>CM023864.1:49842083-50442083 GCA_013389735.1 Phaseolus lunatus
CGAAGAATAAATTATATGTACATATGTTGATTCAAGATGATAGCAAATTAAAATCGTATATTCCAAAGTTTGATTCAAGGTTACACTTCGACAATTCAGTCTAATGTATGACATTTGTGTTTCTTTTTTGTCATGTAAAATCTCTGCCTTATTTGCCATCATTCGTTACAAGTCGGTGGAATTCGTTTACAGGAATTTCTGTATATGGTTCAGAAAATGAATATAGAACATAGTAAAAAGTAAAGTTTCAACCAGATTCTAGAAATTATGGATTGGTCATGTAAAGTTTTCCATAAATTAAAGCTAATTTATTCGTTATCTAAAAACCAGGTTCGGAACAAGTAAATTAAAATAATTCCCTACAAGGTCGCTTATATGTAACTCTTTAATGTATAGAATACGCATTACAATATCAATCCATTAGGATGGGCGTGGTGAAAAAAATACGACTTTTGTGTCTAGAACTGATGATTATTATTTATCAAAGTATTGTATTAAATATTTCGAACATTTTACGCTTAATATATAAAATAAAAACTACATTTAAAATATCGAAATAAATATTATATATAATTTAAAAATTTAATTTTAAAAATTGTGTATAGATAATAACAATAATTACACCATCAATATTATTTTGAAAGCAATGCATTTTTAAAAAAAATATAATATAACTTTTTGATATAATGTAATATTTATAGTAGATTATGAACTTCTTTTGTATACGCTTATAGCAATATCTTGATTTAAAAAATCAAGATTAATATCTTCAACAAAAGTTCTCATATAATAATTTAGTTAGATTATTAAAGGAACATAATTTCTTCGACAAATGTGTAAGCTTCTGGCTTACACCACTCTAGTAATTTATCTAAATTTTATGTTCAAACTGTATTATTATTTAGTGTATGAAAAAATAATTGTATAAAGTGATTGTTTGAAGGGATGGTAGGGAGCATTGTGTCGATGGAAAAAGAGATCTAAGTCTGCATTATTATTATTGGAGTGAGTGGGAGAGATGTATCACCATATCATTTTCTAGTTCTCGTAGGTGACAAAGATGGGTGAAGAACAAAATACGTGTTCATTAGCATAACTAGTGGAAGTTTTCAAAAATCATTCTACCACATGAATTTTGATTATAAAAGGAAGAGCAGAACACTATTCCAACAGACGCTGCGTCTTTTTTCTTTTTCCAAATTCCTTTTTGACAAACTGTTCAATCAAACGTAAAATTTGTCCTTTTCTAGAGACAACAAAAACACTCATGTTGTCCCAGATATTAATAGTAATAGTAATCCCGTGAAAGTAAGCAATCATTATCAGAGCCACACAAAATAAGAACTTTTTTTGAAATTGCTGTGCAATAATTGAAGAGAAAAACCACCGTGTACAAATTATGAGGAAACTACGGTTACGGTTAGTTATTCAAACCAATTTCCTTAAGAAAAATCTAATTTTTTTACACTTAAATTAACCCCTTTGTAACCACATGATGAATGCTTGAAGAAGAGGATAAAAAATTTACCTGAACCTCTGAGTATGTGGCACCTTGGCTTGAAGATAACCATTGAGAAAGGAGGGCTGTGAAGGAATAGGAAGAGCCTTATTCTTCCAAGCCAAAAACAACACTCTCCATATAACTGTTAAGGGGCTCCCTTGTGGCCTCTTGAATCGATAAAATGGTGTGCCAGCAAGCAAAACAGCAACAGCAACCAACATTGTTCCTGCTGAAATCCCATAACCCCACCCTCTTCCTATGTCGTCTTGCACATACACCAGGACAACTACAGAAAATAAGGACCCAATACTGATGAAGAAGTAGAACCTGTTGAAGAAAAATATCATCATCCTTTCCTCCTTGGGGTCTGTTGTATCGAACTGATCAGATCCAAAACCTGAGACATTGGATTTTATTCCTCCACCACCCACTGCTATAGTGTAAAGTGCTACATATAGCAGAGCCAATTGTTTGCCAGAGGCCTGAATGCATTCGTGGTGTTGTTTTCTGATACTACTGCATGTAGGGGGCCTCATGCCTGGAATTGTAGTAGCCACAGTTAACAAACTCGCGCCCTGGTCCAAGAGAAGTGACAAGAAAACTAATTGGTGAATTCTAGTAGTAAGATGATTAGTGTAAAAGGTTATTCATCCGATCACAAACTTTGATGTGTAACAACTTTATTAACTTTTACCATCACTACTTTATAAGCCATGTTACCAATGATTTCTGAATTTTGATTGTTTAACGGATTTAACTGAAAGTGTATAGAAATTAAACTAAAAAAGGTTATGTTATTTAAACTTGAAAACCACTTCCTCTTAAGGGAAGGGAGAAAATTGGTTGCCTTAGTGATCTTAAAAGCCAAAGAAATGAGAGAATTAATTATTGAGTATATCAAAATATGCAAATCTTTTGACATACCACAGCAGCTATGGTTGCAGATATGGCAACAGTCAGGTATCTGCCAAGTTTGGCATCAGCAAGGAAGCCACCAACAAGGCCAAGCAGGTTGAGAGTTCCCATAACATTGGTAACTATGGTGGCAGAATCAGCTGAAGGGAGATTCAAATCTCCAACCAAGTAGGTCACTAAATTCATGGCTATGCCCATCACACATATTCTTTCTGCCAGTTCAGTACCTGCATAAAACAAATAGTTTAGATGGAGCCAAATTAGGTTCAACCTTGAGAACATGACTCCAATTTCTATGGATTGAGATGAATATGAACCTAAGATGAGCCCTGCTGCTAGCCATCCTCCAGTTTTTGTCTTGTCTACAGGGTGGCCTCGAAAATCCACAGCAGCTATGCCTTCTGCCCCTTTTTCCTCCTCTCCATGACTTGCAACTAGAACCTATAAACAGCAAGGGAAAAAAATGCAAAAAAATCATTAAGACATCAACAAAGTATAAAACAAGCTTTGAACAATAAACAAAGTTCTCGGAAAAGAAGCTAAAACCATGTTTTATGTTTTGTTGGAGGGGTAACCGCAGAGAGTTGAATGTTGTGTGTGAGTGTTTCAGCTCCAAGACTTACTAAATAGTAGTGGTGAGGAAATGTAGAGTTAGCTATGTCATGGCAAGGACGAATTTGATAAGAACTAGTTTACAATAGGTCCACTTGATGAGATGAGTGGCCTCAAATGCTGAATCTGCAAAGTTTGTGTCCGCGTGCTTTGGAGTTTTACAGGCTATCCTTCGTTGTGTGGCTTAAGACCGTACTCGCCTAATGAAAACAACACTTGGAAAGTGATAGAACAGTATAGCCACTCCTAATGTTCCATCACAAAGTCACTTTTATAATGAACAACTGAAAAGGGAAAGCATGTGCTAATCGATGTTCTTCGGATCTTCATGCTTGATCAAGTATTTTACCATGTCATACAAAGAATCAATTGGGTGAAGGTGGATTTAGGCACTGTTTTACTGTTGCATCAGCAAACTTTAACAAAGTAGTTTTAGTTGAAAAGCTTTGGTGTATGTATCTGTTCTAGAAGCCAGAGACTAAATGCATTGGTATACTTCATCACCTACTGCCTTACACATTTTCTAAAACTAACACGCTGAATATAGTAAAGGAGAAAAAGCTCCTTATGAATCTGCATTTACGACACCACACCATCTTCAGTATGTATAAATCAAAGGCAAGGTTCGTACAAAGTGAAATGGGACCAACTACAGTTACATAATCAAAACTGCTACATATGAGATTATGGACACGTGAGTCACTGAACTGTTGTCTGTTGGTAATTTTCATAAACAATCGAAAATGCATGATTATAGGAAACTCTGCAAATTAGAGTCAAATTCTTCTTTAAAGTTCAAGTCTAATAAAATACAGTGCAAGATTAAAAGAAAAAAATTAGCATTTGTTCTATAGAGAGAAAAGAAACTGACAAGAGAAACAAATGGCAAAGAAATGAAAATAGATAAAACAAAGTGCTTGTGCTTGGTTTGAAAGAAACAAAAGAAAAATCTTATAAGATAAACCTATTTATAAGAGAATTGTGATTTACTTATCACAAAATAGGTAATAATTTTGAATACCAAATTTTTAATCATTTTAAATATCAACTTAGTACTTCAAAGTTTTGTTTTTCTCTAATAAAATAATGACAGTTTTAATTGAATATTATAATTTTTTTTTTTAAATATTTAGAAATCTTAAATTGAATAGCATATGAATGAATCCAACAAAATACAGCATCAAAGAACACTTCCATCATCGCTTGTTGAACTGAATAATTTGATTGAAGACACATTGAGATTCACAGTGTAATAAATCACTAATTTTAATTTTTTTCACTTAATTAATTTAAAAAATTCTTTTTCATTTTAATTCTTTTCACTATCTCACTTTTCATTAATGCTCAAAACTCACCAAATTATATCATGAATCATCTATCCCAAGAAGAAAAAACGTAGTACATGAAATTATACTAATTATACTTTCATTACTACAAATATCTATAAGATCTAAAATTAAAATTAAAAATAAAAAACTAATTTCTCACAAAATTATGTAAATTAGAAACATATTTAATCTATAAATCCAAGTTATAGGCAATAACCCCTCACCTTAAATTTGCATGAATTAATAAAAAAAAGTATAATTATTATTTAAATAAAATATTAATATATATAGCATTAATCGCACTTGAGATGTGACATGTTAATGCGATAATATATGATAAACTTGTGTGTTTAGTATTTCGTTTGATTTCTGAAAAATTCCATTGAAAGTGATTGCATGGTGCGTGCAAGAAGCTGCTACTGCCACTACGTGTCTGTGACAGTGTGTGGATGAAGTGAACCTAAGCTGTTGTATGCAACAACAGACACCAACAACTAAAGATGAGCCTTTGAATGTTTCTTATGATTATTTGTCACTTTCAATATTCATCGTCATCGAAAGGGCCACAAGAGAAAGTAGTGATAAGTTAATTTCGTGACACAACACAACTTCAACTTCCCTCTAATATCTCACAAAGATGATAAGAACTTGTCTTTTCATTCATCAACTCTCTATTCTCTCAGATATGAATCAACCAACACCTACGTACCCACATGCCACTAATTCCATTTAAAAAACCACAAACGATACTTTCACACTCTAATTATTAACCAACTTTAATATTATAATAATATATATATATATATATTAAGATTTTAATTAAAAAATAAAATAAATATTGTTTTGAAGTTTTAAGTAAATCTTTTTTGTTTTTTAATGATGTCAAATATCATCACTGTTAAAAAAATTTAACTTCTCTCCTTTACAAGTTTTGGTCGACTTCATAACAGGTAAGAGTTCTATATGCTTGAAAAAAAATAGATAAATATTATACTTTACTTAAATTGAATTTGACGATAATTGTAAATCACTTTGTGTACTTTTCTTTTTAAATAATTAGTAAAATAAAGATTTCATATTTTCATAGACGAAATATGTAAGCCTTAACTTTATTGTTTTTTCTTTCTTTGGTCCATATCCATAAATTTATTGTGAAGGTTTTATGTTGTTTTGGAATTCTGTGTAATTGAAAGGACAGGATTTTTTTTCAGTTTCAGTTTTTTTCTTGTACACCTTGTTTTTTTTTTTTTTTTTTTAAAATTATACAATTGGAAAGTCATCTTTCATTTATGAATGAATTGTGTAATCTCATTTTGAGTTTCAGATTATGTATTTTTTTTAAATTGTACTATCCAAATAGTTTCTTTCTTGATTTCATTTATGGAACAACAAAGAAACAAGAGTACGGTGATGACAAGAGTGCGACCATAAATGAGAAACAACAATAACAAGAGTCCCAGGTGTACATGAAAATTACAGGAGTGCAGAAAGATATTGAAAAGATCTAACTTAAAAAAGCCCAAAATTAGAACAACCACTTTAATATTTAACAATACTAAATATTTATTTAAAAAATATTTTGATCTGATTCTCGCTTCTAGATATTTACCATTTTAAAAAAAATTGTACTAATGGCCGCAGGAGCAAGGCTTTCCGGAATAAATAGGCGAAGTAGTTGAAAACGGCGTCGTAATAATGTAAAGACACATGAAAGTTTGTAGTTTTAGGTTTCATTTTCAGTGAAGAAGGTGGTGGTGGAAGAAGCATCACTTTTACACATTCTCCAGAAGAAGAAGAAGAAGAATGTGGACGCGGATAATCGCGCGAGCAACACGTGCCGTCCCTGGTGCTCGCAACTGCTCAGCAATTCACCAACGCATCTCTAACCCTATCTTTTTCAAAATCCCAAAATCAACTTTCCCCCAAATTCTCAACAACCCTCGATTTTTCGCCACCGATTCCACACTCACCCTCGATGATGAGCTCTCGCCGGATTTTTCAGAAAACGGCAGTGACAGACAACGCCTAGAAGGAGACACGTACGAGGTTGACGTAGACAAGTTGGAGAGTTTGCTGCGTCTTCTTGAAATCAGTGCTGATGGGTCCTTTGAGTCGTGTTTGGATGACATGGATTTAACCCTGCATCAGCAATTGGTGACAAAAGTAATCGAAAGTCCGCTTGTTTTGGGTGAGAATCTGATAAGGTTTTTCAGATGGGCATGGAGTGAGAGATCAGTGGAGGTGACCACCCCAATGGTGGAGTCTCTTGTTTTGGCTATATGTGGAAATGATGTGAGGAAGAAAGAGGCATACTCGCTGTGGGATTTGGTTAAGGAGATTGGAGAGAAGGAGAGTGGAATCCTCAATGTGAGTATTCTCAACGACTTGATACTTTGCTTCTCGAGGTTGGTGAAAGGGAAGGCTGCATTGGAGGTATTTGATAAATTTGAGGCCTTTCACTGTGTGCCGGATGCAGACACTTATTACTTCACAATCGACGCGGTTTGTCGGCGGCGTGCTTATGATTGGGCTTGTGGTGTTTGTGAGAAGATGGTTGATGCACAGGCATTGCCTGATGGCGAGAAAGTTGGGGCTATTTTGTCTTGGTTGTGTAAGGGCAAGAAGGCTAAGGAGGCCCATGGAGTGTATGTGGTGGCAGTGGAGAAAGGGAAACGGCCACCCATGAGCACGGTTAGCTTTTTGGTTGCCAAGCTCTGTGGAGAAGATGAAACTGTGAAATTGGCTTTGGAGATGTTGGAGGATATCCCTGAGGAGAAGAGGGAGCGTTCGATAAAGCCGTTTATGACGGTTGTTCGGGCATTGTGTAGGATTAAGGAAGTCGATAAAGCCAAGGTGTTATTGGTGAAGATGATTAAGGATGGGCCGCCACCTGGGAATGATGTTTTCAATTTTGTTGTCACAGGGTATTCTAAGGCTGGGGAAATTGGGAAAGCTGTGGAGACGATGAAGCTGATGGAAAGTAGGGGTTTGAGACCGGATGTGTACACTTATACTGCTCTTGCTAGTGCTTATTCAAATGGTGGGGAGATGGAAGAGGCTAGGAAGGTCTTGGCAGAAGCGAAAAAGAAGCATGTTAAGTTAGGCCCCGTGATGTTTCACACCCTGATTCGTGGATATTGCAAGTTGGAACAGTTTGACGAGGCTCTGAAGTTGTTCTCAGAGATGAAAAAGTATGGCGTTCAACCCAGTGTGGATGAGTATGAGAAGTTGATACAGTCTCTCTGCTTGAAGGCTTTGGATTGGGAAATGGCGGAAAAGCTACTTGAGGAAATGAAAGAGAATGGTTTGCATCTCAAGGGCATCACAAGGGGTTTGATTAGAGCTGTCAAGGAGATGGAGAAGGAGTTTGTCGAGGTTGAGAGCATTACTGCAGTAGCGTAAACATAGTTCACTGTTTCAGGTTATATGAGTGGCCTGATAGTTGTAACTCTTTTTTTTATTAGCATACTATTTTGATAGGAAGTTGCAGTCTCAATGCAAAAATAATTGAGAGGAGAAAATTTTGAGAAGTGATTGTTGATGTGTTTGATGTTTTTAACCTGCACTTTTTTATTTATCGTTTTATAATATTGAATTGAGTTGGCCATGTTTCTTATCCTTCTTTCTTTTGCATAATGTTGTGATCAACATTCTTTTTTATTGCTCTTGATGATATGTGATTGCGTTGAATAAGAATCAATTTGCATCCTTCCCTCTTCAGACTCATACACTGACACATGAAAAAATGTTGCATACTAGTTGAATACATAGACTCATAAGGCTTTGTGGCTTACCATATTTTATGTATTTGGTGGATCAGGAATCCCTTTCAATGAGTAGATGGTGTCTAGATTAATTTTTTATCCTTAATTTTATGAAGTCTTTGATTGCTAACCAGAAAAATGACTATAGTAGTACTTATGTTACTTGTTTCATTGACAGGAGGCAACTTTTAGTTGATAAATACCACATGTTGTAGCAACCCGTGTTGTGTAGTGTTACTTCTCTATTACGTTCATTTGATCCTTTCCTAAGTTGTTGCTTAATTGCCTTGGTTTTAGCCACGAGGAGGTAAACTAAATTCTGTTGAAGAAAAAGAAGGGAAAATACAACTTTGGGTAGGCTAAGAAGTCTTCAAAAGTAGAAGCAATTATTTTCTTAAATGAAATAACTCAAGTAGCATCAAAGTCACTGAGTTTGTTTGCATATTGGAGATAGAAATTCTTCTCAACTTTGATGTTCTGGGCATGTTTGATCAAACAAAGGCGAAACTGTGGTTTGTTAAATTGGGTATGCGCTTAGCATTCTGCATCCTGAATTTTCATATTCCATGTCAACAAGCATTGACACGAAGTATCCAATCAACCACATTTTCTTCATCATCAACTGCCTTCCTCAGTTGAGTTAGCCTTCCTAATAGTTTATTTCAGGTATATGTTAAACTGTTTCTCCAATTGCAGCTCTAATCTAGCTGTTCTTGTCTTGATAAAACAGAGAATATTTCTTGGAAAAAAATTCACAACCTCCTTGTTTATCTAACAAATGTTAAGACATTTAAAACCTACAAATAACTGGATATTCGATTAATATGCAATTTGAATCAATTTGAGATTAATCATATATTATATAAAAAGGCTTCTAGATATATAATGTTTTTGATTACTTGTTCAAAGTAGATGCTAACCATTCAGTTAATTTGACTGTGACAGTCTCCTCCGAAATTGGTCTTCATGTTGTATGATTGCATTCTTTTTCCATCTAACTATAGACGTTGTTCCATCTTAGCTTGGACTATATCTGCTGCATACGGAACGTGTTCATCTTGGTTTGGAAGGACCAAGACTTAGGTATTAGATCAATGATATGGAATACCCTAATTTTAGCTCTCAATTTGTGCAGGCAACTTCTAAAGTCGAGGACCTTTACAAATTGTTACCTGGAACTCTGCTTTCTATGTTCTCAAAGCACAGCTAATGTGCGACTGAAATGTTTCTAGAAATCAAATCTGACCATTTAGGACACACTTTGGGTTTAATTATGAATACCATGTAGTTTATGCCCCCCAACTATCAATTTCTGATGGTAGAGCATATCTGAAATGTCCTTCTTAAGGAAGAGAAATCAAGCGATGAGAATTTCGGTCAGCAGGAGACAACAGCATAACACAGAGAAAGCAAGAAACAGATCTTTCTGGAGGCTCAATTGACATTCAAAACCAAAAGGCTAGAAATCCTTAGGAGTCAAACAATTAAAAATTGAAGTGACGAATTACCTGTTGGGTTGGAATATAACATCAAAAAACACGTTTTGTTTGTTTAATTTCATTTTTCCATTACAAAAATTGAATGGGTAACTCAGGTCAAGGAAGCCCGATGGAGTAGAAATTAAAAGAAAAATTAGTTCCCAGATCATACGCAAACAAATTACGTTGTCATATAAGTATGAAGCCGCCGTGCATAATGCACTTAGATGCATATAAAATACATTACACGAAAAGAAATAGAGAACAGACAAGTTGAATTATTTTCAGTAGTTGTATTTGATATCAGTATCATCATTAACAAATGAGACAACGCCATTTATTAAGTCACCAAGCATGTTAAAGAATGAGATGTTGAAATGTGTAAGTGTGGACTTCAATTTGGCAAAAGTGGCCGAAGAATTCAAATTGAAAAAACTCTTATTCCATAGAAGCAATTGGCAATACCGTAACCCCAAGTTCCTCATCTATCTGCTATCAGAGATTTGGCTGACTGATCTAGACCGTTCAAGCTCATCAGACGGATCCCAATCCAACGTAGAGGATTGAATTTTAGACAAAGTCATGAAAACCTCAGAAATCTGTGGCCTTGAATTGAGGTCACGAGCAACACAGCGTTTGGCAAGTTCAGCCATGGAATAAGCCAGTTCCAAAGGATATTCATCTCTCAGATTTGGATCCATGAAACCTCGAAGTTTCTCTTTAACGTTCTCTCCTTCAAGCACCTGATTCACAGTCACTGACAGCATCTGGTCCCCAGATCCATTCTTATCCCCACCAACAGCCTCTCTCCCCGAAAGAAGCTCCAAAAGCACAACCCCAAACGCAAAAACATCCATCTTTGGAGTAATCAAACCATTCTCAATATACTCAGGTGACATGTACCCTTGAGTCCCCACCACATGCCTTGTCAATTGAAATCCCCCATCACCCCCTTCACCCTCCACCGTTCTCGCCAACCCAAAATTCGAAACCTTTGCCCTGAAATTCCCATCTAAAAGCACGTTTCCACTCTTCAAATTCTTATGCACATGAGGTGGACTAGTATAGTTATGAAGGTAATTAAGCGCGTCAGCAACATCATGAGCAATATGAACCCTCTGCACCCAACTCAGAGACACCGAATTCTCGTACTTCTTACAACCACTATGAAGACAATCCTCGAGAGAATCATTCTCAGCAAACTCGTACACAAGATAGGTGTCACCTTTGTGAACACAAAAACCCGACAATCTTATAACATTGAAGTGGTTAATTCTCTTGAGAATGTTGATCTCACCCGACACATCACCTTTGAGAATCTTAACCGCAGCATAATCACCCTTGAAAGAAGCCCTATAAACAGAACCCTTGATTTTGTTCTCTTCACTGAAGAACCCCGTAGCCTTCTGCAACTCCTCAAACTTGTACACACTCAACGACTCAATCGCGTAACGAATCCCTTCCGAAGAAAGAGAACACGACTGCGTCGTGGGAATAGTCATTTCTTCGCTCTGTTTGTGGGTGGGGCCCGAGAAAGCCTTCGCCGCTGAAGTCGGAGATGGCGGTTGTACCCGTCTCTGCCCATAGAAACAGAAGAAAAATAGAGCAGCGCAGAGAAGCAGCAGCACAACAACCCCAACCACTATTCCGACAATGACCCATTTCTTGGAAGAGTCCGAATCTCCATCCGCCGCCGGAGGCGGCGGCGACGGGGAGTCTTCCGGGGAAGCCGCTGCTCCCATTAAATTCGTCGGAGGCTCTTTTTTTAAAGGAACTGAAATCGGTGTGAAGTAGTAAATAAAGGAATTATCAGAAAGCTTGTTTGCTTCCTTGATGCTCTGTTGATCAACACCAAAGATTTCAGCAATGGAAGAAACCGTTTCTCCTTGAGAGACCAAGTAAGTGAGCAAGTACTTGAACCCTGCTTCGCTCTGCTTCTGGGTGGGGCAGGCGCACCTGAGAGGCACGTGGAGCTTGAGATTGGCAACGAGGTTTACTGCGCTGTAGTTGTTTTGGTCCATGAGAGCCTGACACGTGGTGAGGGACTGGTAGGTGTTGTTGGCGATGGAGAAGTATGTTTCGCCCTGTGTATTGATGATGTAAGAGGCGTTGTGCTGATAGTAGAGGCCGGAGCAGGAGCAGTTGATAGGGATGGTGATGAGGGTGTCGACGGGGATGGATTGGACATCGGTGATGTTGTTTGCGGCAGCGATGGCAGTGGGATCGGAATTGAGGAGGTAAGAGATGGTAATTGGGCTGTTGTAATATGAATGGGAAGATTTGAAAGTGAGGTAGGATGTGCATGATGGAACACTGTTGCAGAGGTTGCCGTATGTGGCGTTGGTTTCCTGCTCGGAGCAATTTAGTTGTTTGTTGTTGACGTACTCTTGTTGGGATTCAGATTTTGGGATGGAGGAACAGAGGAGGAGGAACAGTGTTACGGCGGCTGCAGACCACACCACTGTGGCCATTTTTGCGTGGTGAAGAAAAAATGAGTGGTTTCTTGGTTTGGAGGGTGTGTTGAGCTTAAATTCAAAGAACGCGTGAGTCTCTGTTATCTTTGCGTTCTAAGCCAAAACCGTATGGGATGGGGTGGCGACCCAGTCAAAGTCGTTTTGTTTTCAAAATTTTCCACCTTTGAAGTGCTGTGCTTATTTTTACTTAGATTCACATTAAAGTTCACTTTGAATAATTGTTGTTTTGGGTAAAACATTATTTTAATAATGAGCTGGATTTGTTTGTAATTGTTCAAGGGTGTGAAGTGTGAACTTGTCTTGTTCTTTCGGTTTTGATAGAATTGTACAAGTTGGAAGACAAATGTAGTTTGACTTGAGACCAAATGCAAGAAGATTCCGTAGCTTATGTGGTTGGAAAATGTACCCTCCACACACGCTACTATTTTTTTAGCTTGGAAATGGTACAACATGAAGAAAATTGAAATGAAAAAGAAAAGGAAGAAAAAGTGTAAAATAAAATTATATAACAGGTAGAAAAATAGAAGAAAAAAATGTGACAGGTGGAATTCAACAACAGAACAGAGGATAAACGTTAAGAAAAGCTTATATATGTATATTTAAATTTTTATTTTTTATATTTTGAACCAGTGGTGTTCCAATTATTAATTGAGCACACGAGTACAATCTCAAATGCAACTGATAATGAAGCTTGAGGAAAAAGAGAGGAAGTTGCATCAAATAGACTTTGTTGGCTTTAGGTTTGGTTGACTTCCTCTTGGTAAGGATGTAAAGGAGATTGAGATTTAATTTCATTTGTTAAATAAGTCAAAAATGGTGTTTTTATTTCATAACTTCATTTTTTTCAATACTAATGAAGAAAAAATTATATATAAATTATCTCAGATTTTTATTAACTTTTTAAATTTTGAATTATTTTTAAGAATAAGAAACTTGAGTTTTTTTTTTCTTTTTTGGCGGATTTTTCTTAAGGTAGGTTATAGTTTTCAATTTGTCATGGCCTGTTTTTTATAAACCAAAGGTAAAATGGATAAAAGTTCACTCATTTTATCACTTTTTTATGCTAGAAATTTTCTGGGTTAACACAACATAAAAAAAGATAAATAATAATGATATAGTTACTTCAAAAAATATGCACTTTTTTTACTTGAGATTAACTAATTTAGATGTAATTTTCATTTTTAAGAATAGTTTAAGAAATTATTTTTTGGAGTGCACGATATAATTTCCATAAACAATTTAGTAAATTTGGTTTTAGAAAATTTTATTTTTACACAAATTAGTCCGCGGAATAAGCTTTTTTTTACTAGGAAGTTAAAATTTCAAAAACTATCTCTACAAAATTAAATAATTCAACCACAATTAATTGCTTTTTTCTTTCATTTACTCTGTACCCTCCATTGATGATAAAAAAAAAATAGACTCGCATTTCTCTTTTTCAAGTAATTTACATAATCGGGTAGATTTAGAAAAGGACAAAGCAATAGATAAATCATGTTTGTAAGTATGAAAATTGTGTTTCAAACATAATTTTAGTTTTTCTTATGTTAAAATAAAAAATTTCAAAAGTCATATTTAAAAAAAAGGCTTTCTTATATTAAACTAAACATAATTAAACTATAAAGTCATGTTTTAAAATATGATTTTTTTTATTTAAAATCGTGTTTTGAAACACATTCTGGGGTTCTTTTTTCTAAAACTTGTCTATTTTTGTGAAAGGTTTAAGAAGTTGTCATAGCTATGGTAAAAGGTCCTCTTTTTCTTAGCATATAATTGTGTAATGAACTGATTCTGAAGCAGTGCCACCAAGTACGTGTCTTTTCCCATAATATACCCTCAATTAATTCATTTGCAATTTTCTTTTTCTTTTCTATCTCTTTATGTGTGTCAAAGTGCACAGCAATTTTGAAAACCCATACTTTTAGAAAATAACAGAACACAAATTTATGAAATACTAACAGATAAATCAAATAAGGCATCAAATAAAATGGTGAAAGCACCAATAAACTCACAAATCAAACCTAAAAACCAATTGGTTTTAAAAACTGTTTCTAAAATTTCAGCAATCAAATTCTCATCCAAAACAACAACAGTAGGGATATTTTTCTCATAACTCCTGTTTTCATCTAGTTCAACTGGCCTCTCTCCCTCAATTCCATTTTTGTGTCTTGCACCACCCTTCACAAGCTATCAGAACAACCTTGCTTAGATACATTTTGAAAACTAAACAATTTCTGGAAATATAAATCAAACACACCCTAATTGTCCACATTGATAAAGGATTATTGATTAGTGGAAACAGTAGAAGAATTCTATACATCTTATTCACCTATAACCACGGATGTTAAATCTACAAAATGGAGAAGAGACAACACATGCTCATTTTCCTGACAGTGTATGAATCTACTTGCATCAATCGTGCTTTCTTTTGCAGCCTTCTAGTCTGAAAAGTCTGAAGCAAGTGTAAACTAGCACTAGGAATGCAACAAGAAACACTGCAGCAAAAAAAATGAAAATATATCCCTTGAAACCGGCTGATAGTATGCAAATTAGTGAAAACAAAGAACACAGTTTAATTTAATCATCATACTATAATACTAGAATGTCACCTTAAAAGAGTCAAAGGATCACTTGTTATGCTAGTGGTGGAACTTAGAAATGACTTACCAATTAAGGTGCAACAGAACAAGATCGCCAGGCGATATCTTACAAACCATGGTAGACTAACTTCAAGGGTGCAATGCTTCTGATTATCATGTCCTTGTTTTACTCTGTCAAAACTCTCTGAATTTGATAATTGCAATTCTGTCAATGAAACATCAACACCTGTAACCGTGATGCTCTCTTTATCCCTGACTTTTAGTTTCAGAGTCACTGGGTGAGAGTCCCAATCTATTTCAATAGTTCCAAAGTTTGGCCGACCTAATGAAAACCCACATTTGAAACATCAAAAACATGAAAAGCAATATAAATATCCTTACCCAAAACTAAGAAGGAAAATTTTACCATATATACAAGATTTGTATCTGCAGTGCTGGCCCTTTACTCTCATTGTAGATGGGGTCAACAATGCTACAAATCTCACAAAAGAACGCAGGAACGGTGGAACAACTTCCTCAACTGATTGAGTAACCCCACTTGAGGTTACATCATATAGTGGATAGCCCACAGCACAATCATATCTCGTGATTTCCCCAAAGTGAACATCTCCACTAATAAAAAATACTCCAGCTCTCTGCATAGAAAAGACTAATGAGAAGGGAAATGAGTACTCACTACACCAACGTAAATGATACCAATGTAATTCCCTTTAACAAAAAAGATGTAAAACATAGAAAAGAGAAGTATAATATGAATGTACTGAAACTTATTACCTTACTATCAGCTATTAATTTAAAAATCCGGTCTCTTTCCTTTGGAAAACGACCCCATGACTCCATTGCAAACAATGGATGAATGGTTGCTGAAAGATTTGATATAACCTGACATATAGATTAACTATATCATATAACACGAAACAAACCACCACAATCAATACCAAAACAGGAATGTACAAATGATTTCTTATTAGCAACATAATTACATTGAGATCAGCAAGATTTTCATAAGAAAAACACCCAAAGCTAGTAGAATATAGAAAACAACTTTCTAAGTCAATCAAATAATCGCTTCCAGTCAAATTTAGATATACACTGTCAAAAACACAGGCATAATAGTTGATTATGTAGCCAAATCTCAAAGAAGTCAGATGTAATATATATCATGTTCATTTTTATGAATAATTTTGATCAATGTCAGGCATTATCATTAATTGTTGTACCTGAATAGAAGATCCGATTATGGTAAGAGCCGTTGCTGGACCCTTGAGCTCTTTCTCCAACCACAACCACTGTGAATTCCCCAAAATGGTACCATCACTTCCTACAGGGTCTCTGTGATATCTAGTATCTAAGAGTACAATCTGAAAAGTTTTCCCCAATCCACAGTAAAAGCAGTATTAGCACAAGATGCGTGCTTAAAAGTTAAAACACAATTTAAAAGCAACTCTCAAGTAAAATGAGTTTTTTAACATCGTGTAGGACATTTAAAATGATCAAGTAATGGCTACCATCCTACCAGGGGGCAATAATATGGAAAGAATTTTATGAATTTGAGAAAGAATATTATATTACATTTGTTCAATACCTTGATATCTCTACCTACAGGACCATACGTATATGAGGCATATACACCAGCCTGTTTCCGCCTGAAATGAGAAGATAGGGTAAGCATCTAAATCAACATCTGCTTCCTATCAAAATTTGTGAATGGGAGAATACATGATCAGCTAGACATGCAAACCCATCTTCACTCTCCGTGAAGAGCAAAGAGGTTTCACAGGCAATACAATCATAAGTGTCAGTATTGGAAAACTACCCTCACAATCAAGAGAATGATTCAATATGTTAGACAGAATAAATTAAATAACACAAAATGTAGTATTAAGAAAGTTCAACATGATAATGCAGCAAAGGAGATTATCCACCCACCGTGGGCTATCTTGAGGTTCATCCAAGAAATCAAGAAGCAACTTCTGGTTGGTGATTTTTCCTGGAAATTCTTTTCCTGCATCATTTAATCCATAATCGTGATCATCCCATGTACCAATAACCTATTAACAAACCAAATGTGAAAGTCAGGCCAAGATACGGATAAACATAGTCACCATTTTAGTAAATCAACCCTCAGACATTTCAACAATGTGCTTTCAATAAGAATCTCAACTAGATAACAATAACAGGTAGAAAATCTTAGAATGAAACACCTTAGCATTTTGATGAAGTCGAACATATCCAGGACTAGACTTAGCCTTTTCATATCTAGCCTTCATTTCCTGCTCAGAGGAAGGAACAAATCGTGGAACATTCTTCCACGGCCCAACAGTCCTTTCCCGTCCAAATATTTTGAAAGGGCGTTTGAAGTCCCCGTAAATGTTATCACCCAGCCATATAAAAATTTGGGGACGGAAGTCCACCACTGCATCCCAAATGGGCTGGCAAACACACAGCATACACAATGTTAATGATCTGACATGAAGAAATTAACAACATCCTCAAACCGTAGCAATTAAAAGCCTAAATAATAACAAATATTAGGATTTTAGCCTAAAGCTGTCAAACAAGAAACCAATGAACGATTTGTAAACCCAAACTACTACCAAAAAAGCACCAAAGTCAGCTCTGCGATTTCTTGAATTTAGTTGCAGATGAAATCCAATTTGGATGGCTTGATTAAGAAATACTACAAAAGACCATACAGTATTATTATGCCTAGTACAACGTAAAATAAATAGTTGTCTAGTTTTGGTTCAGCATGAATGATTTTCAGAGGTAAAAGTCTGAAATACACCATGAATTGAAGTTGTCTACTGCATAATGAATTTTGAATTCTTCTAAAAATTGGTATAAAACGGAGTTTCACATGCTTCTCACTCTTTCGTGAAAAATTATACATTCATTATCATCCTCACCAAGAATTCTTACAAAGAGGAAACAGGTTCCAGAATCCACGGAAAATTATAAACAGAAACAGTTGGTTTGTTACTTGTTACATAAAATTAATCAAATTTCTTTTGTTCACAGAAATTTTCATAATTGTTGTTGTTGTTATTGCTGTTTTTTTTTAAGTTGAGTACAAAAGAACTGCAGTTAGCTTAAAGCTGACGTAATATTGGGACTGCAACAGCATGTTAGTACAAGAATTGAGACATCGTGGTTGAAACAAAGAAACAGAATAATTAGTATATCAGTTCCATTACACGATACTGCTGCACGGGTAAAAATAATACAAAGACAAGACAAAACAAGAATAAAAAGTGGAAAAAATAAAAAGCAAAATAGGAATTTTTTTGAAACCTGTGGAGCGTTCTGGTTGGAGCATGATCCGAAGGCAATTCGAGAGACTTCTTGTTCCTGCTTCTCGTGACTGTCGGAACTGGTAACGGTTACTGTAACGCTGACCATTCCGATCAAGACGACGGCGTTCCACCACCGCCACCGACGTTGATCGATACCCATTTGCCCAAAAATCACAACTTCGAATTCAATTCTTTTCAGAGATCATAAAAAGGGAACTTTCTCACGATTTGAGACCAATGGCAGACACAAAATGAAACTTTCGGTTGTCATATAACCAAATTCTTTTCTCTTTCTTATATACACTTTCGGATAATAAATAAATAAAGACAGGATTGAATGAAACAATTTTCAAATTTGGAAATAAATATACGTAATTTTTATGAGACAAAAACCTCTTTCTTTTTTCTGCAAGAGATTGTCGCAAAGTCACGCTTTTACGTAATCTTTTCAAGCCAATTTTTTTTTCTCGGAAGAGATGGTCACAAAGTCACCTTTTTCTGTAAAATTAATACTATTAGATTGGAAATAGTTAATTATGTTCTTACTATATTTATTGGTATCAAATATCTTTTAAAATTTGTCACTAATCTTTTTTTTAAAAAATCTGACTTTACTAAAGTAAAATCTTCTCACTTTAGTGCTTTTTTTAATCGGTTAAACTTAAACTTGAAACTTCATTTAAAAATTTAAATTTAACTTTACTCAAACGAATAATATAATCTAAAAATAATTAAGCATTAACATTTTTTAAAAATGTCCATAATTTTTAACTTTTGATTTAATGTAATTACCACATCTTACTTGTATAATATTTGTTTATTTAATCATATATTGTTAGCATGATAAATTTATTAAATTTAGAATGATTATTCTAAAAGCATATTTTGAACTATTTTTTATTAATTGAAAAGATCAAACTTAAACTATTTTTAATTATGGTTTGCATGTACTTAAATATTTAACTCTATTCAAAAGATTATTTGTAGTAATATAAGATTTTAGATTCTATCTCCTTACTTAAAATCTAAGATTTAGGTAAAAAAAAAATGTTATAGTTTTCGAAAAATTAATAATAATATGGAAGTGGAATGTGGTATTTATAATATTGAGGTCTATCCATTGGGAAAAAAGGAATTTATGAAGCAAATTGTAATTAGGCAATTCAATTTCATTGACATTTGACAAAGCTTTTAGTAACATCACCATGTCTCTCTCTGTCCACACCACAGTGAAGCAATTTATTTGCCCCACTGATTAATGATGATGATGATGGAGTTTGCGTTGACTGTAGTTGACCACTGACCAAACATGGAACCCATTTATCCTATGTCCTCCAAAAGCATTCCTCAAAGCCAAGAAATCTGGACTTTTTGCAATGAAACAAATCAAATGTTATCACTTTCAATAGTTACATCCCCCCAAAACATTAGCTTCCACACACAATTTATATCTCTATCCTCTCTCTAATATGGCAATAACATTCATAATTGAGGCACTTTTGTTCATTGCTTTTCTATTGACTGATTTTTTTCCTCGATTTATTTTGTAAAAGGCACCTGAATTTATATTTAAGACAGTGAAATAGTTAAATCTTTATGCATCAATAATAACTTTGAATACGATGTATGTTTAAATAATCATTTTGATCATTCGTTCGTGCATGTTCCATTCAAGATGAAACATCTTTTACTGTACTTCGATGTTCGTAAGAGTGACAACATTGGGCAAGGATTAATACAATAATGTTACAGATTTTCAGATACTACCTGTTGTATTTTTAGAAGACAATATATCAGATAGTAAGGTATACAAAACTACTCCTGCTACTATCGTAATGTCCAAGAGATACCATGACCAGAAAAACTTAAGAGTAAATTAGATTATATTATCACTTGTGACATGCATGGCTTGGAAAACTCGAAATGATCAGCACTTTGGCAGTGACATTGAGAGTCTCCCTTTATAGAGAACATGCTATACGTAAGTTCAAAATAACTTTTGCAACTCTTCAATGATCAATAGCAGAATGATAAAACCAGCTGAAGGTACCCATAGCTCCACAGTTATAAACTTGGATGCCACAATCATTAGACCAAGGGTTTAAGTAAATTACAAAATCATTAGAAAAAAAAAATTAATTATTATTTTAACCAAATAAGATACTATTTTAAAAATTTAAAAATTATTAATATTTAAAATAATTTTTATTATTATTAATAAATAATTTCTAAAATTAGTATCTAATTAACTATCAAGATTTATTACTAATTATGTACATTCAAAAATTAGTAACCAAAACATTGATAGTTAATTTAACCTTAATTTAAAAAATATTTATCAATAAGTAAAATTAATTTAGATATAAATAATTTTTAAAATAATATTTAATTTAATCAATATAGTAATAAATTATTTACTATCTCTAAAATTAATTTTTATTTAATAATTTTCTTGTAGTAAACTAATACTAAATTTCTTCTTATATTATCCAAATAAAATTTAAAATTTCATTGAAAAACAACCTAGGATATGATATATTTTTGAGAATGAGATAGAGTTTATTAAACAAATTATGGAATTAGAGAAGGTTCAAATAATATTATGTATACTAGGAAAAAGAGTAAATCTTGAAATAGATAAATTAATAAAGCTTTTCATATATACCCAAAAAGACACAACTATATCGAGAAAAAAATATAATTGAGAAAATCCAACTACCTCAAGACAAACGAACTTGAGAGGAATTTAAATATGAAAATGGATGAAGTAATTATTGAAAGGGTAAAAGTCTGAGGGACAATTACAAACACAATAACTCTTCAAGAATTCATGACACACATTCAAGACACTTATTAACTTCTAAGCAAGAAATGGAGGTTGATGAATAAAAATAATACATTGTTTTATAATGTATCTTTTCAACTTTCTATCTTTTTTTCTTTTTACTTAAATTATTTCTTTTCGTATAATTTTATTTGACATTTTATATTAATCTTTATTTATTTTTATCATTTATATAATGTGAAACGTTTTATTAGTAAAAACCTTTTATTTAGTACATAAATATGTTAAAATGATTTTTATATCTATACATTTATTAGAAAGTCAAGTGATGTTTATTAATATAATAGTATTTATTATTTTCTTGAATTTAAATATTCATATCATTCTAGAAATATTATCAGTTAAATAATTTTAGTTGAAAAACAAATTCTGCGCCGGGAGTTGAATCGATTTCAACATCGAAAATTACCAGACGTGGTACTGCGGATCACTTGATTAAAGTTCATGCCAATTTATTTTTAATTTTATTTTTACAGCAATCTTTTTTTTGTAAATTTATTACTCTATGTTAAAGTTATTGAGCATCCATGATTTGCAACGGAAGAACAGTATAGCTAAGCGAGGAGAAGAAGACATCTGATGGGAAGAAGCTGACACACTCCATTATATAAGAAAATATATTATTTTTAACCACTTTGTATGATTTCATAGTTAAGTTTTCTGCATCACTGCAAAACTTAAAAGGGTAATCTCTAACTTAGTTTTATAAAGTTCTAAGTAAAAAGTATAATAAATAAATATATTTGCATGAACATTATTAGCACGTAATCCGCAGTAGCACACCTGGTTAATTTCATAGAGTTGAAATCCGGGTTCGAATCCCGGCTGCGGAATGAATTCCCTTTTTGTGGATAGATAATCTTTTATAGTACTTTCTAAAAGCATTCCATGAAAATGTAAAACTCATTTTATTACTTATCCTGATAAATTAACAAAAATACAAAACGAATTAATTAAATATAATTTTAATCTAGTTTAAGATTTTTGAAAATAAAAGTGAATATAAAATTTTATATTTGAGAGACGATGATACGAATCATTAATCTCTAATCATTTGTTTCAACGAACTCTTAGAAACAAAGAATAACTAATCAACTGATCTACCAAATAATAAGCAACAAATTAAACTATTAGGTATGGTGTTTATTAACATTTTTTTTCATGATGATAAGGAAAGAAAAGCTTCATGCAAATCTAAACACTCGTAAAAGTGTAACCAAAAGAATGAATGGAGGAAGAAAAAGCTTCTATTACTTTTCATGCATGAAATAAATATTAATATTAACATTTATATTATTAGTATTATTATTAACAATAATTAATATTATAAATATTATTATTAATAGTAATATTATTACTACTAGAAATACATACATTATCGCATATGTGTAAAAAATATTTTTAAAAATTTGTTGTGTTTTTTTTATAAATATATTGTATTATATATTTATAATAATTACAATTTTATTGATTTATTATGCGATGTAAATTTACAAATATTATTATAAATTTTATTATATATTTCTATTCACACATATTTAAAACGAAAACACTAATTTATAATTAGATAATTTTATAATTTTGTAAAAATAAATTGTATGTTAAAAACAAAAACACTAAATTAGTGTTTATGAGTGTTTTTTTTTAATTCAAAGAAAATGGGCTTTTTTTTTCAAATTCAAGTTTTTCTAAATTTCAGTTTAAAATAAATAACTGCCAAATTTATTATATTTAATATTATAATTTACAAAAAAGGAATGGTCTTTATATATTACTAGTGGGAACAAAGATAGTGACGTGTCTGTGTATCCATATTTTTTATTTATTTTTTTTGGGTTTTCTTTTTATTCTTCAAAAATATTTTTTTCAAATTATTTATTTATTTTTTTATCTTCTTTTATTTTTAAAAAATAATTTATCTCAAAAACGTTAGTCAGAACAAATAAAATAAAATTAAAAAATTGTTTTATTAACTTCTAAAATTATAAAATGTATAAATAATCAAAATAAATTAATAAAACAAAATATTAAGCAAGGATAAAATAGGAAAACAATTTAGAACAGTTAAAGTAAGGAATCTCAAATGTCTAAATAATCAAAATAAATTAATAAAATAAAATATTAAGTAAGGATAAAATAGAAAAGCAATTTAGAACAGTTAAAGTGGGAAATCCCCTTTATATATAGGTATAAATTATAGATTAATAATAATAATAATCATAATATAAAAGAAAATATTTGTTTTGTCTAGTAGTTAAAGATTTTATGTGTATTCATTGGTCAAGTTCTAATTCTTTAATAATAAAATAATAAGATAATTCATTACAAGAAAATTATTAAATATAAATTAAATTAGTATCAAATTTAGTCAATACAGTAACTAATTATTTTTCATCTCTAAAATTAGTTTATATTTAATGATTTTCTAATAGTGATTGTAGGTAATTGCAAATTTTCTTGTAGTGAAAAGGCTAGAGTATAGTGTGAGTATTTTCCTAATAAAGAATCATAAGATATCATAGATTATATAGGAAACAACAATTTTATCTCGTGAAAAAGAACTTTCAAAAGTGGTAGAGTTGTTGATTTGATGATGATAATCCATTAAAAACTTCATAGCTCTTTTGACTCTGGTGGAACCTCTAAGATTATTGTTATCATTGGTGTTGATATTTTCAGTTTGGACCTAATCATTTCAATTGTTGGTATGTTTCGAAGACTCAATTGAAAATTCAATGTGAACAAAACCATTATCACCACCGCTTGCAACAATGAACGCCACCACCGCACGAACAAAGAAGAAGGCGAGTGAGCGACCACGAGAAAGGAAATGGACAATGATGTGAACCCTAACACCGATGATAGAAGCTTTTGGGTTTAAACGAAAAACCCTCCAGACTCGCCAACTCAGTGACAAACTTGTGAGTTCAACCGATCGGTCGAAGGTATATTTAAAGTACACTTCTAATAAATGACAGTTAAGGCAGTTGTGGAAACTCCCTACGAATTAGGGTCACATCCCATCAAATTCGGGTAATGTTCTGAGAAATCAAGGTAACCTCCCTAAAAATCAGCTAACACTGATACATGTTAAATTTGACCCATCAGACATATGGCTCATAACTCAATGTTAGAAATATGCCCTCTACAGTAGAGTAAGGTACGTTTTTTATCAATTTTACTATACACTCTTAACACAGAGTATTTACTTTATCGTCAAAGTATCATTTGCAGGTCAATTCTCGACCAAGCGCTGAGGAATTAAGGAGAAGGAGTCTTGAAGTCTAAAGGAGTGAAGTACTGAGGAACAAGGGAGTGACCGACACCGCAAAAATTATTACATCCAATCTCAATATTATTTAGACTCACTTTGTCTATTCTAGTACAAGCTCTGGAATGAGATTGTTTGTAATGACATTGTTGTGGTTTCTACAGGTTAACCCACCTCACTCATTCATTAGCTCGTGCAACTTTTTATACAAGACAGGTTTACAAGTTAAAATACTCTACCCACTCCTTATTTTTGTTGGCAGATTGACAAATTGGCTCCCATTCCCTTTCCTATTCTTAAATT
Organism: Phaseolus lunatus; assembly: GCA_013389735.1. NCBI lineage: Eukaryota > Viridiplantae > Streptophyta > Magnoliopsida > Fabales > Fabaceae > Phaseolus > Phaseolus lunatus. The sequence continues at coordinate 49,866,471 of CM023864.1, forward strand.
ACTGTAGGAGTTATAACATGCAATTGAAGAGTATAAGGAGGGGAAAATTACTTAAGATGTTTTTATACTAGTTCATCTCCTAATGCAAACTATATCCATTTCAAAATCAACTGATTGAGTGTTACTAAGCAGATTAATGATGCAAGATACAAACGAGCATTCTTTTTGGCTCGTAGCCACACCTGACTAACCCTTCAAGTATTCTTTAACAACTAACCACTTGATAAGTGTCATATTTTAGTAATATTTCATATTAAAAGACATACACTTATGGATATTTATTGATAAAACAATTATAATTTAACCTTTAATTTATGAATTTAATTTTTTTACATATTTTGTGATTATAATATGAATAAGAACAATTTCTTTTGCATAATTTTGTAGTATTGGGTATTATAAATAAATCATTTCCTTCTCTTCTTTGTACAGTGATATAGTAAATAAAACTCTCTTTTCATATCTCTCTCTTTCTCTCTCTCAAACCTTATATGGTACCATATCCATTATGGCTTCATCATCATCCCTTGCCAATAATTCTGAAAATTTTTCTTCCAAACCAGAGAGCCTTGTGCCTCATATTTTTTATACTCCCATCCCCTTGAAACTTGATCTTGACAACTTCTTGATCTGGCGCCAACATGTCAAGGGATGATGATGAAGCCATAATGGCTCTGATACCATATAAGGTTTGAGAGAGAGAAAGAGAGAGATATGAAAAGAGAGTTTTATTTACTATATCACTATACAAAGAAGAGAAGGAAATGGGTTATATATAATACCCAATACTACAAAATTATGCAGAAGAAGTAACATTCCCAAATTTGTGTTAATTTCAAGATTTTAGGGGAAAATAGAGATGAAAAGGCTAAAGGAGAATAAACCATGTGAAAAGGGAAAGTTTGAACATTGAAAACTCGCTCAAAACTTGTTCAAACTCGCCCAAGCTAGATTACTCCAGAGGTTGAATAAAGTGCAACTACATGTTACATTACATATACAATCTAATATAGGCCTTAAAGATTCAAGCTCCTCCTATAGGATTTTAAGGTCACTATAAAAAAACTCAATTACATTCCTTTCTTCAAGTTTAATGGAGTGGATTTCTTGAAGTAAATCAAAGATTCTGAAATGATTACCTTTGGAGAACCTTTTTTCTTAAATCCTCCTAAAGATTCTTGGCAATGTCAATATAAATAGTGTTTTAGGAAATTTGAGTAGATAGAGTACAAGTGATCCTAGAAAAAATCATGACATTGCACGACTTCAATTTAATATAAAAACTACTAAAGTCATGTCACTTATACACAATTTCAGTTCAAATAAAAAAAAAAATCGATTAACATTAATCACAGTCGTGTGGGTCAAATACGACTTCTCCTCTCACATTGAAGTCATGCTAAACTAGCTAAATTTTACTTTCACAAATCCAAACTTGTGTCATACATTGCACGATTTCCTTATAATAAAGTCGTCTCATGCTGACACAACTTACTCATATAAGTAAATTTTTCAAAATTTGTCCATGTCAATAATTATTTTTTAAAATTACACCAATTCAATTATATAACATAAAAGACAAATGATTTTATCGGTTTCAAATAAAAGTGTGTCATCAAAGCCCACTATTAATGGGTAAGAATGAACAAGAAGCTGATGTCACTAGAGAAATGGTATTAATATATATGGGATAAAAAATATAGACTTTTTTATATCTATAACGTCAGTACATTTGAGGCCATAAAATCTCAGTCAAACTCTATAAATCACTCACCAATGAAGAAAAAAAAATAATTGAAAAAGAGCTGCCTTTTGACTTATTTATGATAACATATACTGTATTAATAATTTAGTGTATATTATTTGTAGGAAGCAACCAAAAGTGAATTACAATCAACTGTTTTGTGGTTTTGTATATGCAAGAACTTTGCAAAAACACCAACTAAGGGAGCAGTATTGTATGTGCATGCTTCAGTCTGCATAAAATTGTTCCTGCGATCCTCAAAATTGTCTTGCCCATCAGGCCCTCCAACCAAAGCCCCAACAATAACATTAGGATTAGGTTCTTGGCTACCATACCAATTATCATACCCTTGGGTACACCCTATGAACCCTTTATTCTTTTTGTATGACACAATGGATGCCCCTCTGTGGTGCACCCTTTTGGGATAGTTAGGGCCATACCCTACTAAATAGCTCATGTTCACTGGATTAGACCCCAAAATGTAATCAACCTGTGATTTAGCAAAACTATGAATTTCTTCATGATCCACTGTGCCCCCATGGCAATTCAGCTTTTGATTTGTGCTCTGAAGGAAATCAGAGTATGTTGAAAGCAGAAATGCTGCTGTTGAAACATATTGCATGTTGTTCCACTCTCGGACATAGAGTAATCCACCTGGGGTTCGTTCCACGTTATCCTTGCTGTCATTATTTTTGTTGAGACATGAGCATATGTAGTACTCTGCTTTTGATCTGTATTGTTCAAGTATATCCCTGTGCTTCTTCTCTTTTTCTTCTCTTAAGAACTGCAAAACATGAAACTGTAGTTAGAGTGCAAATACTTGGTACATTACTACTATTTAACCCACTTCCTGCTTGTTGACATTTGATTCTAAGTTAATCATTCCTTCACATAGATTTCATGTTCATCCATAATCATTTTTTTTCGATGTTCAAATCATACTCTGTGCAGTGTAATTTTTATTCTCACCAAAAAAGTGTACACATGGGTGGGGTCCAGTCTAATTATAAAGTTCAACAATTTAATTAAATTCGGTCTTCATTAGACTAAATTTGTTATCTTTTTAAATGATCCCATGCAGATTATAGTATTCAGTTTGGATATGAAGACAATATCCCTTAAAATGATTTTTTGTTTTTAAAAGAACTCGCGCGGGATACAGAGAAAGACGTATTTTTTGAAGTAATGGGTTAAGACAAATAAAAATATTTGCGAGCAGTTAATTACTTGATTTATTTTCATTTTATTTCTTTAATAATATTTTATAATTTTAAAATTAAAACAGTTTTATTTTGACCATAATTAAGTTTATATTTAATATTTAACTTATTTTTTATATGTTTTATTTTGTACCAAACGGGTCCAAAGGATGTCCTACCTCATTATTCACTTAGAAGTATTTATTAAAAGGGTAAAAAAGAGGAGGGGGTAGTGAAGTGAAGTGAAGTGAAGTGTTGAAGGGTGTGTGTACTTACGGTTTCTAACATTGGGCTCAACCATAAGGCACACCACTTTAATTGCAGTCTGTTAAAGCTAAAGCAGTAGCTGCACATGGGTTTGTGGTTGGATACACTAGTTAGTTTTTGTGCCTTTAAAAGCCCTGCATAATATACTAATTAATATATACCTTAATTGGTGCATACTCCATGATTTTGATTTTTAAGGTTAGAAAAGAAAAATGTAGATAAAGTTGTGGGAGTCACATGGGAGAAAGTGAAATAAAAGGGTTTTGTTTAGTGAACCTTTGAGAGCATGAGTTGAAGACCAGCATACTTAACATCCCAGCTGAATTCTGAAATGGACCAACCAGTGCCACCAAAGCTATGAGCGTTGGAAAGAACGTACTCAAGATACATTTTGTTGTCGGTGGCCTTGTACAGCCACGTGGCAGCCCACAACAACTCATCCATGTATCCACTCACCGACGCATAGTAGCTCTTTACCACTCCGACACTACCATCATAATTTCCCCTATATTTGTCCCCAAACTCGAACAACTACAAAACACACACACAATAAATACTACCATCCATTCAAACATTCAATTCTCATTTTTAATCTAATCCTTTTAATAACTTCAAAACTCTTCTATTCTAACTCTGCTCATTAACAACACCCTTAATTTCTCCTACCCAATTATTAGTTTTCAAACTCAGATTGTCACACAAAAGTTGCTCCTACAATTATTATTAATTATGGCACCTAGTCAAAACCTATCAATAAAGCACACTCAATCAACTTTAATTAGCACACAAAGAATTGGCTAATCACTCACTAACTCACCTGCAGGGCATGGTGCAGAAGCAAGTGAGAGTAATGTGCGTTTGTTTTTCTGAACACAATGGATGCAGCTGCCATAGCTGCTGCCGTCTCTCCGGCCAGATCTGAACCGGGATTGTTCTCATCGATCTTAAAGGCTCGCCGTGATGTCGTCATGTCCTCTGGCCGTTGCCAACAATAATGGTCAGTGTCGCCATCACCCACCTGAAAAAGATCATTAATTTCAGAATTCCATTCAGTCTCCAATACCAATGCCTTTTAAGTAAAACACTGGGAATAATAAATTGGATTCAGTTGGAAGAATGATACGGTAGCCAGAAAATTCTTAAACTTTTGGTATACTTGTTTTTTCGTTTCAATAGTTTTGATGCTCAAGAGAGTGGGGGAGAGAGACTTTCTTTGATGACAGTGTATCAAAATCCTTAAACTTCTGAAATTACCATAGATTTTCTCTTGGATTAGTTAGTACCTCAGCCCATAGGACATTTGGGCTTGTGTGAGCTTTGATGAAATAATCAGTGCCCCATTTGATCGCCTCCAATGTGTGTTGTAATTCACCTGCCTCTTCAATCTGTTGCCTGTACTCTATGGCACTCCATGACAGCATTGTGATGGTGAATGCCATTGGTAAACCAAATTTCACATGATCCCCTGCATCATAATACCCTCCCACCAAGTCCACCTACACACACAAAAAAAAGGTTATGAGTTTGAGAGGGAATTTGGCATAACAGGAAAGTAAAAGACAAAGTTTGATGAGTTGTGGCATGTGGGTATAATTGAGAATTTGGACCTACCCCTTCTTCCAAACCATCAGTGAGGCCAGAATGATCTCTCCAAGTGACACGCTGATTGTAAGGTATTCTCCCAGAACGTTGTGCTTCGAAGTAGAGAAGACTTTTTGAAAGGGCATCAGCATAATCAAAAGCTGTGGTGGTGGTGAAGAAGGTGGAGAATAAGAGGGTGATAAGACAAGAATGCTGTACTAGGAAGGGGATGTAGGAAGTTCCAAAATGGTGTTTCTTATGTGGTTGTGTGTCCATCTTCATTGCCTTGCCCCCCTTCCCTCCTAGAGATTTTAGGAGTGGAGGGAATTGGTAAAAAAAAAGTGAAGACTCACAACACTTGAGCCCCAAAAGGGAGTTTGAATTGTGTTTTAAAAGGCTGAGATATGCCTACGATCTAGCTAAAATAGGGTGGGATCATTTTGGGAGGGAGCCCCACAATATGAGAACGTGAAACTATCCCCACAATTTTTACTTGTTTGTTGTACACAAGGGTGAATTTTGCAGCACTTGGACGTGCCTCTGTTGTGTGCCAAATAAGGAAAACAAAACCATACTCTGTTGACTCTTGTTAAAATTCCACTGTCATTTCATGCCAACTCCTCCTATTTCCCTCCATTTATTACCAGAACAGTTTTTTTCCTTTACTTATTGCAGGATGCTTCCATCTCTAGCTGCTAATTTATTTTTCTCACTTTCAAATCAGATATATTTTTAGTATTAACTATTATTATTATTATTATATGATGATGAAGGCTGAAAAGTTTGTTAGATTTTCTTAAGTTAATAAGTTTACCTATTTAATAGTTTCCATTGGATATTTTCTTAATTTATTTAAAGAAGAGTTACGGACATTTTTCAATGTAATAGTATTTTACTTCTAATTTGACTATCTAAAAAAATATATAAATATTTTTAATTGGGTTACAATTTATAAGGTTTTACAGTGATAGTCCATAGTTATTAAACTAACATAATTTATTAACATATCATAGATTATTTTCAGATATTTATGTTAAATTAAACTCTTACTAATATATTTAATATTGTTACTCATGTGTACATAGACACATAATAAAAAACTCATTTTCTATTTGCGTTATTCTAAATCAATGTTGTAATAAATGACTAATTCAAATCTCTATGCTAGCTGATCTCATTTTCAAGCAAAAATTACTTTTAGAAAATTTTACAGAATTAGAAAAATACAATTATTTTAAAATAAAAGTAAAAATGTTATTATAATTCAATTTAGAATAAGGGTGAGTATAGAATCTAGGTATTTAGACTCTTATGTTAAGTCCGCAAACTCTATGGTTTACGAAAGGAAACTATATTTAAAATACGCAAATAAATATATTCAACTATTGAGTCCAACTCGTTTAGTATGCGAATTCTACTGATTTCATTGGTAGGCTTAAGACAAACTCATTACCTGTTTAGTATAGTTTTTTTTCATTTTTTATTTGAATGCGCATCATTTAAAAAAAAAAAAAAATATATATATATATATATATATATATTTAATTAATAAATTTACTTTTTAGCTATGTTGTGATATGAGTTGTGGGAAAAAAAAAAGAGATGAAAACACGAACAATAAAAAAGATAACAAGTTATATCAAACAAGAATTCAGATGTTAATGGAGATGTCTAAATCTATGTATTAGTTCATTGTAATTTTGTATAATTGAATTTGTTGAGAATTAAGACTATAAGATTAGAAATCGGGTAGCTGATATGAATTTATCATTTAAAGATTAAATTATTACTATAAAAATATTTTTTGAAAAAACTTAAAAGAGTATGTGGACTAATGTTTATCCACAACTTTACAAGATAAAAATAATTCTAAAAATTATTTATTTTCTCAAATAGAATAAATCTGGCTCATTTAAAATACAAAATTTTTAGGTCCAACCTTAAACCACTCAAAATAATTAGTAACTCAATCCTAACCGTGAGAATCATAGAAGATATGATCCAAAAGTTAATTAGAATTTCTTATCAATTTCAAGTCTAATATTTACTCTCATTAAACTTATTAAACATGATGGAGATCTCATATAGATCAGATATAAAAATATTTTATTATATACAAGTAGGTGCAAATTTCATTTTATAAATCAATTTTATAAGGTTGAGTTAGACTTAAAATTCACTTTCTAATATGGTATCAAAGTCACTTAGAGTCTATCCCATCGAAAGTTTGTTAGGTTTATCAGGTTACTAGTTATTAGGCTGTTATCAGATTATTGATAAATATATAGTTTTACGTACGAGTTGGCAACATCGGCATAAAGGAGATGTGTTGGGAATTCAACATCGATTAACCGTTATCAAATCACCTATAAATATATAATCTCCCACAAGTTGACAACCTTGACGTAAGAAGTGTGCTGGAGATCGACTAGAAATAAAACAGCTTGATAAAGTTGAGTTAAATTTAAAATCAACTTCTTAATAAAAAAGACATGTGATTCACATAAAGTAAGATGAAGAGTTTGGTATATATTCTATTATTTTACATCTATATTCTAGTGTTCATCAATGAATGTATATATGAATAACAATTTTTTAGATAAAAAGATAAAAAAGTATTAATTTCATTTAATGAATTACCATCAATAACTTTATATAAAATGTTAGTTTTATTGGTATCATTAAATTATAATTTAACATTATTATAATTGTTTATGTCAAATTTTGTTAAAATTTAATGATAATAAGTAGATTATAAAATATTTGTTTATTCTATGAACATAGATATTGAAGTGCAAACTTTGATGGATAAAAGTGAGCAATATGATAAGGCATGAAGTTTATGAGAAAAGAGAGATTGCGTTTGTGAGTTTGGATATTGTTGGTTAAAATGGGAGTGTGATAGAAGGAGGTATGAAGAAAAAAAAAGAAATTGTACAATGACCATTAGAGATTAAAAGAGTTTTGGTTGAAGAAATTGTAAATCAGGTATTATATAACTATCTAAATGGTATTATATAGCTGGTTTGGGTGAAAGTAGATGTTGAGAATTAGAAAAATCGTAAGAAATTGGAGTCTTGGAGGATGCGAAGAAGGGTTGCTAAGTAGGCTTCATAAATGTTGCAATGTGCATATACACACCCTGGTCTATTTCTTATCTTTCTAAATACTTAACACGTCAATCTGCACTAGTTTTAAGCTCACCAAAAATCCTTCTTTAATGGCTAAAGTTGGTCAATTTCTTATATCAAAAGCGATTTCCCTGCTATTAAGAGATTGCGTTTCGCAAATCCTTGCTACAACCAAGAATCAAAACTACTTTCATCAATAAGCTTATGTGTGCGATACAAGCTTCTTGCACATACAATAAAACTCTTATTTCCTCTAAAAACGATATAACAAATAAGGAGAGAATGATAAAATCTCAAATTACTTTGTTTTACGTTCAAAATATTTTAAAAAATTATACTTTTAATATTTAATATTTTATTTATATTCACTTAACAACTATTTTTTATAATAAAATATTATATTAAAATAATAATTAAAAATATTATAGTAAAATAATAGTATGTAAAGTTATAATTTAGATGTTAGAGAGATAATGTGAAACTATTATCACTCAATATTTAAATCTCACTTTGAATTCAATTCCACAAGACCCGTGTTTCAGGTTGAGTGTTTTAGAAATAATCACTAAACTCTAAAATAACAATATCAAATTAAATTATTCAGTGAAAAAATAATATTGAATAATTGGCACGGTAAAAAAAATTACAATTACATTTACGTTACATAATTACTAAACTCTTAAATAAAAAACATATCAATTTCAAGTATTAAATTTTGAAAAAAATGATATTTTAGGAAAATATAAATAGGTTGCGTATGTTAACGTAAAATGAACAGTTGCTAAAAGATTGCACTGTTAAAAGTGTTGAAGCCGTAATATCAAAATAAAAGTAGATTGATATATCCGTGTGTTATTGTTTTCTTTAAGTACACATCTTTTAAACACCTTCTAGTAAAAGGTTTTCAAATAGATTCAGGTTAAATAGTTAATAATTTTCTTCACCAAAATGATGAATTTCTAATTCAAGTCATAGAATGATCGTCTTCAATATTATTATAATTTTAAATTTATTATTCAAATTAAAGAACACGGAAGAAGACGTTAACCATAACATCAAATTACTATATCAAAACATATATAATCTTCACAAACATATATACTTACAATAATAATAATCCAAACGTATATTTCTCAAATAAATTGGATTTGCAAAACATTTTTTTATACATAAAAAAAAAAAGTAAACACTCGCATAATACACTTCTATGCGAATCTTGCTACTAAGCCCTACAATATTGGAGTCCAAATACAAAGAATCTTACAAAAGTGTAAATTAACTTCAATAAATTATAATTTATAATGTACTGTATACAAGTATATATATATATATATATATATATGTATATATATATATATTCATATTATTAATAATAATAGAAAATTTATTTAAATATTTCCTTTGAATAATAAATTCTGATATTTAATATAAATTAGTGTAAAAAAGAGTTTAACTACATCTATAAGCATAAGCACACATTCAACAAACAAGAACGTTGTTTAAAAAAATATGATGACAATTTTGTAAATAAAAATAATATATAGACAAAAGTTATAATTATAATTGTCATGTATTGGAAACAAAGAATATAAACTACGTATTTTGTGACTATCATCGTTTATTATGAACATTATATACTATGATTTTTGTGAAATTCATTGTTTATATCACATTATTTCATATGAACTATGATTATTTTTATTTAAATAAAACAACCACTTTTCAATATGATGCGAGTAGAAACAATTAAAGTTTAAAAATATAATTCAAAGAAAATAAACCTTATTTATTTATCAAATGTGTTCACGTGTATAAAAATTAATTTCGTCAAATAATCTTTGTGGATATAATATTTCTCATCTCTTCAACAAAATCCATATTACTTATTTCCATATTCATTTAAGATTAACATTATAGATAAATATCTAATCTAAAGTTTAATCCAACTAAATATTTATTAAAATAAATAATTATTTTCAAGTTAACAATAAATCAGGTGGGTAACTCCACTTATCTTGAAATATTGTATTCTTAAAGAAAACACTAAAAAAAAATTAAGAAAAATTAAGAAAATCATAACTTATTTAAAAAAAAAAAACTCAGAAAATTGAAGTAATAAAAAAATACATATAATCAAATAAAAAAAATACTCAAATAAAAAAAAAAATCTACTAACTCAAATTGACATATACTCTATTATCTCTTAAGTGAAATGCTATAAAAGACAAAAAGCAACAAACTTCCGTTTAAAATACTAAAATTCTTTAATTTAGAAACTAAGGTATTTAAATAAATAAAAAATAAAGACATTTTATATTATATTATATAAATAAACTTAAAATAATTTAAATGTTCAATTTTTTAACCTATTTGAAATGCATATATATATATACACACACACACACGTATAAGCTGATAAAAAAAAACAAACGTATAAAAAAATCCTTACGCCAATACATAAATTTATAGGTGAATAAATGAAATTATAATAATTAATTATTAAAAGATTAAAAATTTCTGATAGTTTCATTTTTCTTTATCCAAATTTTATCATTTGTTATTATTATTATTATTTCACTTCACTTTTGTATTCTTTTAAATTTTTAAATTCATGAAATTATTTTTAATGTATGAATTCATAAAGTTTTTCGAAAATCTTTAAAAAAATTAAAATATAAATCATCAAAATCCATACTACAAAATTTTAATCACAATTTTAAAAAAATCATAAACATAACACGTTGACATAATCTTTTAAAATTCTACAAGAAGTTTTAATACTAAAATAGTCTTATTAAATTTCAATCCAATGCAACTCAAATGATTTCAAAGTTAGTGACTTTGTTACAAAAGAAAAAAAAAATGAATTTAATTTAATATAATACTAAGTTAATTAGCAATTTATTTTTTCACAAAAAAAAAAAAAAAAACTTGAATTAAATGCATTCCCGCGTAGTCCGAAACGAAAGATAAGAAGAATGAATATAAAATGTTTGAGAACAAAACAGAAGCTCATGATGATTCTTTATTATACCAATCAACTAGAGATTAGTGTTAACACCACAACAAACATAATAATTACTCTCGAATTAATAAAAAGCAACATAATGATAGCATTTCAAAGGTTAATTGTTCATGTTGCTCGAGATAACAACTCAGAAATTAATTTCTATAAGTGAGAAAACGAGTAAATTTTAAATGATTTTTATATTTAGATATAGTTATATAATTATTTTTCTTATTTTATTCCAAATTTTTGGCTAGTGCACCAATTTCAACATTTTATAAGTAAATTCTCAATTCAGATAACTTTGATTTTAGTTTTTAAATTGAATCAAACGAAAAAAAATAATGGTTTAGCAATGTTTCTTTTTTAAGGTATTCACTTGGTTGTCTTGTCCATTTATTTGAATGGAACATTAAATGTAGCATGCTCCCATGTCTATACAATTTATGTATGCAAAAATTATTCTAAAGAGTTTAAAATTAGATTTGGCAAGTGTTACTTCCTTGAAATTTACGAAAACTCGTTATCATATTAATACGTGTGAATTTAGTTTTTTTAGTTGTATTAATTTCTAGTTCAATTATTACGATTAAAAATAATCTCATATTTGTATCTTGTGTTTTAAATTATTTAAAATATTAATTACTTTTCATTTTTTATAAAATGCCATAGACGTTATTTTAAGATCCATTTGGTAAAAATAATGAGATAAGTATTTTATCTTACTCTGATTATATTTTATATGTAAAAATATATATAATTTTGTTTTGGTTATTGAGATGCACCGACAAAATTGTTTATTCCACGCTGCAACATCCAAATGCTGTCATTGTTCCTTCCACTGTCTCTTTTCCATTACCCAATCACATATTTGGATCTACCCTCAAATTCTCTTTTATTTTTCCTATTTCACTACAACAACCCTAACAAAAACGTGAATTCAATTCAGCTTCTTAGAAAAACGTGTCTTCTTCCCCAAACACCACTCTGTTTTATTGTTGACAAAATAAACCACGAGTTTCATTTGTGCCTTCTCTCAGTGTAAAAATGTACGCTATCAATGATAAATAAAGCAAGTAAAAGTTTCTAAGATAATTTTTTTAAATTAATGTAAAGAAAGCATCATATTTGATGCATGATACCATGCATGTCATGAAATATTCCCGACATACTAATGTAATAATCATATAATAAATTTTTAAAGACTTTCTTAAATTTTTTTTAAGATGCGATGATTACAGATATAAATTTTAATTCTCTACATAATTATATTACAATATTTAAATATGTAAGATCATGAGTTTGATCTTATTATTGACAATTTATAGATCATTTTTCGATTTATATCTACATATCTAAGATAATAGAATAACAAAAATCATAAAATCTCAATTAATTAGTTTTAATTATTCAATTAAAATAAAATCATAACTATGCATATATATTAGATAACACACTTTACGTCATTTAATACACATCGGCAAAAAATATATTTATCCTTAATCACCTTAAATGTTTTAGGTTTAAGCTTATACTCTTGATTAGAATAAAATTATTATTAAATTTTGATTTAATTAAATTTAAAGTACTGGATTAAAATCAATTATTTACCAATCAGGTATCTACGTAACTGATACCGAATGTATGGCCATTAATGTAAATTAATCAGATATTGAAGCATGTTCGTGAAATTAATTTAAAAGAGAAGAAATATTAAAAGATTGAAGTTGAAATGGAATGAGGCAAAATAAAAATTACGTAACCATAAATGAATACTTAATTAAGCTTCCACATCACAACTACATAAATGGCGTTCTTCTATATAACAAGATACCATCTTTATCTCCTTTGTTTATGAAACACCGTATATGGATTATCAGTCCACATTATTTCCATTTTTTTTTACAAATTCAATAAATTTTTTTCTAAATTCTGCACCAATACTTTGTGACATTTTTGTATTGTAAATAAAATTCCAACCTTTTTTTAAATGTGCACAACAATCCTCTTTGTAAGTATCCATATCTCTAAAAAAGAAATACATTGAGCGAAATCCGAAAAAGAGAAAGGAAAAAGATGCAACACGAGTGTAATTTACTCTAACAAATACGCGCTTAAAGAAAAATAAGACGAAATAAATTTATTTTATAAATATTATGATTTTGAAAAATTAGCTTAGACAACTTCTAGAAACATTAGAACATATAAGCATTGAATTTAAAATGTTCAGAATAAAAAATTGAGTCGCAGATATGTTTTATTTTATGGTAAACAGATTATTTTGGATGAGAAATGCATGTTAGGCCAAAAATCACGTTTGAGGTAGAATTTTCATTAGAGTTTTGATTTATATATATGTATAATCCTAGGTATTGGAAATTTGAAAATGAAGTTGTAGTGGTTTTTGGTTATTAAGCAGAGAATGAAAAATTATAGATAATGAGATTAGGCGAGAGTGCATGTGTTTATAAGGTGACGGTGAGGAAGTTGGTTTGGCTGTGAATTGGTCCACACGTAAGACAGTGGCTTTAAATGGGTTGGTTGCGGGACAGACCCAACTACGTTAAGACCAGTCGGTGCATGCCACAATTTTTTAGCTCTAAACTCAAACTCTCTATGTGTGTAGGCCAATGCAAACCTATCATCACATGTACACAGTGGTCCAACAAACAAGATTTTTTTTTTTAAAATTTCACCAAAAATAAAAAGATATTTTATAATATATAAATAAATATAAATATTCTTTTATGAACTGATTTTATAAATTAAAATTTATTTCTTAATATACCACTACAATCATTTAAAAATTTATTATAAAAATTTTGTTTAACTTTTTAAGTCACATGTTAATTTTACATGAATTATAAGGAAGTATAAATCTCAACTTATGAATCAAATTTATAAAATAAATTAATTTTTTATAATTCAAGTGTTCTGTAATTCAACTGCATGAGCCTCCTCTCGAGCTTTAGCTCTTTTTTTAGAGTTGAGTACGTAGTAGTGTATATATAATACATTTTTAAGTCCGAACCTTTATATACTAAGAAATAAATCTTTGTTATTTATAATACTTTTATCTTAAACAAAAGTATTAACTTTGTAAAAATAAGTGTCGAGTGGTAAATCCCTAAAAGAATTGGGATTTTTATTATTGTTAAAATTTAAAAACTACAAAAACACATGATAGGAATATAGTCTATGACAAAGTATTTAATAAATTATTTTCATTCTTTAATTTTTTTATCAATAGATTACGATATTTAATATATTTTTAGTGATAAATTTATTGAAAAATGAAAATCAAGAATATCTTCAAAAAATATAAACATGTTGCTTTAAAAATATTATTTATAATAAACTGTAAATATGTAAAACTATTTTTAATATATCTTTTACACTATTACGCTATTTTTGTTCACATTCAAACAGAGGCTCGCTCTTATCTAAATAATATGTAACGGATGGTTGTAGAAGGCATAAAGAAACCCTGCTCTCACCATTCAACAGAGGCGCTTTCTTTTTGTACCTTCATATTTTCTTCTTCCACCTCCATTGGGTGATAAAACTACCATTTTATCCTTAATAAAAGGTAAACTGCAACATCCTTCTTCATCTGCACTCCCACATCCCATCTCTTCTACATTATGTCCTAAAGATGAAAGACGAAGTGAAAGGCTCTAAGAATTTAGAGCTTCACTAAGAATTATATGAGGCAGTTTCTTCCTGCACCCTTACATTTTTCTTCCTGCACCCCCACAAAGTGATGAAAAGACAAAATATCTCTCATCCCGGATTGGTGAATCTGGAAATCTTCCGGATTGGTGAATCCGAAAATCTTCCGGATTGGTGAATCCGGTAATTTTCCGGATTCATCAATCCGTAATAGAAATTAGACTTCCAGATTCAGCAATCTGGAAATCAACAATTTGCCTTTGAAACATTCACTTCCGGATTGATGAATCCGTAGCACACTCCCAGATCCTGAAATCCGATAACCTAAAAATTTCTAATTTTTTCAAATAAAAGGTGAAGGTTAATTTTGGGATTTACAAAATTGTGGGGTGCAGGAAGAAAAATGTAGGGGTGCAGGAAGAAGAAGCCATTATATGATCATGACTAACATTGCAAGCAGCTTAGATCCATCCAAGAGTTTCAACAAGATATCACCGGTTTGAGTGACTTCAAATCATTGCTAATTGTAAAAAATATCCAAAAGCACTCTCCTGTGAACATACCTTTGGAATACAAATAAAGCCAATTCCAAAATACAGACAAAGTCAATTCTGGAATACAAATATGTTATGCAATGTGTGCCAAATTTTCCATCCCTTTCCATACGCTCTCCCTCTATATTTATCTTAATTGTGAAAAATCGGTTTTAATATTTTTTAAAATTTAAATAATTTTAAACAAAGTAATATTTTACCTTTTTGAATAACCTAATCTACTTTCTATGAATCTTTTCAACCTCAATATTTGAGAGAGCAATTTTATCATTTAACTTGTTTTAATTAACTCCATAAAATAAATCCACACCTATCTGTGAACTTTGATCTCTTGTAATTAGAAGTTTTTCCCCAGACAACATCGCATAAATTCAATCAAGAAAATAACTATGATTACACTCACAATGATCTACAAAGTGAACTTTTATTGCAACTTAAAGTAAATTATGGACCTTCGAAACCAAAAATTCCTTTTACAATGCAAAGATAATTATTTTTTTAGTTTTGTACTTTATTTTTGTACCTCACTAGTTTTTTTCCCGTTTCTGCGGCTTCTAAATGATACAGTAAAGGAACAAAAACACAATACCGCTAATAAAAACATTACAAAATTTATATCAACCACCAATGTTCACCATCAGTCACTACAAGCAACCACCACTGGTTGAAAATGAAGAAAAAATGCATCATACTCTCCACTATACTTAGAAGGGTATTGTTAGAATTAAAAAATAAACACATCAAGATGCAGGTGAAGGTATAGACATGTAGGGAGAATTTACCCAAATTATTATGCTAATCCTAAATAGAAAATTTGTATTCTAAATGGCACAATCCAAAATATATAAGTTTTGTATTTTAGATTGCACAAACAAAATATACAAAGTCACAAATGTTAACTTTCAAATTCTAATCCATAAAATTTCTGAATTTTACACTATGGAATTTAAAAAAAGTATCCACGAAAAAAAGCACTTGCAGGATTTACAAAATTATGGAGGTGTAAAAAGAAATGATGAGGTGCGGAAGAATTTTCCTTCAACTGATTATAGAGGAGAGCCCATACTATTTTTTTGGCCATGACTCATTAGTATTATGGACCAAAAAATTCATTAGCAAAATCATTGTTTTAATATGGACTCATAAATAAGTTTTTTTAAATTGAAAAATATTTATTAAATAAGAAAATATTTTTAATTTTAATATTGTATGTATAAGGTCCATATTAAAATAATTTTTTATTAACAAAAAGCTTTAATAAAAGTAAATGTTTTCATGGACATTTTTGTAGAAAAAATACTGTATTATGAAATTTAATATATAATAATAAGCTACTGGAAATTGGAAATACATTAGTAATCGTGTTACATGACCGTTCACCATTAAGAAAGAAACCAGGTTGAATAAAACTTGAAAATGTACCGTTAAAGGGTAATTCAGTATAAAAAAAAACAGCTTTCTCTCACTTGTATTTTATAGAAAAAGGATTAAATTATTCCAACTAATTTTTCAACCTGGCTTTATATACAGATAAGTGTTTCAATATTTCATATTTAAATTTCGAAAATCACATTCACAGTAAGTTACCATATAGATATTGAAAATTACATTTCAATAGTTTAATGGAGTAAGAATAGTTCATTATATTTGTTCAATAAAGTCTAATATAAAATTTCACTTCATAATATTAATTATTTAAAACATGAATGAAATCAAAATATTTACTTTTTTTAAAAGCTTCATTATTCAAAATCATGAAACATATTTTAAAAAATAAAATATCATAAATATTTACCATTTATTATTCAAATACAATAATTAATATCTCAATTCCTATTTATTCATCACATCCATATTTTATCACTAAAGTATACATAGGACACATAATTTATACATCGCAATATAAAAACACTTAAATATAATTTTTTTTAATAGCATCAATATTATAAGATTAGAAAGAACTTAT
The DNA here is from genome assembly GCA_013389735.1 of Phaseolus lunatus. Lineage (NCBI taxonomy): Eukaryota > Viridiplantae > Streptophyta > Magnoliopsida > Fabales > Fabaceae > Phaseolus > Phaseolus lunatus. The sequence continues at coordinate 49,883,592 of CM023864.1, forward strand.
ATTTTTTAATCACATGCATGTTAATCTCTTATAATATAAAACAATATAAAGATCTCACATCTCTAGAAAGAAAGAAAGAACAACTTATGTTAATTGAAAATATGATAAACTAATCTCAATTTATTTTTTATAACTTTTAAAATCATGAAATAGAATATAAAAGAATGAATATTAAAGAGATAAAATTTTTAAAAAATAAAAAAAATAATTTTACATTATATGTAGCTTCTTAATCTCATAAAAAGTAAAATTAAAAGTCACTTACTAAAAATATATTTAATTTGTTTGGAAGTTTTCAATTTGATTGTATGCATGTGAAGAGATGAAGGCAAAGGTATATGAGAAACACAAAATGTCCAATTTAGAATTTATTTAGGGCCACAAAATGGTGCATCTGAATGGCTTCCGTACCATTCCAGTAGTGGCTAAAACAGTCTTTTTGAGAACCAAAGGACATTTCAGTGACCCCACTTCTGGAGTTTGTGGGGACCCATGCATGCTTCACTGTTTTTCAGGGATACTTTCGTAAACCATGTTGTTTTTTTCATAACAAAAAAATAATAACTAGCTTATTCAGGGTGTTACACATGCACTTTCCCTTCCCATCATTTCACTAATTAATATTAATGCTTTTCTTCACTTTATTATTGTTGCATTGCACTTTACTTTCTTCTCAATTCTTCTTCTTCTTCTTCTTCTTCCTCATCATCCTTTTCCTTTTCTTCTCTCCCTATACCTATTTCTTTCTTTTGTATTCATCTCAAGCTACAACAATGGCAGACATTACCCATCTCCCTATGGAACAGCTTCAGGACCTTGAATGCTGCCTAGACTCTAATCCTCCATGGGGTATGTACTATCTTCTATATCTTTCTCTCTCTCATTTCTTTCTCTTGTTATAATATACAAATATAAAAAACTAGTTTGTGTGTTTCTCTGTACCTTTTCAAGTTGCTTATCTCACTTGTCATACATATTTTTCTATTATTTTTCGTCATCTTCTATTGCCATCCGGCAAAAAAGGGTGTATTTTTGTAAGCAAAAAAGGGTGCATGTTACGTATTTGGTTTTGAACTTTGATGATCATTTGTGGACAAAAAACAAAGGAAGAAGAAGGTTGTCTGTTTTGAAGAACAAATGACAATGTTTTGTATTTTCTAAAACCGTAGTTACAAACCCAAATGGATGGGATAGAAGAAATGAATGAAAGGTTTTTTTTTGGGTCTTGAAGCTATTGCATGGGCTAGGTTTTCTTCCATGTGGGTTTGTTAGTTTTGAATGCGTTGCTTCAAAGAGTGTGAGACTTGGCTATTACTTCGGTTCTGGTATTATATGGATGAAAAGTTGAGATTTTTATGTTATTTAGATAGAGTTGGGAGTTTGAAGTTTGAAGTTTTCTGTTTTTTTGGCCTTTTTCTTCTGGGGTTAGATTTTAATTTGAAGATAAACTGTGCATTATAGTAGCATTCTCGTTTTTAAATATAAATCTTGATATCGTTGTTTTTCATCTTCATTTTAAGTTGTCTTTTAGCTATTTGAGATAGTGATCACTGTTTCTAAGAAGGCTTTTAATCATGACCATTATAATGTAATTACCACTTTACCCCACCTCTTCTGGCGTGGTTCAAGGAAAAAATAGTTACTAATAACGATCGAATAAGTGGCCCTACATATTAATTCATAACTAATATGCATATTAGAAAAGTGTTGGAGTAGATAAGTCTTGTTCTGAAGCATCTGACACGGACGCAAATACTTACATATAGGGGCACCTCTTATATCCATATGGGAAATAATAACTGTTAACCAGGAGTTTTTCTTCAAAAATTGATGAACCATTATCTTCGTCAAATAAGTTTTTTTTTTTTGTTACTTTTTATTCGTAGGTAATAGCGTAACTCTATTTATATATATATATATATATATATATATATATATATATATATATATATATATTCATCTTCCAAAAAACATAGTCTTTAATTATTTTTTCAATTTTTATATGATAATGACTCACAGAAAGAACACTAAGGCATCTTTTTCACTATGCAATTTTTACAAAAAAATCCAAAATAAGATGAATCATATTTCTTAAAAGTTAAAATGACTTGTTAAGCCGAATGATAATGAGCCAAAAAAATGTTATGAGTGATATTTATAATAAACATAAGTTAACTTTATTTACAAGAAAGTGATTGAAATGTTAGAGAAGTGTTTAGCCAATAGTAGGCGTTGTCTCACCTCTGTTAGAGATTTGTCTAACCTGTGTTAGAGATTTTCTAGTATATGAGAAAAAGAAAGAATTTTTTATGTGACACCATGGAGGGGTGTCCCACATGTATTAAAGGTATGTTTGAAACGTCAACACATAGACACACTGGCTCACTTTATTGACTTGTGTTCAAGTAGTGTATAAAAAAACAAGATAGTGGTATTTTTAGATATCATAGAAAGAAACACTGCACTAAATTTTCATATATCTGTGTGTGAGATGTGTAGTTAAGTTCAAGAGTTGAGGATGAAATGCACAATATACATATAGGTTTATTCTAGTGAGAGAATGCATATGGATAGGCTCCATAGATCCAATAACAGTCACTAGGGTAGATATCATCTTAGAATCTAGATTTTGGGTGAAACTCAATCCTATAAAATTGACTTCTAAGATAAGGCTTTCACCCCATTTATATACTGTATTTTGGTCATGTGTCTAGATGACGTAGAACCTCCCACAGAATCCATGCGCAAGATATACACAACTTTGGCATGAAGTTTTGTCTTGTTTTGTAATCAATGGTTTGAAATTTTGAATTGCAATTTAGATTGTGACCTGGGGTATCAATGTTCCCATTTTTCTTTACATTCTCTTTCTTGTTGGCTCATTGTGAATTTCTTGTCTTGCAGCTGAAGCTATCCTACTTGCATTTCAAAATTATATATTGATGTTGGGAACAAGTGTGATGATTCCTTCATGGATTGTCCATGCCATGGGAGGAAGTGATGTATGTTGAATTTCTGCTCGTGTGTAAAACAATTTTTGCATTTGACACATTTATTGCTGATATTTACATGTTAGTGATTTGGATATTGATACCACTAGGGTGACAAGGCACGGGTGATACAGACTCTGCTCTTTGTAGCTGGCATTAACACACTTCTCCAAACGCTTTTTGGAACCAGATTGCCTACAGTAGTTGGAGGAGGTTCATCTGCATACATATACCCAATTGCTTATATTATCACCGACTCATCATTACAACAAATTAGTGACCCTCATGAAGTAAGTTTCGTCATTCCCTTTCTTCACCACTGTTAGTTAGGTTCAGCGGACATTGCAATTTTTTTATTTGTAACATCTAATCATTGGCAATGATAATCCTTTGTCCATCATTGATTTTGGGACCTGCATACCTTTATAAGCACTGAATCCTCTACGGGAGCTTTCAGACTCAACATTCCTAAGCACATAACCAAGGATTTATCATTCTCGACAAAATTCAATTATTGTTCTTAAGTGAAACATACCAGGTTTAGTTGTAGATAGGCTAATTATTGATCACTGGGAAAATCATCTATTTAGGTTTTACCAACTTTGCTATATCCACTTAGTATGAGGTTGTCAGTGAAGTTTAAAGTGAGTATCCACTACGGGGCTCACTTTTTGACATTCTCTTTCTAACACTATAGTATTGTTTGAAATTTTTAGGGACTCACGAAGGAAATCTTGTGGACCCTGCACATTCAATGACTCTCACACGAGTTTGAGTCTGAGTAAATTTCAAACAATAATAAATAGCGTGTTACTACTTACTAGCATTCCTTCTAACATATAATATTTTTGTACTCAATTATGATTTAAACATCCTCTGGATGTGTGGACTAAATTTTGGATAGATGACACCGGTATCCTAATATGATTTGGGGATTGATAGGAGACCGATACTGTAAAGGATGAACACCAGGAGAAATAGGCAGTGAACAGAGAATCATATACAATCTCTAATTGAATGTATTTGATTGGTGACGAGGAGTGGTTAGAATGGGGATGGGGGAGTTAAGGTTGGAATAAAGGAGAACTTTAGGCTATCTCAAATACCATGGACTAATACGTGGTATTTCATCTTCTACTTCTATATCACCTAGATCAGAGTGGAACCCTACCATCTACTAGTTCAATGTTGATCACAATATTTCCTTTGTACTGGTTTGGTTCTTAGGAGTTGGTATCAAAGCATTCCACCACATCTCAACTGCAAACAAGAGGCACAAGGTCGTGATATCAGCATTGCAGTGTGGTTCTGGGACTAGTAGATGGACTAATATACAGTCAGCCCAAATAGGTGCTGGGCTGTGGAGTGTGGCAGGATGTTAGGTTCAGTTGGGAGATATGACTCCAGTCTCACATTGAAACTATGAAATTTTATTGTGTGGTTTACAAAGCCTTGGGCACTCTAATTACAATTACTAGCTTTTGTTGTGTGGTTCTCCTAATGTGTTCTTATTTGGGAGCAACATAAATTATGTAAACTTTCATAGAAATGCAGTTAAATTTCTCTTTTGTTTGGAATAAGAGATTTTGCCATGTGATTGCTTTGCAGAGATTTATACAAACAATGCGAGCAATACAAGGAGCTTTAATTGTAGCATCAAGTATTCAGATAATTCTGGGTTACAGCCAAATCTGGGGTCTCTTTTCAAGGTTACTAGTAACATGTGACATGTTTGAGTTGAAAATGTCTAAATAAATTTCAAGCATTTATTTTTTTGGATCTTCTCTCCAGATTTTTCAGTCCCCTTGGTATGGCACCTGTAGTTGGATTGGTTGGATTAGGATTATTTCAACGTGGATTCCCTGTGGTAGGTGTAGCTCAAATCGCCATCTTAATTGTGATGATCTCTGTACTAATTTTTTGACAAATGGTCTTCTATTGACAACAGTTTATGTGAATGCAATACAATCATCATCTAGAACAAAGTTTATTTTGAATAATGATAAACTGTAATATTTAAGGAACTTCTCTAGAATCCAATCTTCGAGGTTGTTACCTATTTATAAGTGACTCCAATTCAATACTGAATTTTTATCCTTCTTCAGCATATATGCACTGAGGGCTTTGTCTACTTTTTATCTTCAAATTATTTGGTAGTAGCATAATTATTAATTTATATACAGATATTGAGAACATTTTCGGTAGCAAAATTCTTTGATTTACCATGTTTTCTATATTTCTGAATTATTTGATAATGGCATAATGCGTTATTTATTTGCATGCAAACATTGATGGCCTTTTCTTCATTGGAATCTTGTAATTCGCCAAGATCTCTCTATAAGCTTGATGATTGCCATATTTTTCATACCATATTTATAAATTTACTCAATGTTTTCTATTATCATCTTTTTCAGTTGGGGGATTGTGTAGAAATTGGTATACCAATGCTGTTGTTGGTAATTGGTTTGTCTCAAGTAAGTGCTTTAACTAGAAATTTGTGGTGTGCATCAAATTATAAATCTTTTCCTAAGACAATCAAACTTGCTATAAAGTGCAGTATCTAAAGCACGTGAGACCATTTAGAGATATCCCTATCTTTGAACGTTTTCCTGTGCTGATTTGTGTGCCGATTGTTTGGATCTATGCTGTTATCTTGACTGCCAGTGGAGCTTACCGACACAAGCCAGACACAACACAAAATAGTTGTCGAACAGACAGAGCTAATCTGATATCTACTGCCCCATGGTGTGTGAAAAAACATGTTCTAATTTCTTTTGATATGTTTCAAGGTGTTGCTGACTTCGTAGGTTTCTTCATGTTGTACTAGGTTCATGTTCCCATATCCTTTCCAATGGGGCCCACCTACATTTTCTGCTGGCCATTCATTTGCCATGATGTCAGCGGTTATTGTCTCAATGGTAGAGGTATTTATTCTCATTCCTGATTATTTTATTTTAATTTTTGGATTGACTTGGTCTGTATAGCTTTACTGTATTTATGTATGTGTTCTATCCCAGTGCATGTTATCTGTTGATACAGATTGACATTTTGAAATTTGGCCTAGGGTTCTTAGGTCCCCCAAAAGCCTCACAATGAGTTAAGAAACAAAACACCGATGCAATCACCATATAGTCTCGTGATATTTTTTGAATTTTCAACAATGTATTGACATCTTGACATTCACTTCTTGTTGCAGTCAACTGGTGCATACATGGCAGCATCTCGACTAGCAATTGCTACTCCTCCTCCTGCTTATGTATTGAGTAGAGGCATTGGTTGGCAGGTTATTAAAACTTCAATCTTGTGAGCAGTTATTAAAAGTTTCAATATTATAGTAAAGTTATATGACTGATTGCTGGAGGTGATCTCTATCTTAACCAGGGGATTGGCGTCTTACTTGATGGTCTCTATGGATCAGTCACTGGTTCCACTGTTTCTGTGTAAGTCTTTATCTTCATTGAGTTTTAACTGCAATTGTGTACGATCATGTATCTTTCTATTGTAGCTTGATGGGCATCATGGCTGATTTTTCTAGGGAAAATGTGGGACTCCTTGGACTAACCCGAGTTGGAAGTCGCAGAGTTGTTCAGATTTCTTCTGGCTTCATGATATTCTTCTCTATTTTAGGTTGGTAGACACAAATCAAAGATTGGCCTGGCTTACACTAGTATAACCGGTTCCTCGCAATGCTAGAATAGATAGTTTCACTAATGTTGTTTTTGTTTTCTTTTTCTTCAATCATGTGTAGGAAAATTTGGAGCTGTGTTTGCCTCTATACCCTTCCCAATTTTTGCTGCACTGTACTGCATTCTCTTTGGCCTAGTGGGTATGTCGTATACTCTAAAATGATATTTTATTGCAATACATTACTCTTGCTCCTCAATTCACAACTACTTTCCCTTGTTTACAGCTTCAATTGGAATATCATTTCTTCAGTTCACAAACCTGAACTCCATGAGAAATCTTATGATCATTGGGCTCACTCTGTTCCTTGGGATATCTGTTCCTCAATTTTTCAATCAATACTGGACTCCTTCACGGCATGGCCTTGTTCATACTAATGCTGGATGGGTAAGTTTACTTTTCCTCAGCCAACTAATATTATGCTTTATGAAATAATGTGTTACTGTCATTCTCTCTTTTCAATCTTCTAAGAAATTTGAACTTTTGAATTTTGTTTTGGTTTGTAACCTTGTTCTTTACACTTGTCATCATCAAATAGCCGCTTAGTAGTTTGCTTGCTCTTAATACAAAATTTTCATCTTTGCAGTTCAATGCATTCTTAAATACCTTATTCTCATCGCCAGCAACAGTGGGTTTGATAGTGGCAGTGTTGCTTGATAACACTCTTGAGGTAGAAAGGTCAAAGAAAGATCGAGGGATGCCATGGTGGGTGAAGTTTAGAACTTTTAAAGGAGACAATAGAAACGAAGAATTCTATACGTTGCCATTTAATCTCAATAGGTTCTTCCCACCTACATGATCTTAATGAAGATGATCAGGGTACATCAGATTTTCTTGGAGTTGCACGTTCAAGCATTCATGAGGTAGTAGGACTGACAAAGTTACTTTTTCCTTGACTACCAGCCAATTTTTTTGTGGACCCCATGTGAAATCGTGGTCCAACAACAGTTAAGGATTCTAAAGCATTTGGTCCATGTCCATGTTCAGGAGATGCAATAATTGCTCCTTACAGATGAGTAATGAGTTCTGATTCTAGATGTACATGCCCACCAAATGAATTTAGTGAATTTACTGTATAGTTTTCTCTTTTTGTGCTACTGTCAAAGCAGCTTTTCTTTACGTAGGATTCATGATATTTCATTTTGCAAACGTTAATAGAAAGCAGGTTTTATTTATTTACTACAGGTAAAAGAAATTGATGACTACTGAAAGGGGCATCAAGCCAAAAACGAGCAAAACTCTTCACCTGTCAACCAAACATTTCATGCATGGATATAGTAATTAACGCATTAATGATGTGTACCCTTTATTTTGCAAGGGCATCTGTATCAAAATTACTCTCTATGAAGATGTGGTGGACTTATATGGAATGATTCCTCTGACTAAAGGCTTGAATGGCACGTTATGAAACCATTTCTCTGTCTGAAGCCCTTCAACCAACAAAAGAATTTTAAGTATATTTTATTTTGTTTCAAATAGAGAAGGAAACCAAACCAAACGGAGAGATAGAGACATTAGAAAAGCAAATAGCGAGCCCCTAGGACAAGAAGGGAATCTGATAAGGTGCGTTACTGCGTTATTAAGGATTTGTATGGTTTAATAGAGTGAAATGGAAGGTGTGGAAATAGAAGGAAACCAATAGGCTTCAACTTTCTTCCATTATTAATATCCAAACAGTCAAAATTAATGCCATTCTATGTCTTTTAACCAGAGGCTGTGAAGCACATCTTAAATGTTTGTTGCAGTTGTCAAGAATCAAATACAAAACTCAATTTCATTTTACAAGAAAAATGCTAGATAACACCAAAGTTAATTACACAAAATACAAACGAATCTGATTGATTCATAATAATATAAAATTCTGTGTCTGTATATTTAAATGAGTTTCATCAAACACTAATATAAAACTGTGTTATTCCATCATCAACTCCATTTAATTACATTGTATATGCTCTATTTCACTGCCTTAAGATTTTCTTACACAAATTATATCGCAACAAATATACTACTTTTTGAAACACTTTTGTAAAAATAGTCTTATTCTTTCAATAAATGGATTATTTTTATTAAGAAAGAGGATAATTAATTTAAGATCATATTAGACAAAAAAGTTGGATTTATTGTTGAATGGAGGAAGTATAAAGTTGAATAAAAGTGTTTTAAACTTCTATTTTTCTATAAACACATTTTTAACTTTTTTTTCTAAAGAAAATATCTTTAGAAACTTTTTTTAACATTTTTTTAGTTTATTAGTTTGAATATCTGTAGTTCTAATTTGAGTTTCAACATCTTTAAAATAAATTAGCAATAATTTGAAATATCTTATACCACTATATAATCTTTTAATCTAAATATATACTTAATTTATAATTCGAAATATTTCTTTTTTACAAATTTTAACATAATATACTTTGTACGTTTATAAAATAAATATTTATTATGGGTATTGACCAAACTTCTATTTATAGTCAGCTAAAGATAAAAAATAGAAAAACATGCAAAATTTTATTTGCAAGATATGGTATATAGTAAATAAGAGTGAAATACATAATGTCTACTAATAAAATTTCATAACTGGAACAATTTATGGCACACCACCAATTTATTTCCAAATATTTATAGAAAAGCTGCAACACATGACAAGCAGCATAAACAGAGGAAAAGAAGAAGTGAAGCTAGAATAGAAAAGAAAAGCATGTTCAATGATTTTGAAGTTGTCCTAGTACAATGGTGTTGAGTGTCTCCCTCATTAAAGGTGACTTAGGCATCACAAACTTGTTATGCACATCTTCCATGGTTGGACGAGAAAATGGTCTTCCATTCAAACAAGCAAATGCCACTTTTGCAATCAAGACCACCTCCTTAACAACTGGCATCACTGGAAGAGGAAGTCGTTGGTCTAACACATCCTTCAATAGCAAATTAGATGTCACTGGTGTTGAAGAGGATGAATGCATCCAAGAAATGAGATCTCGTGGATGATTTCCCATTATTATCTCCAAACAAAGCACTCCAAAACTGAACACATCGCATTTTTCATTCACTTCCATTGTATAAGCAAGCTCTGCAGTACATCAAATTATGAAAATTATGTAACACAAAATGTGGCAATGCTTGTTATTGAAACAATTGTAGAGTTTCTTAAGATATACAAAAATGAAAGGGCCTAACCTGGTGCAGCATATCCATACGTGCCAGCAAACGAAGTTAAATTACGTGAATTAGGATCTAGAATCTTTGCTGTTCCAAAGTCAGATATTCGAGCTTCATATTCCAAATTTATAAGAACATTCTTGCTTGATATGTCACGATGAACAATAGGAGGAGAGCAACCATGATGCATGTGATACAAAGCATTTGCCAAACCTTTAATAACGTTAACCCTCTTATTCCAATCAAACATTTCTGCATGTGTGTCGCTGTTTAGTACTTTATCCAAGCTGCCACCTTCTAGGAACTCATAAACCAATAAACAATAGCGTGGATGTTCACAAAACCCATGCAACTTCACAATGTTACGATGTTTGATTTCTGTCAAGGCTCGAACTTCAGTTGTAAAAGCCTTAAAATCAAGCTTTTCCCTGTCAACTTCAACTTGAAGTTTTTTCACAGCAACAATGTGGCCAGAGGGTAAGATGGCCTTGTAAACACCTCCAAACCCTCCTCTTCCAATGAGATATTTGTCATCGAAATCATTTGTTGCTTCGATGATATTTTCATAAATTATTTTGCCATCATGATGCAATATAGAAAAAGGATCTCGAGTTTGTTCTTCTTTCTCTTGCGTTTCGATTTTTCTTGCTTTTACAAAATGAATATATAGTGAAACTCCAACCACAAATAGTGCACCCAAAGTAAGGAAAAGTTCCAAGATCATGGCCTTTTTATTATGAGGATTGTGATTCACCAACCGCGGGCAAGGCATCAGCCCGGAAGCATAGCCACACAAGTTTTTGTTGTTTTTCAATGCTTCAAATGGAGCGTTAAGGAAGACTCGATTGTTAGGAATTGGACCCTCTAATTGGTTGTTAGATATGTCAACATTTGTCAAACTCAACATATCCTTGAAACTGGAAGAAATGTTTCCAGTGAGATTGTTGTGGGAGAGGTTCAAGTTTTCCAACATCTTTAATTTTCCAAGTGCTGCTGGAATTTTTCCATTTAAAAAATTCCAACTAAGATCAAGATTTTGAAGATATTGCAATTGGCTAAATTCAGATGGAATGCTTTCCATTAATTTGTTATGGCTTAAGTTCAAGTGATTTAACTTGTGCAACCTTCCAAGCCGTTTTGGGATTGGACCACTTAAACCATTTGCTGCAAGATCAAAATACCGAAGTTGCTCTAAGGAACCAATTTCAGTGGGAATGTTGCCCGAAAGTTTGTTCTTACTTATGGAGAGTTCAGACAAGCAGGTCAAGTTCCCAAGTTCTTTTGGAATCTTTCCTGCTAGACGATTTGAAGACAGTTCAAGCTTTTGTAATTTAGGGGCCTGGCCTAGCTCTGGGGGTATACCACCGAACAAATTATTGTATGAGATCATTAGGCCTATGAGATTATGACATTTGACCCAATTTGATGAAAGTTGACCGTTTAAGGCATTTCTACTCAGATCAATGTACTCCAGATTTGGATATACACCAAAATCATTTGAAATATTTCCGATCAACATATTTTCTGCAAGGTTGAGCCTTTGAAGACTGGAGCAGTTCTTCAAACTTGTTGGAATTGGACCATTCAAAAGATTCTTATTGGCTGCAAAATATGAAAGTGACCCTCCAAGGCATATATATTGGGGCAAAGGGCCAGTGAAATAATTAGAGCTTAGTTGCAAGCTTACTAAATTGGTAAGGTTACTTGTTGCAGTTGAAAAACTTCCAGTAAGTTTGTTCATATGAAGTAATAGGAAGGTAAGCTTAGTCAAATTTCTGAAGGTAGAGGGAATAGGTCCAGAAAGATTGTTTACTGCAAGGTTAAACTTTTCTAGATTGACCAAGTTTCCTATGGAAGCAGGAATTGATCCAGAAAGCTTGTTTTCAGACATGGACAATTCAATGAGTTTTGTCAAGTTTCCAAGAGAGGAAGGAATTGATCCATGTAGTTTATTACGAGTGAGCTGAAGTGTCCTCAAATTAGCCAGGTCTCCTATGGAAGACGGGATTGGCCCTGAAAGATGATTTTTTAACAATTTGATTGTTGTGAGAAGATGAAGTCCTCCCAACTCCTCAGGAATAGGACCAGAGAGAAGGTTATTATAGAGGATAAGTTGTTCTAAATTTGTTAAATTTCTAACTGAAGGGATTGTACCAGAGAGATGGTTGGATGATAAATCAAGTGCAACAAGATTTTTCAACATTCCAATTGTTGGGGGGATGGAACCAGAAAGTTGATTTGCTCTCAAGAACAGATACTCCAAGTTATGCAGTGCCCCTATTTCTTGGGGGATGGAATCACTAAAATGATTATGATCCATTTTCAACTCCGAAATTTTGGACATGTTACCAATTTCGCGGGGAATAGGTCCATTGAGGTTGTTGTAACTTAAACACAACCTCAGAAGCTTTGGAAATGATGAGAAACTGAGATTGCGAAGTGTACCTTTTAGTCCAAATTTTGCAAGATTTATAGTGCTGACAGAGTTGGATTCATCACAAACTATTCCCTTCCACTTGCAAGGACTAGTAAAAGTAGACCAAGAAGATAAGGAAACCTGGCTTTGGTTATCAAGGCTGGCTTTCCACCTCAATAGGGCACTTGCTTCAATGTCTTCATCTTCGGCAGCTTCATAGCCAACCATAACAGTACCGTTGGCTAAAGAAACACCAGAAACTTCCAAGGAAGAGAATCTTAAAAGTGAAAAGAAAAACGTGATGAGAATAAACTGAAATGTTACAAGCTTTGTGCACATCATGTTGCACTTTGAGGCAAGAGATGAATCCTCACAGAATATGTTTTGCTTTCTGCACAATTGTAGTGCAATTGTTGTATTCCTCACTTCAAATAGGGTCCGTTACTTGAATACTATTTGCATGAAAAAGACCAAGCAGCGAGAAATGAAAAGTTCGTCTTCTACTTTGCAATTTTAATGCTGCACGAACTCTTCCGTCCGACCTCAAGTCCGAGAAATAGCATCAAACATATGAGAGAGGAAGGTGTATTTAAATTATCATTGACCTCAATTCCTAAGTGATGTAGGACTATATCGGTGGTACCGGAACAAACACCCAGTTGAGGTATAAGGGGAGTGGATTCCCCCTAGTTAAAGGACTTGGGACACCTTTTGGTTTTCACAGATGGCGCTAATGTTCCAACCTCAAGTCTGAAAGATAGTATTGTTATGGTCAATCATCACATCTGAAGTATTGTCCGCTTTGGAAGTCGGTGCTCCATCACGGTTTTATCTTTAAAAAACATCTCAAAGAATTGAGGGAGGAAGATGTATTTAAAGTGTCCTTGGTCTCGACTCCTAAAGAATGTAGAACTATATCGGTACTAGAAGACGAACCAAACCAAATGCCCGTTTATTGAATCTAAGTTTGTCCACTTCTTTTTAACATGATTTCCATTCCTGCACATTTAATATATTCTGTATTACTAAGAAGTAAGAAAATTATGTATATCACGTGTTCAAGATTCTACTTAAAGGATATCTCTTCTATTTAGTTTATTTTTCCGTAGTAAAAAAAAACAAATTTACAAGCTTATCAAATTATCAGCATGTTTTCATTTTAGATCCAGAAGTTCTAACAAATTCACATACAAAACTCTGAAATAACGCAAATATATCTTAGTTTGAATTGATTCTAATCCAACGCAGAAACAGCCATCCAAACATATTATGCATAGATAGTACGTAAGTACACACAACCTTATATTAACACACTTGAATGTTAGATAGTACGTAAGTACACACCTTTATTCATTGTACACAGACAACTTTATTAGAACTAAGTTTCTCTAAGTTCACAACTCAAAAGTTGCACCATTTATTAGAAGAGAAATGATTGTTTCTCTGTTGGTCGTTGATTCAATAATTTTTATGAGGTACCAAGAATTTTCATGTGTTAGAATAGGCACCAAAAAAAAAAAATTCTTTTGACACACTACTAAACAACCATCTACCCTACAAGAATAAAGTTGGTTGGTTTCACCTCTTAAGTAATTTTGAAATTGTACAAATTTATATAATTTTTTAAGAGTTTAAAAATCATAAATTTTCATCAAATAATAAAATGAGCTATTTTATAACTTCAGTGGACTTAAAGATTTGAAAATCAAATTATATTTACGTAAAGGGTTGTTCAAACAAAGAATTCATTTCATTAAGTTTTAGGAATGATGAATTAACATTACCCAATTGATTATGACAAAAGGAATAAAGAAAAATAGTGTACTATTGATTATATGCTATTTCTTTTGTTATTATTCGTTAATAAATGTTAACAGCCAAACAACCCATCTGGACCAGAAATTTTCAATTATGTGTGTACTTTTGACAATTAAAATTAACATCAATTAACAAATTTTAGCTCACATACCTTATTTGAACAAGCACTCGGGTACGTTTGATGGTATATTAATTTGTTTTGTAGTTTTTTTAATTATTACATTATAAAAGAATTTTTAAAATCATTTTTAAGATTAAAATTAAGAAAGAAGGTTGGCCAAGTGTATGAATCCTAATAATGCTTCTTTAGATATGAAATAAACCTAGTGTGCATTTATAGTCATCAAAATTATTAGTCATTATTTTCAACAATAAATAATATGATGAAAAAAACTTAGAAAAAAGGTATGAAACCGAAATGAAAACCATTGCTAAAAAATGAGAATAGAAAAATAAAACATCTTTAACTTTTTATTGTAAAAGCTAAAAGAGATATAAACTTCAAAAATTATTTTTTGAAAACTATTCTATCAAATCATTTTTTTTTTATATTTTATACTTTAAAAACATTTTTTTTATACTTTTAATAAAAATAGGTTTAAATATAATTTTAATATCTATATTTTACTCCATCATAAATTTAGTCTTTTTTATTTTTAAATAGAGACATGTGGTCTTCCTATTTAAAAAAATATATACTTTTGATCCAACCTTTAATCTTTTATAAATTATTTATTTTATATTAATTGCTTAAACCATGCTTTTATGATATCTTAAATGAAATATACATTAAATTGTAGTTTTTTTTTATCAGAAGTAATAGAATAAGCAAATATCCTATTTTAATGTCAAGAAAATAGAAAAAAAAATTATACTTACACTACAAAAAAATCATTGATTAGAAATCAATTTTAGAGAAAAAAATAATTAGTTACTATAATGACCAAATTAGAGAGTAAAAAAGTTTTTGGTTTCTAAATTAGTTTCTATTATTGTTAAATGGTTTCTAATTAGCTACTAATGTTTTAACTACCAATTATTTAATTTCTAAATTTGGTAGTAAAAACATTGGTAATTAATTAGATACCAATTTAGAAACCATTTAACAATAATAGAAACTAATTTAGAAAAATAAAATTTTTTAGTCATGGTTTCTAATTTAATCACTATAACAACTAAATATTTTTAGTTTCTAAAATTGATTTCTAATCAATGATTTTCTAATAATATATCATTATTTATATTTTAATTTCTTTAATTTACTAATAGCATGATAATGTTGGTGGGTGGTTGGGTGGAGGACTTCTACTTGCAGCCCAAACGTGATACCAACAGTAGAATGGGCAAATTATAGACATAAAAAAAAATCACTTTTTAGTGAGTTCAGATTGTATACCAATTTAAATGTGTTACAAAATCTGGTTTGAGGGAACATTATTCTAGACAAGTTCGATTTTTAAAATTGTCAATAATCAATAACCAAATCTGACTCTAATTGACAATTTATTTTTTAAATAATTAAATTTATTAGTGCTTTTATTTTTATTAATTTTAAAACAAATATGTTTAACATTTACTTTATTTTTTATTGACATAGTTAATTTTATTATCTTTGTAAAATATAGTTTTAATGATAAATTTTTAATCAATTCTTCTTCTTCCTTCTATAAACATCCCATTTTTTTATGTTTTAGAAAAAAAAATTGTCCTATCTTAATTGCTTATTTTATAATGATGATTAAAATCATAATCTATAAATTTGGAACAATATATAAGGTAAATAGAACTAAAAGATAGGTTGTAATGTAAATAATATAGGGATAAAATATGACACTGAGAAAAGGATAAATGTGCTTTTGCCAAAATTTAGCCCCTTTTTAATACTGTTATTTTTTTATTTTTTTTTTGTACTGAGCCCTTAAAACTATGAATACAACAATTTCAGTACTATATTACAGATTTCTGTGTTAGTATTTTTGAATCCATACTTTGTCTCCAAACAAGACATGGCATAAAGAATCATAAAGCATGGTGAAAAGATTTATATAAGGGAGCCAGTTGAAGATGGCATTTTCCATCTTCAAATTTTTCCTGTAAACTAAACCAGTTGAAGATGGCATCTTCCTTCTTAAAACTTTTCCTATCATCAATCATTCTTTGTACTATGTTGCAGCCATACACTGAAGCTCTTAGAAAGGCAAGCATATGTTAATCTTCAACTCCTTGTCTGATTACAGTTTAAGACTCTCTATTCAAGTATCTAGCAGTAGCAGTGTTTCACAACCACAGTTTCACATTTTGTTGTTAGATATACATACAACATTTCACAGATTTTCTGCTTAAATTTGATTCTTTGTTGCAGACCTATATTGTATACTTGGGAGAACATTCTCATGGTCCAAATCCTTCCCTTCGTGATCTTAAGTCAGCCACAAGTTCTCACCATGATTTACTGGCTCCAGTCTTGGGAAGGTAATGTATATAATCTTTCAGCATTGGTTCAAGTCCTATGCATAAACAAACTTTGTTGAAGGATAACTCACTTTGAGTACTTTCATATCTCTTGAACAAAATTAGTTTCAATAAGCATCTAAAAATACCATTTACAGTTATGTGCTTTAACACGATAAGCCATCTAGAACATGACCTGAAGATCACTTGATGATCAGAAACACTCTTGTGAATGCTTTAGTCAGGAGTGATCTCTAGATGGTTTTTGGTGACCAGACCAATACAGAGTGCATAAGAACTTGTGTTTATCCTGTGATGTTGTTAGCTAGTTGATTACTCTAATAGTTTGTTTTTCCAACAGCCATGAGAAAGCAAAGGAAGTAGTGATGTACTCGTACAATAAGCACATCAATGGCTTTGCTGCACAGCTTGAAGAGGAAGAGGCATCAGAGATTGCAAGTGAGAAAAATGATTACTATGGTTTTGTAGTTTGTAGTCATATTTTGTAGATCTTTTTGGTATACTTGGAGTTGAAGGGATAACTACCCTTTTTGAAGACACAAATTGATGCAGTACGCATGTATGTTTGAATGTATTGGTGCAGAAAACCCAAGTGTAATTTCTGTATTCTTGAGCAAAGAGTATAAATTGCACACTACCAGATCATGGGACTTTCTTGGGCTGGAAAAATATGGAGGAATTCCTGCAGAATCGGCTTGGTGGAAAGCAAAATTTGGAGAAAATACAGTGATTGCTAATCTTGATTCAGGTTAATCCTGCACTAAATTTTAGTTGCTCTTAACACAAGAGAATATGGATATGCAATATTACCTTAGAGACTTCATTGAGATTGTTTGTCATGTTAGCTAAAATTGTTATTATTGTTGGTGAGATAATGGAAGGAGCAACATATATACTTGAACTAATCCAAAACGAATCAAACTCAAACTAAAATAGTAAGATGGGAGAGGAAAATGTACTTTAGCCTAACATTTTTTTTATCTTATGTTCTAACAGTTTATTAATACATGATTAGAAGTTTAAATTCAACTATGATAACAGCTTAGATAATTCTAAAATGAATAAAAATCTCAATGACACGTTTGGTTGAGATGAAGAGAAGATGAGAAAAGAAAAGGAGATTGGTGTTGTGTATTTGGTGGGAAAGAGAAAAAAAATGAAATAGTTTATTGTTTGTGTTGTTTTTCAATTATTAAATGAATTATTAGATATTATAAAGATGAACTGGAGTAAAATACCAAAAGTTCCTATGGTAATCCTTATTTAAGTTTTCTCCTTTTAAAAATAATGGATCACTATATTATTTTTCACATATATTCACTTATTTCTTTAAGTATATTTTTATCTCTTATTAAATAAATCAAATAAAAAAACTCTCAAAAACCTTTTTTTATTAATTTTTTATTAAATAACTAAATATATGTTTATTTTTCTTTCCTTAACTTAATTTTTTTCATTTCCCTTACCTTTCTCTTCACAATCGAAAAAGGAATTAAGGTTTCATTACTTGGAAAGACACAAAGATGAGTGGAAAAAAAAAGTGAATAAAAATTTCTAAAAATAAATTAAAAGCTAAAAAATGTTCAATTAAAAAGAATAAGATAATAAATAAATAGAAGTAGGTGAATAAACAGAATTTCGTAAAACATTTTTCCTTTACCAAAAACTTTATTATTTCCATCCACTCTTTCCATTAAAATTTTAACTATAAAAGGTTAAAAGTGATTAGAGTAGATGCAAATTTTATATATTGATTTAAATTTAAAGTTTATTTTTTAATATAGCATATGGATAAGTAACTTTATTATTTTCCTCCACTCCTCAACTAATTTTTCGGCAAGAAGCTTAAGCATAAACAAAGTTTATGTAATTTATGAGTGGTGTAAATTGTATAATGAAACTTTGTGTAACTCATTAAAGTATGTTGCATCCTTAACTCAAACAGTTTGTAGAATATTATAGATCCTTATACTTAGTTGTTTTTTTGTTGAACAGGCATTTGGCCCGAACACCCAAGTTTCAGCGACAATGGATATGGTCCCCTGCCATCAACGTGGCGTGGGAATGGGGTCTGTCAGATTGACCATTTTGCTCCTTCAAACAAAACATTCTGTAACAGGTCATTTTCTCTCTAATAATTTCACCAAACACAACCCTTTCATAATTTGCATGAAATTTTCAAATATTATGTTTCTGTGCTGATATGGTCACAACTTGCACCAAAGTTTCTATTTTTGAGTGCTGGTATCTTCATCAAATTATAACTAAGTGTTTTAAGAATTCTATGATCTAAGTTACATTATAAATCAGGAAGTTGATCGGAGCAAGGATCTTTAGCAATGGTTACGAGGCACAGAATGGGAAACTTGATCCTTCAA
Source organism: Phaseolus lunatus (assembly GCA_013389735.1). Classification (NCBI taxonomy): domain Eukaryota; kingdom Viridiplantae; phylum Streptophyta; class Magnoliopsida; order Fabales; family Fabaceae; genus Phaseolus; species Phaseolus lunatus. The sequence goes on from CM023864.1 coordinate 49,902,503, forward strand.
AACGCACGGCACGTGACTTTGTTGGCCACGGTACCCATACCCTGTCAATTGCTGCTGGTAACTTTGCTCCTGGTGCAACTATCTTTGGCAATGCCAATGGCACTGCAAAGGGTGGATCCCCAAAGGCTCGTGTGGCTGCATACAAAGTGTGTTGGTCTACAAATGATGCTGGTGGCTGCCATGAAGCAGACATTCTACAAGCATTTGATCATGCCATAAATGATGGTGTTGATGTCATCTCTGCCTCTATCGCTGGCTCTAATCCTTATATTGAATCCTTCTTCACAGATGGGGTTTCCATAGGAGCATTTCATGCTGTTGCTAGAAATATAGTTGTAGTTTGCTCTGCTGGGAATGATGGACCAGCACGTAGAACTGTCACAAATGTGGCTCCCTGGACCTTCACAGTTGCTGCTAGTACAATAGACAGGAATTTTCTCACCAACATTTCTCTTGGTAAAAATCACCACCTTGAGGTAAGAGAAAGATTTTACCACAAGCTTAGTAAACATGCATCGTCTATGCAAAACTTCTTACATGAATCAACCAGTAATTGTTTATAAATTATAGTATGATGATTTATAGGATAGTTATTATCAAAGTCAAGAACAATTTGTGATTCGATGATATTATTCTTTTGGGATATGATCAGTGATTCAGTGTAAAGGAAAAACCATGTTGCATATAATCTGTTTTAATTGGATTGCATGCATGTGTTTATGTACGAATATCAGGGAGCCAGTCTTAATAGAGGCTTACCATCACGGAAATTTTATCGATTGGTTCATGCTGCCAATGCTAGACTTCCTAATGCCACAGTTAATGACGCGTAAGCTCGAATTCACCAAACTTTGCTTCTAATATTTACTTCATTGATTAGATTATTGTTACTTATATGAGTGTGTTACTGCCTTAGTCGACTTTGCAAACCGGGAACACTTGATACTACCAAAATAAAGGGAAACATATTGATCTGCATTCGACGTGATAAAACAACATCAGTAGCTCAGGGTTTCGAAGCTGCTAATGCTGGTGCAGTGGGAGTGTTTGTGGTCAATGACGACAAAAGTGGCAATACACTTCTAGCTGAGCCTTATACTATACCAGGTGCAAATTTTGATGTCGATGAGGATGAGGATATAGATAAAAATGAATGGTTAGGAAAAGGAGGTTCCCACAAGAACAATAGCAGGTAATCAATCATATTTCACTCTATGGTTCAATTTTGGATTCACACTAAATTTCTCAAACTAAGATAAAATATATAAAGAAGCAAATGAAAAAGCCTCATTCATAAATTACACTGCAGGAAACTTGCTGCTTACATGACTGTAGCAAGAACATATTTAGGAATAAAGCCTGCTCCAATTATGGCTGGATTCTCATCCAGGGGTCCCAATGCAGTGCAGCCATTGATACTGAAGGTCTATAACTTATCTTATCATCATCATTTATTTCTTTCGTTATCTTAAGTTGAATACTTAGTTCTGTTTCAGCCTGACATAACTGCTCCTGGTGTGAACATATTGGCGGCTTATTCACTGGCCACAAGTCCATCAAATCTACCATCAGATAGACGCCGTATTCCTTTCAATGTGCAACAGGGAACTTCTATGTCATGCCCTCATGTTGCTGGTATCGCAGGTCTTCTCAAAACACTTCATCCTCACTGGAGTCCAGCAGCTATTAAATCAGCCATTATGACTACTGGTAAGTTGCCAAAAATACATCTTTCCATTCTTGTTCTTCTATTCACATCATTCAATATTTAACAAAATTAGTGGACATAACAAACACAATCCACTTGTTAGTTTATGGAAACTTCTTGTAAATGAGAACAAACTTTAATAGTACATTGCGATTGAGGATCTAAAAGTATAATTTAAGCTAAAATCAATATGCAAAATAAAGATCTTGTTATAGATGATGAAAAACAAAAAACTTTTCACTTCAAATTTTGGAAGAGCTTTTCTCAATAGAAACAATTCTCTTTCTGTAGCTACCACACTAGATAACAACAACCTACCGATTCGGGACGCATTTGATCAGATGGCAACTCCGTTTGATTATGGCTCCGGACACATTCAGCCTAACCTTGCAATGGACCCTGGACTTGTTTATGATATGAGAACAAGGGATTACTTGAACTTCGTATGCGCTCATGATCATAACCAAAATTTTCTCAGATACTTTAGCCGCATCTCCTACAATTGCCCGAAGTCCTACAACATTGAAAATCTCAACTATCCTTCCATCACAGTAGCTAATCGAGGGATGAACCCTATAAATGTTACTCGTACGGTTACCAATGTGGGGACTCCAACAAGCACATATGTTGTGAAAGCTAACATAACTGAAGGATTTAAGGTTCTTGTTGAACCAAGTTCATTGACTTTTAAGACTATTGGAGAAAAGAAGAGATTTCGGGTCATTCTTCAGGCCATAAGTTGGCCAAGACACGGTTTTCCAGTATTTGGGAACTTGTCTTGGACAGATGGAAATCACACAGTAACCAGTCCTATTGTAGTCCTTTAACCTCAGAAATTACTCTCAGGAATAATATCATTACCATTTGAGTATGTTTTTGTGTTTGTGTTTGATGTTATTAGGATGCAAATCTTAAGTGCTTTTAATTATTGGAATGTTGTATTAAACTTCGTTTCATTGGAGCTTTGCTTGTATTAGGCTCCCTCAAATCATGTATGAAGCTTATATGCTAGATTTACTCTAACTACTACAATTTGAGAAGTTCTTATGTGAATTTGCTGTGATTGTGATTTATTTTCTTCTGGTAAGATTTATCATACATTTTCTTCTTCAATTTTGTCTTTTCAGTATTTACTCTGTTAATTGATTCTGTATTTACTCTGTTAATATCCTTCCTTATTAACACTAATTATTAAGTAGCAATGTACTTTTGTGGAACTGAACAATGAAACCTTCTTTCTGATTAATTTAATAAATTTTAAAGCACAATTTAGCATACTCCTCACCATATTCATGATGGTTCATGTTCTTCCTTTCAGCATTCCTATGATGTTGAGGAGTGTAGGGTCTGTCATTTCATGCAATGTTCCTTCTTCCTCACAAAAAATCTGAAACACCTCCATCTCCATACGCGCTTAACACTTTTATTAATAACATCTATGTTATAGGCTAAAGTCTCTTCTAAAATTGAGTATTTTGAGTTGAGTCTTTACTAAATTTTGTTTGTGAGGGTTATTTTATCTCGTTGTTTTACTTACTTTGTTAATAAATGTGAGATAACTGAATATTGTTTTATATTAATACGTATATCTAACACATTAACGACACAATCTTATATTTATTAATATATAAAGACAAGTATGATGATTGAAAAAGATATCATTTAGTTAAAAAAAATAAACGGTAAAATTTCAATTAAAAATATAAAAAATGTGAATGCTAAGATAGAAATTGAATAAATATTCAATTTAGAATTTGAAATTTAATTAAAAAATAATTATTATTAATAACATAACTAATAATTTTGTAAATAATTAATTTAATATTTGCTTAAAAGAATGGTTTAGAAATGAAAATAAATAAATTCAGTGTTTGCATGTGATATTAGGCTAATAGTAAAACTTTTATTTAGTACAATACAGATTAATCTATATAATGACAATGCTTGGTTTGGGATGTAGAAATTATGAAGTTTTTTCCCAAATATAATAGATTTAATGTTCTTTGTTTAACTTCCTTTTTCTAACCTTTTTACATCACATAAAATGCATGAGTTGTGAGAAAAAAGTTAGCGAATAAACTTTATATATAATGTAATTTATTAGAGAATAACAAATTAAAAAATGTTTATTTATCAGACAAATAAAAATGAAAATGATAAAAATATAAAATGTTTGCAAAGAAAGCAAAGAGAAATGTAAATGACTTCTTTTTATTCATGAAACTTAATCGTGAAAAAAAAGTTTGAGTTGAACTTGATATAATAAATTTGAATAAAAAAATGTACTCTGTATTATCAATTACTTTGAACTAGAATATATATTTATATAATCAATATAATGTTTTTTTTTTTGCAAACTATAAACAGAAAAGTTGATCACCCAGCAACTCATTGATGTAATTATAAGAAAATGTTTCATAAAAGTTATTATATTAATTATTAAATTGTATAAAACCAATTTTTTACAAGATTTGATTCTTTAATTGATTAACTCAATCCGAACATATATTTATCGTAATTATTTTAATTATAATAATTATTTTAAAATTTCAAATAAAAAAAGAAAAAAAAAGTGATGTTATTCCATAACATCTGCCTGTCCTTGCAAATACTTCTTTTAAAAACAAGATAACTAAAAGTTAATATGAATACGATTATTTCAAAAGTGTAAAAGGTATGGTATGGCATGTCATGTCATGTCCCTAGAAACAAAAGCAACGCTGTCTGAATTGCATTAACTATGGGTTCTTTGCAGAGTGAAAGCAAAAACTATATCAATACTCTTTCCTTTTCACACCTTTATTTACAAGGGCTGTTACATCAGAAAAAATTATTTGTAAGTTATTACATCAGAATAGGACGGGGCCATGGAAACCTCAAATTTTCAAACAAGCTCAGTAATGAAAGTTTTTATGAAAAACAAAAAGGCATCTACCACAATGTCAATAATGCAAATCCACAAGTGAAACTCACCAAAGTGGCTCCACTATCCTATGGACCAATCGTTAAAAGGGCTATCGTCCCCTCCTTGACCCCATCCACTATTTCTAGCTCATCCAAGATATAACAACTTCAACTTGGCTAATTCCTTCCTCCCTCAATAATGCTTATCAACTACATCACCTATTGGCTAATTCCTTCCTCCCTCAATCATGCACTTCTCTTGGCAGCAAGGTTTTTTAAATAATTGCAGCAAGGATGTTCCGTCCTTCTCAGTCAGTATCAAACATCAGCATGAAATTGCAATCATGACCAAGAACGAAATTTAAAACCTTACTTGCCTACAATCAGTTATTTGTAATGAATCTGGCTATAACCTTAACCCACCCCATAAATTTAATAATTATGTTTCTTACAGGCTAAGTTGATGCCACCAAGGCTTGGAGCTGATATTGTTTTTCTGGAGCAGCACAGATTGCACTATTTCTTCTTAGCAAGTTGCTTCTGATATATACATGGTCGTTGTATATTTCAATGGTCCACTATTCTGGGGATTTTATGATACTCTTATCTAATCCAGGTTCATACAGACAAATCAAATGTTTAGGGCAAAAAATAGAAAAGGAAATTTGATTAACTTGCAGTTCAATACGATTTTTTCACCAAGACACCAACCTGATTTTGATTAGGAGGAAGATAAATTACGTCTGATTTCAAAGAAAACCCTAGCCTTTGGTTCGAAAAAAAGAAATTGAAATTAGATTCAGAACAAAAAGAAAGAAGCCTCAGAAAATGTGAAAATGTGCATCACACACCGTACAAAGAGTATGGTTTTAAGACGGCACTTGCTACAAGCAAAAATCATCATTGGCTTCGATGAATCACAATTAATACATAGAAAAGAAACCGAAAAGGCAAAAGCTACGATAAGTTTTGAACGATCTGCAATGGCAGAAATTAACAAGGCATGAGATGTAGAAAATGACAAACCAAACGACGCCGTTACGAAGACGGCTTCCTTTGGTAGCATTGCAACGCCATATAGGAGATGAAGGAAGACACTGTTTATATAGTCAGCCAAGTAAACCCTATTACTCTTTTTTGCGGTAAACCCTATTGTAATATATAATGCTATATCTATTCATTTTACACTATATTACAAAAATAAAAGTCTGATTTAAGTAGTTTGTAGAAATAAAAAAAATAATTAATAAATTACTTTAATAAATTTGTATATAAAAAAATTTAATTAATTCATAAATTAGTGAAAATAACTTAAATATTGAAAACTTTCTAATTAAAAGAATGATATAATCACTTACCTATCTTGAATTATATCTTATAGTTAAGATATTATATAAATAAGTTATTAATATATCACTTATTTTTTCCTTTTCCTTATAAAGTTGTTTTTTTTATGTAAACCAAAAACATTACTTTCTCCCTTAAAATCACACTATTTATTTGATGAATCAAACATAACAATTCAGAAATGACATAAAACACGCTTACAGAAAACATGAATGTAAGAAAACCTTAGAACACAGCAGAAAAGAAGGTTCAATTATTGACAAGTTGAGCAAGTGTGATGATGGAGAGTGAATTGAGTGAAGATGATTCTGGCATCAGAAAATGGTTATGCACTTGTTCCATGCTTGGACGAAAACGTGGAGTTTCACTTAAGCAAGCAATTGTTATTTTCGCGATCAAGATCACCTCCTCAACAACTGGCTTCACTGGAAGGGGTAGTCTTTGGTCCAACACATCCTTCAACAGCAAATTGTACGCTGATGATGTTTCAGAGGGTGAAAATAACGATGAAATGAGATCTCCTGGATGATTTCCCATCATTATTTCCAAACAAAGCACTCCAAAACTGAACACATCACATTTTTCATTCACTTCCATAGTATAAGCAAGCTCTGCAAGTGACCAAATATATGAAAATAATACTATACAATAAGTAGCAGAAGAACTTGTTACTGAAACGTGTATAGGATTGAATGCTTAAGAACAAAAAGGGCCTAACCTGGTGCAGCATACCCACGTGTGCCTGCAAACGCGGTTAAATTGCGTGAATCAGGATTCAGAATTTTGGCTGTTCCGAAGTCAGAAACACGGGCTACGTATTCCGAATCTATAAGAATATTCTTGCTTGATATGTCTCGATGAATAATAGGAGGAAAGCAACCATGATGCATATGATACAAAGCATTTGCCACACCTTTAACAACCTTTACCCTCGTGTTCCAATCAAACATTGTTGCACGTGTATCATCGATGAGTACTTTATCCAAACTACCCCCCTCTAGGAACTCATAAACCAAAAAGGAGTAACGTGGATGTAAACAATATCCTAGTGACTTCACAATGTTACGATGCTTGATTTCTCCCAAGGCTTCAACCTCAGTCATAAAAGCTCTTAAATCCGGTGTTTCTTCATTGGGTGCATCTTTAAGCTTTTTCACTGCAACTATCTGTCCTGTGGGTAATTTAGCCTTATAAACAGATGCAGACCCTCCTTCTCCAATCAGATATTTGTCATCAAACTCCTCTGTGGCTTCAATGATATTTTCATACACTAATTTTCCATCATAACTCCATATGGCATAATGCTCCTGAGTTTTTTCTTCTTTAGCATCCTCCTTTTTGCTTTCTGTTGCTCTTCTGTATCGAATACATAACAAAACTCCAACCACGAGTGCTACTAGAAGCAGAGCACCAAAAGTAAGGAGTAATGCCAACATGGTGACATTTATTTTCACTTTACCATTACGACTGCTGCTACAAGGCACCAAACCGGAGACATTCCCACACAAGCCTTTATTATCTTTCAATGCATCAAATGATGCATTGAGAAAGGCTCGAGTGTTAGGAATTGGACCCTCCAATTGGTTACTAGATATGTCAACCTTTGTCAAGCCATCCTTGAAATTAGACGGAATGACTCCAGAGAGATTGTTGTGAGAGAGATTTAGCGTTTCCAATCTTTGCATACTTGCAAGTGCAGATGGTATTTCTCCATTTAACAAATTGACACTAAGATCAAGACTTTGAAGAGATTGCAAACGGCCAAATTCCAAGGGAATGCTTTCTGTCAATCTGTTGTTGCTCAAGTTCAAGTTAAGCAACTTGAATAACTCTCCCAACTGTTTTGGAATTGCACCAACTAAATTATTTGCTGAAAGCTCCAAAGTGTTAAGGCTGGACAAAGCACCTATATCTGTAGGAATGGTGCCGGAAAGTTCATTGTTGCTTACTGATAACTTCAACAAAGAGGTCAACTTCCCGAGTTCTTTTGGAATCTTCCCTGTTAAATGATTTGTAGACAAGACAAGTGCTTCTAACACGGGTGCCTGGCTGAGTTCTGGTGGTATACTACCAGATAAGTTGTTGTTGGGCATTATAAGGCTTGAAAGACTAGGACACTTTGCCCAATTTGGGGAAATGTCGCCATAAAAATTATTCCTACTCAGATCAATGTATTTCAACAATGGATAAACACCAAATTCATCTGATATGTTTCCACTCAACTGGTTTCCATCTAGTCTGAGTCTACGAAGAGTGGAGCAATTTTTCAGGCTTTTTGGAACTGGACCCGTGAAATGATTATCTTCAGCACTTAAAAGGATTAGCGACCCACCAAGGCAAATTTGTTGTGGCAGAGGGCCAGTGAAACTATTTTTACCTAGTTGTAAGTTCTTTAAATTGGTGAAGTTATTCATTCCTGGTGGTAATCTGCCTTCAAGTTTGTTTAAGAACACACTGAAAAAGATGGGGTTTGTCAAATTTCCGAAGGTGGAAGGAATAACTCCGGAAAGATTGTTCCTGGAAAGTTCCAAGGCCATTAGATTGACCAGGTTTCCAATGGAAGGAGGAATTGGTCCAGAAAGCATGTTAACGGCCAAGGACAGATTAACCATCTTTGTCAAGTTTCCAATATGGGGAGGAATTGGTCCTGTTAATTTATTTTGATCGATTTCAAGAACAAGCAAATTGGTCATGTCTCCTAAGAAGTATGGAATGGAGCCAGAGAGACTATTTTGTTGAAGCCTGAGGAATTTTAAATTTGTCAAGTTCCCAATTGAAGGGTGAATTGTACCATTGATAGAGTTAAGTTGCAAATTAAGTTCAACAAGGTTGGCCATCCTTCCAATTGTTGGAGGAATGGTACCAGAAAGGTGATTTGATTCAAATAACAGACGCTCTAAGTTCCTCAATTCTGCAATCTCCTCAGGAAGAGGGCCAGAAAGGCTATTGTATTTGAAGTTTAGAATCTTCAAGGTAGCCAACTTCATCAAGGAAATGGGGATTGGACCACTAAAATTGTTATTATTCATTATCAACTGAGAAACTCTGGACAAGTTAGCAATTTGGTGGGGAATAGTATCACTGAAACTGTTGTTACTAACATCCAGAGTTAGCAGGTTGGGAAAGGATGAGAAGTTGAGAGTGTGAAGAGTACCTTTTAGGCCATGATTTGCTACATTTATGGTGGTGACAGAGTTGGATTTGTCACAAATGATTTCTTTCCACTTGCAATGACTCACACCTCTGCTCCATGAAGATAGAGAAGCTTGGCTTTGGTTTTCAAGGCTAGCTTTCCACTCGAGTAAAGCACCTGCTTCCCTCACTTGGTTTTCTTCAGTGGTTGCAGCAAAAGAAAAAATGGTGAAAAGTGGGGAGAAATGGAGGCCTAAGAGTGAACACATAACTAATGAAAGCTTAGTGAAAACCATGTTTGAGGTACTTGGTGATAATGGTATGGTATAGTATAGTATAGTTAGTACAAAGATATTGGACATTGAAAGGGACTTATATAATGAAGTACCATAGCAGAAAAGCTTCTCAGCTTCAATGTGAATGTTCGTACCTAACGGATTGGAGAAAAATTATTTACAGAAAGCATGTTACAGTTCAACCGTATTTTATTGATATTCTTAGGTATATTTGATTTGAGATTTTTTTTTTTACTTTCCTTTGGTTTGCGATATTTTATATATAAAATTTTAATTTTAATTAATAGAAACCAATTTTATTTTATTTAAATTTTTAAAAATGTAAATAAAGCAAAAATAAGGGAATACTTTGTATACGAATAAGTAAAAACAATGAAACTTTTCTGCAATCAATTTTTTGCACAAATAGTGATAGGGTTGTTAGAGATGACCATTACGTGTGTAAAGTGTCCTCCTTAATAATACTAAGAAAAAAGGATATGTTATGTTTTTTTTTTTTTTTACTCTTTATGGTGAAAGAAACTTTTCTCTACCTAAAATTAATGAGGAAAAAAAAGTGTTTCCATATGAAAGTGTCTTTCCTTTCATATTACTTTTTTTAAAATATTTTAATTTCATTTCACAATTTTTTTAAAAAATTTAATTTAATCTTACTTTAAAAAAAATAACTCAATATATTCCTTCTCTTAAATAGATAAAAATATTATCAAGATAGTATAAATGTTGATCACACACTCTTAAATAATACAAATATTGTTACCATAATATAATATAAGGTTATTTTTTATGATACATAATATTATTATAAATGTGATATTATAAATTCTATGTTATGTTTTAGAGTTTTTATTTGTTAAGTTTTTCACTTCAAATACTCCTTTCTCGTTTATAATATGCTTTTTTTTTATTATTAAGAATTTTCCTTCTTATTTAAATTAGTTTTATATGAAGAACAACTTATTCACACCAATAACATCAAAATTATGTTTAAAAACCATAATCTATTACATAATAGTGTAAGCTTCAAAGACCTAGTAGAAATGAAAAAAAAAATCAAGCTCACATAATGTTCATGCAAATGTTAACCATGAAAAAATTTGTCAATGAGTTATAGCTAAAATTCTAAAAGAAAAAGGAGTGAAGACAATTTGATCTAGGAGTTGAAATTTGAATGACTTCTCATAAGACATTAGATTTATAGGATAGATTGATGGATTTTTCTCCATTTTTTTAAAAATAGTGTAATTTAATTTGTAAATTCTTGATACGAAAAAAAAAATTTCATAATAATAAGTTGTATTCTTTGATACATGAAATTAAATAATATGAATGATATTCGAACTACACGACTCTTTGATAGAAAACAATTATCAAAGAAGTCATTTATCATGAAAATGACTTCGGGTGTAATGATGTTTTGCATATAAATTATTCACAATTAAGACGAATTTATTAGTAATAAAGTCGTATAACTAGAAAATATTTTTCATGAAAATTCAGCACCTGACAGAAGAAGAAGAAGTCGTGCATCTTGGTAATAATCATGAAAATGAACAAAAAGTCAGTATACTTTTCAAGTGATAAACGAAAAACTTTATGAAAAGAAGAAAGATGGGAAGATGCACCCTAATCTTCTGGGCAGTTTGTTCCTGCACCTCCACATTTTTCTTCCCGCACCCCATCCACATTTTTCTTCCCGCACCCCACACTCTTATGCAAACTCCACACTCTTATGCAAAGACTAAATTATTCTTATTAATTTTTAAAATTTCAAAAATATCTCTAACCTAAAAAAACCTCTAAAAAACGCTAGCATTCATGATCTCACTTGCACAGTCGTGTTTCTTCATCTTCTACAGCAGGCACCTCCAAACCATTCTCCTTTCAATCTCACACATTTCTTTTTGGTGATTTAGAGTACTCTTGACAGAGGTAAGTAAATTTTTTTTGTTTTCAAATTTGGACATCAGTTTTTTCTATGGATTTTTGATTCCGTAAATGCTTTTTCACATTCCAAATTATAAAATTTGGTAAAATTTTGGATCACAAAATACGGTAAACTCCTGGATTTATGCTTTTGGTAAAATCCTGGATTTGTGATTCCGGGAATGTTCTAGATTTCTAGATTTGGGAATATTCTGGATTTGTGGTTCCTTTCTGGATTAATGTTTCCAGAATAATAAATTGTTGTTTCGTGTTTGTGTTGGCTCAAATTAGTAAACCCAAATTGTATTGGGTCGAAGTAGAGGAGTTCTACAATTAGGTTAGTATGCAATCATTCATTAGTTTGTAATTTGGTTTAACTTGAATGGTGTAATTGAACAGAAATGGTGAAGACTTGGGGAGGAGGTTCACAAGGTGATCGTCTACGTCCCACCGTCTCTGTTAGAATGCAACTTGTCTAACCCACATCAAGAGCTCATCCCGAGTACGAAATACCTACAAAACTTATCATAACAAATTATTTCATTTACCAATTAACAAACAACATAAACATACTTTATAAATTTAACTTTACCTCATCTGTAATAAACGCATTTGTACATTCATATCCCTTCAATATATTGTCTATTGCCTTGTTACATAATGACTTCTCAATATCATCATCATCCCACACATCAACCCTATCATATAGTTCTTGTTCAAATTCTTCACTATTATCCATGCTTCTACAAATAAAAAAAAATGAAACTAAATCATCCATAAAGTCAAAAAATTCATTCCGGATCAAGCAATCCATAACTCAAAAAAACTATTTTGGATTTAGAAATCCATAACTCAAAAATTGAATTTCGAATTCATAAATTTGTAATGTAAATTATGCATTTTGGATTCAGGAATCCATAACACAAAATAATAATTTTGGATCCACCAATCTGTAACATATTTTAGGCTTCTGGATTCAGCAATCCAGAAATCAATAATTTATTAAAACTTAGCTTCCGAAACACCTTCTCATCCAAAAAACAAAATTTAGTCAATTCCGGATTGATGAATCCGTAATACATTACCGGATTCTGATTTTCGGTAATCACGAAATCTCCATAACCAGCAGTGCTTAAAAAAAAAAACTTAATTCATACCTCTACAACCCAAGCAACACTTCCGCAACGTAGCATACACCTCCACCTAGCTCAGAACAACTTCAAAGACCCTCCACCAATGGTTGATACTCAATGATGAAGATGAATAGTGGCAAGGAAAGTCTAGCACCTTTCCAAATAATAGGTCAAGATCAATTTTAGAATATTCAAAATTGTGGGGTGGAGGAAGAAGAAGCCACTCTTTTGCAACAACTATCCCTTTCCTTCCTACTCTTATATTCTATTTTCTTTTATTAACACTTACATGCATTACCCATTATCCATTCAAGTAATATAATACATTTCATTTTCAAAATAATATACCTTCAAAAAATATATACAATCATTAACTAAAACATGTTTATGGTTTATGAATTGGCGGGTTTGTGGAATAGTCACAACCATATCCAATAAAAAAAGTATGTTATCCAGATGCATAACCTGACCAATTAATCTTTTAGCTTTTCCTAAATACAAACGTATATTAAGCAATTGTTGTTTTGTAAGACTATAATGAAAACACAACTTTTGTTTTTCTTCTAAATGAATATGATATTGAGATTTTTGACTAAAGCGTAATTGATTTCTAAGTTATTTGGTCTTTTATTAATAAGTCCCGATAAATATCCCGAACAATATATTTTTTTGAAACGAGATCTTCGTGACATAAAAAAAAATTTATAAATTAAAAATTTTATAAATAAAAATAAAAACTAAACGAAATAAATAATATTATATATAAATCAAATGAAACGAAATCTACTAAAGTTTTATAGTTATATAGTTTAACTTTTTAATTTTATATATCTAATAAATTATTATTGTAATAGTAACTAATTATAAATATTTTATCTCTAATATTAAGTAATGACTTATTTTAAGTAAAAACATATTAATTAACCTTAATAGATTTAATCAAAAAATATTTGGATAAATCAATAAATTATACCATTAAATCTTATTTATTTATTTTTATCATATTAATAAAATCTTCTCACCCTCGTGCAAACAAAGCAACTGTAAAAAAACTAATTCAGTGAAACCGTCCATATTCTAACGACTTCCATTGAATAAATTTCATATCTCACTTGTCTTCTTAATTGATGCCAAGATCCACATGACACTGATGAGAGATTTGAAACTCCAAGTGAAAGAAGTTTCCTCATGTTTTAAATCTTTTTTTTAGGAGATTAAAGTTAGTAGTTATTAGTGTTATAAAGGATTATTAATTCATCTTGGTTGTTGGATAGTTGAAACATATTATATATCTAATATAATTAAAATATATTATATATCTAATACAATTTTAAAAATCTAACTAAATTTATCTTTTTATACAATAAAGTACTAATTTAATGTATAAAATTGGTAAATAAGATTAAAAATAATGACATTTTACCATTTGAATTTTATAACTTATGATGTTAAAATAAATAACATCTGAAATAAAAAAAATTCCGTATATCAAAATTAAAAAACACAACTTATAAACAAACTTTGAACGTAAAGAGTGTGTGTGTGTGTGTATATATATATATATATATATATATATATATATATATATAATATAAAATTTTGAAGCTATAAAATTTCTAATCAAGGTAGTTAACTCGCTAAGTTTAAACAAGTTTACTTAAGTTGATTGTAATTTTTTTAACATAAAAATGAACTCCAATCGCGATCAAACTTACAATTTAGGTACAGGCTTCCTCAACGCGACATTCATAGCAACAATATTGAAAAAGCATGCAAATGGTCAATGGTAAGAGGTTTGAATAATGTGTACGCATAGGACAAAAACTTTTTACTCAGATGCAGCTCTGAATTCAGTACAATAGTAGTCTACGTTGTTGAATTCGTATTTCACGTTCATTCTTAACCATATTCGTTTTCCACGTGATGACTTTTGTACAAAACATTATTACACCAAAATCATTTTTATGATAAAATTATGGAAGTCATTTTTTTTCTTATATCTAAAATTTACAAACAAAACTGCACTATTTTTTAGAAAAAAATCGCTTTTGTCAATGAAGAGAGAGACGTGTAACCACAAAAAAATACCAGACAGGGATCAAGCAAGTACTACAAATTCCTTTTCAACGTGTAACCATCGAGAAAGCTTTTTTTTTAAGGTTGTGGAAAATAGTTTTGTGATTTCTTTTATTGATTAGTGATAATATTCATAACATTTTTGAGAAATTAGGTTCGTTGGATTCACAACTTTATATTTGATTTTTCCATAGGAGATTGTAACGAGCATGTATTTGGGTTCCATTCAAGATTCAACAATTCGACTCAATGGAATCTCTCAATATAGGTTTCTAATGTTATGATTGTGAGCTAAATTCAAGTCTGGGTGGATTTTATCATCACTTTTCTAAAAAAATACCTAGTCTTTAATGAATTAATAGAGAAGGGTCAATCCTTATCAACTTTTGCAAAATAAAATATCAGTTTGATTTTTTTTTAATATGCAAATATATGATAACTATAATATACAAAATAACAAGAAAGTAAAGTGATTAAAAAGAAAGAAAAAGAAATATACACAAAAATTTATATTAGTTCGTGTATTTTTGGATGGTCGGAAAGCCGGTTAGTCGACAAGAGCCACAACTAAACATGTGATTAGACGTAAGTAAGCCAGCTTAAGTGCAAAATATGATTAAAGCACAATTGGGCCCCCAACTGGACCTACATGCAAGCCCATGACAGCCAGAGTCCATCCAGAACAATATAAATAGAAGGACATGCACAACACCCAAGGTAACTATTCACTCCCTACTCTCCTGGTACTTAGCTATCGGACTGACTTGATCGTCGGAGTGTCATTGCAGGTACCTCCCCCCTTTGTTGTACTCGGAGATCGAAGGAAGTCAAGTCAGAAGGTAGTCTTGCCGGCAAGCCGAGAGGACGAGAAGATTGTGACGAAGTGGAAGTGTACTGCGAAGTCCTAACTTTGTAGGAACATTTTTGGCATCCATCGTGGGGCCGAAAGGAAACCCCACGAGATATCCACATGGTGACCACGAGAAACATGACAGGCAATGACAGGAACACTCAGGATGAGACCAGTCTGCCAGACCCTATGGCGTTGATCTCGAAGATACGAGAAGAAATGGAAATGCTAAAGAAAAAGAATGAGGAAGAGATAAAAGGGATAAAAAGAAAGAATGAGGAGGAGATGGAGGCATTGCGAAGGGATAATACCCGGATCAAACAGAAACTTGCTGAAAAGTTGGACATCCCGGAAGCTGACACGGGAATACATGAGGCTGGAAGCTTGTATCAAGAAAACACAAGGTCGACCTCACCCAAAGCTGCGAGCATGGTTCCTCGGAAAAGCCCCTTTGCTGAAGCCGTCCTCGAGGTACCTTTGCCGGGAACCTGGAACAATCAAACTTTGGACAAATACGATGGAACCACTCACCCAGATGAACATGTGAACGCGTATCTAACGCAAGTTAGCCTGCACACAGCCGAAGATGCACTATGGTGTCGAATATTCCTCACCTCCCTTAAAGGTGCTGCGAAGTTGGTTTGCTCGACTACCGGCTCAGTCCATAGACTGCTTCAACACGCTCACAACGAAGTTCGGAGCGCATTTCTCTACCAGTCGTCCACACCACCTCACTTCCATCGTCTTAGTAAACATCCGGCAAGAAAAGGCCGAGTTCCTAATAGCCTTTATGGACAGATTTGGCAGGATAGCTTTGAACATACGAAACCTAAGCCCTGAAGTAGCAATGCACCACATGGTAACCGCGCTAAGGCTGGGACCATTCTCAGACAGCTTATGCATGCAACCAGCCACGATATTGGATGAGTTACGCTAACGAGCAACCAAATACATGTAGCTAGAAGAATTAAAGGAGTTTCGTGCCAAGGCTCGGACACCTGATGAACTTGAAAGGAGGGGTGATAGAAGCAGGCCAACGCAATTCGGGAGGTCGAAAGACTTCCCTAAAGGACCGCATTTCACTCGTTATACCCCCCTCTCAGCCGATAGATCGAGGGTACTGGAGGAAGCCTTGAATGCCGACCTCCTAAAGGCACCCACTAGGACTCCCACCCCGCCAAGTGCGGATCAAACTAAGCACTGTCGGTACCACCGCAACTTCGGGCACACAACAGAAGATTGTTGGGCCTAAAAGACAAGATCGCAGAACTGATACAAGCTAGCCATTTGCGACGATTATTCCAAAGAGGTCGTGGAGACAGAAAGCCTGAAGCGAGAACTGAAAGAAGCAGGAAGTTCGTAGGAACACCTCAAGAAACGAACGGCAAGGCCGAGAAAGAAGCAACCGCCAAGAACCCATGCTCGTGCAAGGAGTGATAAATACAATTGCAGGAGGATTTGTAGGAGGGGGCACAACGTCTTCCTCCCGGAAAAGGCACCTCCGCGCAGTCAGTTCTGTGTACTCCATCCATAGGAGTAACAGAAGAGACTTGTCTCCCATGCTCTTCACAAATGCAGACTTCAAGAACATAAACCCCAGGCATGACGACCCTATGGTAGTCATTATTGAGGTAGCCAACTTTGTAGTCATGGAAACACTAATAGACCAAGGAAGTTCAGTAGATATCTTGTACTGGAAAACCTTCAGGATGATGGGCATATCAGACGATCATGTTGTCCAGTTTGGTGAACAAATCATTGGCTTCGCGGGGGAGAGGGTCGACACCAAAGGATATATTGACCTAGACACCAAATTCGGTGAAGGAAATGAGCACTGTAGGACAATCAGGATCAGGTACCTACTAGTGGATGCCGAAACATATTACAACATCTTGATTGAAAGATCATCCCTCAATAAATTGGGGGCTATAGTATCAACTCCTCACCTGGCCATGAGGTTCCCATTCGACAAATTGAGCAGAGGCCGAAAAGTGGTCACCCTCCATGCCGATCTGAAAACCGCTAGAGAATGTTACGCCGCAGGCCTGAAAATTCCCCCATTGCTGCCTAGCCGAAGACCCGAAGTAAACCACATATCCTGAGTGACGACTTGGATACTAGGCCAAACGATGAACCTCAAGTGCAGCCGAAGGAAGAAGTGGTATCGTGGAAAATGGGACGAGAAGGACAAAATACGCGACTTGGGTCTACGCTAGGAAAGGCAGAAAAGAACATCATCACAGTTGTCCTATCTGACAATTCAGACTTGTTCGCATGAATAGAGACCGACATGTTGGGTATAGAATCTCTAATAATTTCTCACAAGTTATCAATCTGTAAGGAAGCCAAGCCGATAGCCCAGAAGAAGAGAAAGTTGGATGGAGAGAAAAGGCGCATAGCTGAAGAGGAAACTCAAAAACTTATAGACGCTGGCTTTATTCGGGAAGTTCATTACACCACTTGGCTGGCGAATATAGTACTGGTACAAAAGAGTAATGGAAAATGGCGGATGTGCACCAATTATACTCACCTTAACAAAGCTTGCCCTAAAGATGCTCATTCACTGCCGAGCATCGATCGACTTGTAGACGGGGCGGCCGGCCTCAAAGTGTTGAGCTTCCTTGATGCATATTCAGGATACAACCAAATACGCATGAATCCGGCAGACCAAGAAAACACAGCATTCATTACTGAAAGAACCAACTTTTGTTACGAAGTCATGCCTTTTGGTCTAAAGAATGCCGGTGCACATATCAAAGGCTGATGAACTGAATGTTTCTAGAGCAGATTGGGAGAACTATGAAAGTATATGTCGATGACATAATTGTAAAATCTGACAACGTTGAACAGCATGCCAATGACCTGACCGAAGTCTTCCAACAGATAAGGAGGTATGATATGCGCCTCAATCCGGGAAAATGCATATTCGGAGTAGAAGGATGAAAGTTCTTAGAATTCATGTTGACAAGTCGAGGAATCGAAGTGAATCCTGACAAGTGTCAAGCATTAGAAACCATGAGAAGTCTGGAGGGTTCAGCTGTTGGTAGGAAGGTTGACATCGCTGTCCAGGTTTATGCCTAGATTAGTAGAAAAAATCAGACCAATTTTGAAACTCATGAAGAAAGCAGAAGATTTTCATGGAACGAAAGTTGTGAGGAAGCTATTTAAGTTGTAAAGCAGACACTGGCACAACCACCCATCCTAAGCAAACCCATCCATGGGATGCCTCTGCTGGTTTACCTGGCCGCGTCGCCGGATGCCGTAAGTGCAGCCATTATGCAAGGCAGGGTAGAGCAAAAATCCATCTATTTCGTGAGCCGAGTACTACAAGATGCCGATACCAGGTATCAAGTAATCGAAAAGGTGGCTTTGGCTCTAGTTCACGCCTCCAGAAGACTTAGACAATACTTTCAAAGTCACGAGATCATAGTACGGACTAACTTCCCAATCAACAAAATATTGCAGAAACCCGAATTGGCCGGAAGGATGATAAGCTGGTCGTTTGAGCTATTTGAGTTTAGCATCAAGTATGAGCCACGGGGGCCAAGTCCCAATGCCTAGCAGATTTCACAACAGAATTGCAGTAATGTCGGAAGCCGAAAACAAAATGGACATTGCATGTTGATGGCTCCTCAAGTATAAGAGGAGGAGGAGCCGAAATTGTTCTAGAGGGACCAGAAAAATACAAATTGAACAGTCTTTACGCTTTGGTTTCCAAACATCCAATAACCAAGTAGAATATGAAGCGCTCATTGCTGGTTTGCTCCTAGCCAAAGACATGGGAGCCCGAAAGGTGGAATGTAAAACAGATTCACAACTTATGGTTGGACATATCAATGGAAATTACCAAATCAAAGATCCCCTACTCTTGAAGTATTATCAAAAAGTTACAAACATTATTAGCCAGTTTCAAAGTGTCACTGTAAGTCATGTAAAAAGGGAGGACAACTTGAGAGCTGACACCTTGTCAAAACTGGCTACTGCTAAGACGAAAGGTCGATATGCTAGTATCATACAGCAGACCTTGTCAGCTCCATCTATCCACACCAAAGAATGCATGGTAACGAAACAAGAAGAAGACTGGGTAGCCGACATGAAAAAAATGGTCAAAAACCGAAAAGAAGGGAAAGAATGTCGCGACTTGCCCCTTGCGAAGAGAGCCTTCCGTTTTGTTTTAATAGAGGAAGATTTGTATAAAAGAGGTTTCTCCACCCCACTACTCAAGTGTGTGTCGAAAGAGGAAGTAGAGTACGTTTTGAAAGAATTGCATCAAGGAGCATGCGGTCTACACTCGGGAGCACAAACAATGACAACTAGAGTCTTGAGGGTCGGATACTACTAGTCGATACTAAGAGCTGACTGTGATGATTTTGTAAAGAAGTGCGTAAGTTGCCAAGAACATGGCTCATTGATCCATCTTCACCCTCACACTCTCCAGAACATCATCTCCTCTTGGCCGTTTGTTTTATGGGGGATGGATATAATAGGTCCTTTTCCACCAGTAACTGGGCAGAGAAAGTTCTTACTGGTAGCAGTCAATTATTTTACAAAGTGGATAGAAGCGGAACCTCTTGCGAACATCACAGCCTGACATATCCAAAATTTTGTATGGAAAGACATTGTTTGCAGATTTGGAATTTCACATACAATCATCACAGACAACGGAAAACAATTCACAGATCGAAAGTTGGCCGAGTTCTACGAAAGCCTAAGCATACAATATAAGACAAGCTCCGTAGAACACTTGCAGACTAACGGTCAAGCGGAATCCGCTAAGAAAGTTATCCTGAATGAATTGAAAAAAAGGTTAGGCAATGCAAAGGGAAAATGGGTGGAAGAGCTCGTGGAAGCTCTTTAGGCCTATCGTTGTACCCCCCACTCAGCAACTGGAGAAACCCCATACAACCTCACTTATGCACCGACGCCATGCTTCCGGTAGAAGTCGAAGAACTGATAATCCGAAGAAAACTCCACGACTTGAAAATAAATGAGGAGTTTCTAAGAATAGAGTTGGATTTACTCCAGGAATCGCGTGACAAGGCCAAGATAAGAAAAGAAGCTTGTAAATAAAGGGCTGCGAGAATATACAATTAAAAAACTAGACCTAGAGCATTCCAAGAGGCAGATTTAGTTTGGAGGATGAAAGGAGAAGCTCGCAAAATCCCGGCAGAAGGCAAGTTCAACGCAAATTGGGAAGGACCCTTCAAAGTCAAGGAAAACCTCCAGATCGGCGCGTATTTCCTGGAACAGTTGGATGGCCGAGAAGTTCCCAGAACGTGGAACGTCAACCATTTAAAAATGTATTTTAGCTGATATGTATTATAGGTGTACTTTTTCCTACCTTCAATCTTTTTTCCCAAGGGTTTTTTATTGAAGAAGGTTTTAACGAGGCACCACGTTTAATAAAATCAGATTTGTCAGCTGCATCTCAATATCAATTTCAATAAAAACTTCTCTGCCAAGGAAGAATTAACCTAAATAAATCTTTGCCAAGAGTACGATAAAAAATCTCTCGGCCAAGGAATAATTCACCCAAGTGAATCCCTGCTGAGAGTGCAGTGAAAAACCTCTCGCCCAAGGAAGAATTCACACAAGTGAATCCCTGTCGAGAGTACGATAAGAAACCTCTCGGCCAAGGAAGAATTCACTTAAGAGAATCCCCGCCGAGAGTAAAATAAAAAACCTCAGCCAAGGAAGAATCCACCCAAGTGAATCCCTGCCGAGAAAAGAAAACGCATGCAATACCGGAAAACCAAAAGAAAGAAAAGACAAAAAGTAATAACAATAATCAACACATAATTAAAATAACTTGTCATTTCATGGTATTCTAAAGACCGATAGGCTGAGTAGCTCTACGCAAAAAAGGAGGCCATATGGTTACAAAATATCATCCACACGCCCCAATTCAAAAAAGAAAAAAAGCAAAGACCTAGCTATCAGACTCAATGTTCTCGACGTTAGGAGCTTTCGGGGGAGCAGTTGCAGCCACATGACTTGAATCCGGTATTTGGTCTAACGGCAGAAGCTGGCCCTCGTAAAAATCTTTATCAACATCGAATTTTTCCTCGTCCAAGGGGATGCTATAGAAGAAGGCGCCTGTTGGAGAGCTTTCTTAAAACCGTTTTCATGTTCTTGTAAGACATTGTTCTCGGCAAACTCCAACTCCTTTGCAAGCTTCTCTATCTTCTCCTCAGCACGATGGTATTCAAAAGCCATGTCCGCTAGACTATCCTTTAGACCCCGAACTTCCTCATCAGCCTTGTCCGCAACCTCTTTTCCCGCCCTCTCAGCCAACTCATACCTCTCATTCCATTTTTGAACTTCGGCCTCTAAGTTCTGATTTTTGACTGAGAGGTTGGTGTTCTCGGTAATAGCAGACTGCAAGTTAGCAACTGATTCCTCTAGCTTGCCTCGAAGGCTTTCCACCTCGGCAGCGCTCTTCTCTCGTTTCATCAAGTCTGACGCCATTCTCTTGCCGAGGACTAGAGTCCGAGAACACAACTCCATGAAGGCGTCATGCATATGAGAAGGACGTGCCGAGAGGTACGCATTTTGCTGATAAGGGTTCAGCTTGATGGAAACCTTCTCGGCCACACGAAGGTCATGACCCAAGAAGGTCGGGTCACTCGAGCTCAATCCCCCGGCCATCCTGCTCCTCTTCGAAGAACGCTCACCGTGGTGCCGAGAAGACTTACCATGATCATCCTTTCGCTTCTTTGGATTCACGGAAGGACAAGAGCTTTCTGGTGCAGGCACAGTCGTAATCGGGACTATGGCTTCCGGAGTAGGCGTAGCCGGCCCCCCAGCGCCTCGCCCTTCTCAGCCCCCTGCACTTGCCTCTTAAGGCGAAGCTCCCGAAAGTAGTCCTTCTTACCACCACGCGGTACCAAGCTAGTCATTATGCCTGCATAAAAGTAAAAACTAAGTCAACCATGCTGAGCCAAATACCGACACAAATAAAATCACATACCGTTTACATCGACACATCTATTGGACGACAAGTAGGCACGCACGAGAAACCGGGTTGGGATCTGGTGAGGAAGTTGCTCCAACACCGATAACACTTCTAGGTCGTCATCGGTCATCAAGGACCTTGGCCATACATTGAAGCGAGAGGGATCCTTTGTCCAATATAAGGGAAATTTGGGAGCCTCGCCGTTAAAGAAAAATTGCCGACCTTCCTCCTCAATGACAACCTTAAAGAAGCCTTCTTTGAAGTGCTTATAAGATGTCGTGTAAGGAGTGAAGAAGCTATTTTTCGCTTGACCGACTAAAGACAACCAACCTATTCGGTCACCCAGCCTTGTACCAAAAAAATGCAAAACAGACCTGGCGGTTGCTTTAAGACTTAGTACCTCGCACAACATCCGAAAGGCTTGGAGTGATGCCCAGCTATTCGGATGCAGTTGCGTCGGTGCTACGTTTAAAACGCGCAACACTTCCATGGTAAAAGAATCAAAAGGAAAGCGGACATGAATGTCCGAAATCAAACTAGAATAGAAATAGAAAAAATCCTTACCCTCCCTCCCCCTACCCAGACAAACGGTCTTGAACTCACGACACCTACGAAGTGCGAAAGCACCATTAGGTACACCCTCTAACACAATATCTACGCTATCGACAAAGTCTTGAAGCATGGAAACCTTTGTAAATTTAGAAAAAACCTCACGGACTTTACTATTTACCCATGAATTCTCGGCTTCTTGGGTTTCCTCACCCTCATACCCACTCGAAGATAAAGACACAACCGACTCCACATTCTCTCGACTCTGAGGACTGGCAACAGAAGAACCCTCACTGCTCTCGACATCACTAGAAACACCATCTATGGCCAGTGACCTCCTACTCAGACGTCCAGACAATGATGAAAATAAGCTGGTACCCGAAAAAGAAGACATCGTTACCTCCAAAAACTCTTCAACAGACAGGTAAAGATTGCATAAATAGGGTATTCGGCTCTTGGGTTCTCGGAGCTAGTTACGGTAAACGCAAAAAAAATATGGTTCACCGTGCCTCCTATTTATAAGCGAGCGAAAAGAGAATGTGAACTGTCACGCCAATTCTCCACCGTTAGATCAACCATCAATCAAAGGTGCAGATCAACCCTGGCTTCTCTCTCTGACGTCATCAACACCTCACGCGCCTCGATTACGGTAACCACTCCTCACTCGCTCTCCAAAAAATGGCCCACTGGGCAGCAAGCCGCTAAGCTTGACACTCACATCAGCTGCCGGCCATCCACATTCACGATCTAAGACGTTTTCCTAAGCACAAACTCAAGACTCTGCATTACGTTAACTGCATTTGAGTCTGGGGGGCATATGTATTTCCGGATGTCCGGAAAGCTGGTTAGCCGACAAGAGTCACAGCTAAACACGTGATTAGGCGTAAATAAGCCAGCTTAAGTGCGAAATATGATTAAAGCACAATTGGGTCCCAACTGGACCTACATGCAAGCCCATGACAGCCAGGACCCATCCAGAACAGTATAAATAGGAGGACAGACACAGCACCCAAGGTAACTATTTACTCCTTACTCTCCTGGTACTTGGCTCTCAGACTGACTTGATCGTCGGAGAGTCATTGCAGGTACCTCCCCCCTTTGTTGTACTCGGAGATCGAAGGAAGTCAAGTCAGAAGGTAGCCTTGCCGGCAAGCCAAGAGAACGAGAAGATTCTGACAAAGTGGAAATGTACTGCGAAGTCCTAACTTTATAGGAATAGTTCGTTTATATCAATTGATGGCTTGTTCAAAAGATCTTCATTTATCTTTCTTCGTCCATCTTACTTAGAAAGAAAATGGTCGTCGGAGCATTCAATGCAACATTTAATTTAATGTTTTTCGCTTGACTAGAATTCAATTGCTTTGTCATTTCTAAAAATTATGTGAAGACAAAAAAGAGAAATGGATGACGAAAGAAAAAATGATAGATTTAGTATGAAATTATTGAATATTATTTAGGGATGAGTTTCAACCCTGAAATTTCAAAGGCACACGTTCCATTCAGATTCTAAACATACCTTATTTTTGTGGCAGAGTTCAATACAACAGGAGTAGGATACACGATTATATTAAGAACTAAACAACTGCAATCGCAATGACAACAAATGGCAATCACAACGTAACAATGACAATCACAACGCAACAATGACAATCACAAGGTTACAACACTGTGATAGGACTGGTTACATTGTGTTTGCCATCTGTCCAAGTCAAATTCCCAAATAAAGGTAACCTACGCGGTACTGCAATTGCCTGCAAAATAACCTGAAACCTCTTCTTTTCTCCAGTTTTCTTAAAAGTCAAGGATGTTGGTATAACACGAACCTTTATACCCCTAGGCCCTTGAGCATTCACAACATACGTGCCTGGAGGCCCAACGTTTGTAACGATGCGAGTAACATTTATAGGCTTTGACGCAGGATGATGCACTGTAATTGAAGGATAGTTGAGATCCTCGATTCTGTAAGACTCGGGACATTTGTAAGAGATTTTCAACTGGCCAAACAACTTGAGTAGAGCTTGATTGTAACCAGAAGCACATAAGAAGTTCAAGTAATCAGTTGTGTTTAGATCATAAACGAGTCCAGGGTCAATTGCAAGGTTAGGCTGAACTTGTCCCGCTCCGTACTCAAATGGAGTTGCTACCTTGTCAAACGCATTCCGAATTGGTTTCTTCGTGTTATCTAATGTTGTAGCTGGAATTAATCAAGAGCATAGTTGTTAATAAGGCACCAATGCTCATCCAGATAACATGTTGCACATGAACATTTTGTATTTTGTGGATACGAGAAAACATTTTGTTAAGCATGGTGTACCTGTAGTCATAATAGCAGACTTAATAGCTGCTGGACTCCAGGTAGGATGGTATGTTTTGAGAAGACCTGCAATGCCAGCAACATGAGGACAAGCCATAGAGGTTCCCTGTTCCACGTTGAAAAGAGTCCTACGTGTATCTGATGCAAGATTCGAAGGACCCGCAGCTTGTGAAAACGCAGCAATTATACCCACACCCGGAGCAGTTATGTCAGGCTGAAACAAATTTAGAAACAAAGTTCCTTCAAAATGAAAATTCATGCATCTTGCCATCTTGGTAGAACAAAATGTAAATACATATTATAGACCTTTAGTATCAACGGTTGCACCAGACTAGGACCCCTAGATGAGAATCCAGCCATGATTGGGGCTGGCTTAACTCCTAGATATGTTTTTGCAGCATTCAAGTAAGCAAACATCCTGCAACTACATATTTATAAATTCTTGAAGTACTTCATTATAATGTATATATACACACAAATAGAATTAATATGAGGTTTCTAAGTGGTTAATGATATATGACTTTACTCTCCACTGCCGCCGGTACCATTGAGATAATCAGTATCCGTTCCACTTATACTTGCAGCAGGTAAAACTTGATTTTCAGCCAGAAGTAAATTTCCACTTTGCTCATCATTCTGCACAAAAACTGCCACAGCACCTGCAAGTTTACCCTGTTCGCCCTCTCTAACAGATTGTAGTTTATCACTTCGAAGGCAGACAAGTATTCTCCCCCTTACTTTGGCAGGATCAAGTGTTCCAGGTTTGCAAACACGCCTATACCAACATACATGTGTGAGGCAACAAGTATGAGTGTTTGAAGCGAGACAGGGAAATAAAAGTGAAAATAAAAGTAGAGCTTACGCGTCATTAACGGAGGCATTACGAAGTTTTGCGTTGACAGAAAATATAATGGGATAGAACTTTCGCTTGGGTCGTGGCAATCCTCGATTAAGACTGGCACCCTGATACAAGTGCGGTCAAATTAAGTTAACAAAATAAAAGTATATGCACATTGAGATAGCATAGAAAGATGATACCTGAAAGCTTTTTTTCTTGCCAAGAGAAATGGTGCTGAGGAAATCCCTGTCCATGGTGCTGGCAGCAACGGTGAAGGACCAGGGTGCGACGTTTGTGACAGATGAAGGTGACGGGCCATCATTTCCAGCAGAGCAAACAACGACTATATTTTTGGTGACTGCATGGAATGATCCTATGGAAATACCATCGGTTAACAGAGCTTCCTTGTAAGGAGTGGACCACCCAACAGAGGCGGAGATGACATCAACGCCATCATATATTGCATGATCAAATGCTGCTAGTAAATCTGCTTCGTGGCACCCTCCTGCGTCCAGTTTATTCCA
This sequence comes from Phaseolus lunatus, assembly GCA_013389735.1. NCBI lineage: Eukaryota > Viridiplantae > Streptophyta > Magnoliopsida > Fabales > Fabaceae > Phaseolus > Phaseolus lunatus. The sequence continues at coordinate 49,929,055 of CM023864.1, forward strand.
GCATGCTTTGTAGGCCACAAGGCGAGCTCTTGGGGACCCTCCCTTAGCAATGCCTCTGCCATTACCTTCTACATTCGCACCACGAACAAAATTACCACCTGCTGTTGATAGAGTGTGGCTCCCATGCCCTACGAAGTCACGTGCGCTGCGGAACTTTCTATCAATCTCACCATCTTCTGCCTCGCGATTCTTCATGAATATTCTTGCTCCAATCAGCTTCCTGAATCTTCTACTATGTTAGCTTTTACTATGTTACCATTCCACAACAACATTTTCAATGATAAACATTGCAACTAATGTTCGAATACGCGGGTAAAGTAATATTTTCATTTTATGATGATTGAAATAAAAAAATAAATGTTGAAATCAGAAAGAAAAATGACCTGTTACAGAAATACTTCTGTGTAGTATTAAAAGCTTCAATTTGACAAACACCTTTCCCACGCCACTTTGAAGGCACTGACCCGTATCCTTTGTCGCTAAAACTAGGATGTTCCGGCCAAACTCCTGCTCAACAGTAAGTAACCTAACGTAAAAATGTATGAAATAACTGGTTCTATAGATCTCTGAACATATTCATACAAAAATAAATGAGAGCAGAAATAAAAGTTAAAAAATATAATGATGAAAACTAAAAATTAATTGAATTAAAATTTTGAACTGTATAATAATTTATTATCGGAGTTTATTGATGTCTTATAAGTTTTAAATCTCTCCACCATATAGACATTAGAAATATTAATATTAATTTATTAATGAAAGAGGAGTGTGAAATAATAATCATTTTAAGTATTTTCCAATTATCCAAAAATTTTGTTAAAAATTTGTTTAAGCCTTGAAATTTATGTACCTTTTCTTCATCGTTTATTTTCTTAACAAGAACATATTTATTATAGGAGTTATTCTCCTATGTTTTAGTTTAATTTTTTTGTAATTTCTGCTATGTTACATATCTTTTAGATCTTGTAATTTTTAATTTTATATAAAGATTTTATAAGTTTTACAGTGTTAATCATGTTTTATTTGATTGTTAGAAAAATATATATTTTGAGGATAAAAAAATAATACCTTATTATTAAGACTTTCAATTGATTTGAGATTTATTTTGTATATTATATCAGCATATTTTAATGGAGATATCTTATAACTTATAAACTATATTTACTATGTATATAGTTTAACCGGGGAAAAAAACACAATTTTTAAAAATTATTTTTAATTAATTTAACATATTTTTTTATAATATCATAGAACATTATTCAGAAGTCATAAACAGATCATGTAAATATAATATAAATTTAAGATTTTTAAATTTTAAAAAATATTTTCTGTTATCTTGAAAAGGACTTTTACAATTATTAAAATATAAATTTAATGAGATATATGCACTAGAGGAAAAGTTGTAATAATATCTTCAAAATAATTAAGAAAAGTTACAAAAAGTAATAAACAAAACATCATTTCATGAACTTTTATTAGTGATCACTTTATTAGATTTAACAAGTTTTAAATAAACATCAAGCATACCTGTATCGATATTTGCTATGATTGTGTCTTCTCCAAATTTTGCTTTAGTCCAAGCAGAGTTTGCAGAAACTCGTCCATTTTTTTCCAGTCCCAGAAAATCCCATGACCTGGTAGTGTGCAATTTGTGCTCTTTGCTCAGGAAAACAGAAACAACGTTTGGTTTCTCTGTTCGAGTGCAAAATGATGTGGCTTTAAGATGTGTACAAAATGAGGGCCATGCTAATAATTACTTAAACAGTATTCGCTTACCTGCAATGTCTGATGCTTCTTCCTCTTCAAGTAGGGCCGCCAACCCATTGATATGTTTATTGTAAGAGTACATGATTGCTTCCTTCGCCTTCTCATGACTGTTAAATTAACAAATTTTAATTAATAATATACCGGTTGATACTGATTGTCCGAGTCACAGAACACCTCCACCAGTTATGCAATAAATAACAGTAATGACAGTTATAATAACACTTAATAAGTCATATGCATATCTCAAAATATATGAAAAATATATCCGACAAATCAGTCAACAACTAATTAACTAAAAGTTGCACATTCTTATTAATTAGGGATCTCGATACATGTCAGTTAATAACTAATATTCACTCTATTACCATAAGGATCCATAAACAACACTATAAATAAAATCCTCTGCGAAAATGTAAGGTAAATTTTAATCAGATTTTCAATATACATTTTTTACATGGAGTACTAACTTCAGTACCGGAGTACCTTTTCAAGTCACTTCGACTAAACATCAACCACCGACCGAGCATCAATAATTAAAAAAAAAAAAGACTAAAAGAGTACTAATAATTAAAGGAAAAAACTTCAAAAAAATGAATAAAGAGACTACCGACGCATATAGTTGTAAAAAAAGTTTCAGGTAATCCATAGACGTACAGATGACAATGTTCCAATAACATTAATTTAACAGAGCAAATGTGTCTGTCGTGTTACCTTCCTAAGACAGAAGCAAGTAATTCATGATGGGTATTTGTGGCTATCTCAAGATCAGTGGGAGAAGGGTCTGGCCCATGAGAGTGCCCTCCCAAATACACAATGTAGGTCTGAAAACAGAGCATCCATGACGAAATGCTTTATGTTACAGTTGTTGTATAGATTAACAGTGAAAATAGTTTGAAGAAACTAAAATGCAATACAGAGCTTACTTGCCTTTCTAAGGGCGTCGGTGGGTTCCTGCAAGAAAGTGCAGAGAAGAAATGATAATAGAAGAAGTTTGAAGATGGAGAATGCCATCACTCTCATGTACTTTCAACTCTTCTGTAGGTGCCTCTGTTCCACTCCTGTGCCTCTACTCTTCTTATAGTGGGAAAAGAGGTATCAATTTTTATTTTTTTTTTCATTGCTTTTTCTGTTTTTAACTTCATCTGTTGTTAGTGGACATTTTTACATGTTTAAAAATTCAATTTTGATCGTCATTGTTTTTTCTACGTCTAACTTTGGTTTCCGTACAAAATCAATATTATATCTTCTTTTTTTTAATTTTCAAGATTAAGTAATTTTAATTCAAAATAAACAAATTAAGTAATTATTGATCAATGGTCAGCAAGACGATCTTTTCAAACGAAAAATCAAGAAAAAAATGGAAAAGAGAGACGAACGTTAAGATCATGACAAGAGAAACATGAAAAACGACACATTTGTATAATAGTATAAGATCACGCAAAGAGAAAATTGAAAAACACACATTTGTATAATAATAAATACAATAATAGATTATAATTAACTGTCGTCATAAAATTGCAAAATTTATGAAAATGCCACAATTAAGAATTGATGACATCTTCTGCCATCGTTTTGTTTTTTCTTTAAAAAGAAATTCCCAATTTCAATATTGCATCAAATTTTGTGAAACATGTGCAAATAAACTTGTAATATGGATTAATGTGTTATTATAGTAAAGTATTAGTATCTTGGGAATTTTAATACAACTTTTTAGAAAAGTAACTTAGTTTCTTAAATCTTTATGTAGAGAAATATACGTGTGAGTGTGCTAAGTTTTTGTACGTTCATATATTATATATTTCTACATATATTTAATAATTTTCTCTCTATATAAAACAAATTGTTAAATTAATAATGTTATTGAATTTAACATAATATTAATTAATTTACGTTGAAACGTTTATTGTGCTATGAAATAAAAATAAAATAAATTTAAACAATTATTTATTAATATGAAAAGGTAATGTATTTATTGATTTGTAGGAGAAAGAAAGTAAAACAAAAAGAAATGTAGCAAGAATGATGATTAACCACATATAATGATAAGCCTGTGATTATTTTTCCTTTTTGTTGAGTTGGAGTTTCCAAGCAAATGAAACCCTTTTCCAAATTCCAACTTTACCTACACCAATCACCATTGGTATGCATGCATCTAGTTCATTACGTACACTGTTGATTGTTATTGTCCAAACCTTCTCTGGAAATTTTGCAGTTAATTTTTGCTTTTTACAGAAAGTGCCATGTAATGTGATGTGAGATGCTTCAATTCACAACTTTATGACTTTAGTAATGGATATGTTAAACATCACACACCTCACATATCACATGCATATAATTAATCTGCTTAATAGTTTTAGCACTCAGCAAAAAAAACACCTTATAATTAAAATAAATCAGTAAAAGTCTCCTTTTAATAAAATACTTCTAGAAAATCCCTGTTTTTTCAATCAGCCAAGATAAGAACAAAAAAAAAGGCCACGCACTCCAAGATTATAAAGGCAATGAAAGAAAAGAAAGGCATTATAAACTATATCAAACAAATTTTGATAACTATAGATTGTTAAACATGATAAACAAATATACATATGTGCTTTATATATATATATATGAATAGTTATCTGTAATAAATGTCGGTATACATTTTATTTTGTCTCAAATTTAATTCTTTGTTAAGCCTTTTATGTTTTTCTCTTATAAGATTTTCAATGAAAAATACTATTTTTGTTGACGAAATAAAAGTAGTATTTTAATGGGAATTTCACAAACATAAATTCTTTGAAGAGAAGTCTTTAGGAGTAACTATTTTCTATTTTAAGTAAGTGATGTGTGTGAAATTATAGTTAAAATATTGGTTTTATATGTTAATAAAAAACTCAGACAAGTTGCATCAGGTTGAGGACCCCCCAGTTATTAGGAGGAAGAAGAAAGAAAAGAATAAACATTAATTTATGTTTGTCACTGTCTTTTAGGAGAGAAAAAGGATAATTTTATTCTGAAGGTAAGTGATTAGGCAGATTTTCTAAGAAACTTCTCAAACTGCATTCTCTCCTGCAATAAAGAAAAAGCTACTTTCTTTAACCCACTTTGTTTGGGTACCTTGAGTCATAGTTATAATTTAAAGGATAGGAATCCTCTAGAGTTTAGAATTAACTCTGGGTGAGTTAATTGCATATATTTAATTTTATAAAGGTAAAGACTTGTGCACATTGCACTGCATAGGACCCTTGTGATATGCTAATGATACGGGTTAATAAATTAAGAAGCCTTTTTATTAACAGTTAATCATAACGTTTGGTAGGATTGTGCAATTATTCTAACCGCTATTTAACATTTTTAGTATTAGCTTTTATATGTTTATTATGATAATGTATCCAACATTATGTTTCTTCACTTTATGAAATGGGCATTATTCGAAGAAATATCACTATATGATGTATGACTCAAAATAAAGTTGCTTCTCCGAATAAAGGAAACTTAAAGAATAAAGAGAAAAAAGTATATATTTGAAAGTGAGACAAAAGCAGAACATTGATACTTTTCTCCATTCTCTCGATAAGCCACACTTTTTCTTTATTAAGCCAAATAACCTAAAACAAGAAAGGATTATACTCTTCAGCATGTCCTCGCATGGATAATAGTGATTTTTTTTTTTGTCTCCCTTTTAGCTCAAAATTGTTACCTCTTTATTAATTGTGTATATTTTATTCATATAAGTTATTATATAAAGTGTAACAATCTCATTATTTTTACTAAAATAAAATAAAAACTTAATTTCTAAATATATTAATATGTAATTACTGATATCTATTAAAAAATAAAATTATAAAATATAAACATATTTATATAATTTTCTTATACGTTTCAAGAAAATTATATATGTGATATATATGTATGTGCGTGTAAATAGTATATAAGATAAGTAAACCATTTAAAATATTTCATTATTTCATATAAACATCTAAATAATAAATTTTCTCTTACATGTTTCTATTATTAAATAGAATAGAGATGAATAAAATAAAATAAAAAGAAAGAAAAATTATGAAAAGGAATATATTTTTTATTTTCTATTGAAATCAAAGCAAATGATATGAATATATGTAAGCGATACACTCATTTTAAGTCTAACTAAAGAGAAAGAAAGCAAAATAAAGAGTTAATCAAGAAAAAACTAGAAACAAAAAAGACAAAATAAAGGTTATACACCTCTACAGAGAAAAATAACTAAGAATTAGAAAAGACGCAATTGATATTAGCTTCCTTAATACAAGTCTTTGTGTTCATATCCTTTAATATCCCCACAAGCTGGGGAGCAAATATTGATGAGACCAACTTGGAACAAATACTCTTGAAAGATTAAAGACTTAAAAGTTTTGGTATAAATGTCAGTCAGTTGCTCTGTGGTGAAAATGGAAAACAAATGGATGAGATCCTTCTTCAATTTTTCTCTGACAACATGACAATTTATTTCTATGTGTTTCGTACGCGCTTGTGAAACATTGAATTTGCTGTCATGTATCTTGTTGAGTCATTATCACAGTATAAAAGAGATGACTGCTCAAAAGGAACTTTGAAATCTTGAAGAACATAGGTTAGCCATTGAATTTCACATGTAACAGTGGTCATTGCCCTTATATTCAGCTTAACTCTTTAATATTGTTCCTTGCTTCTTTGATTTTCAGGATATGAGAGAATTCCCAAGATACACAATAAAACCAATCACTAATTATCTTGAATCACTGCAGGTGCTCCAATCACTATCACAAAGGCTTTATGAGCATAAGTGTCGAAAGAAAAAAATAAACCAAGATTTGGAGCTCCTTTAATATATCTAAGAATTCTAAGCGTTGTAGTATAGTGAGCAATTGTAGGCTTAGCAAGAAATTGAGAAAGTTGTTGTATAGAAAATGTTATGTCAGGTCGGGTATTAGTGAGATACATAAGTCTTCCAATTAATATTTTGTAGGCTTGAATATCTGTGAAATGAACACTTCCAGTAAATAATTTTTCATTATTATTAATAGGAGTGGGTGTAGGTTTGCAGGCTAAAAGACCTCCATTTGTTAACAATTATAATGCATATTTCCTTTGATTCACCATTATTCATTTCTTACTTCGCTACTTCTAGATCAAGAAAATATCTCAAATTTCCAAGATCCTTAATCTTGAATGTTTGATTGAAGGCTTGTTTGATTCGAACAATGTCTTCTTTATCAATTCCTGCCAATATTATATCATCCACATACACCAATAATGTTGTAAAAGACCTTTCAAAAGAAGTAATGAACATGGAATGATCATTCATAGGTTGAGTATATCCCGTAGAAAACAAAAAGGATAACGGTTTGGAAAACCACTCTCTGTTGGCTTACTTAAGGCCATATAAAGTCTTTTTTAATTTACAAACTTGTCCTAGTTGAATAGAAGTCAATCCAGGAGGAGAAACCATGTATAAACCTTATTTCAAATTTTCATGTAAAAAGACATTGTTTATGTCTAACTGTTTCAATTCCTAATTATAGATATGAGCTAGAGAAAGAAGTAACCTTATGGTGGTCATCTTTGCTACTGGAGAGAAAGAAAGTATCAATGTAATCAATGCCTTCTGTTTGTGTATATCCCTTTGCCACTAGCCTTGCTTACCTTTCAACTCTCCCATTAGCCTTATATTTTATTTTGAATACCCATTTGCAACCTATGGCAGCTTTGTCCTTAGGCAGAAGAATAGTCTCCCAAGTTTGATTTGACTCTAAAGAAGATATCTCACATTGTATAGTTTTTCTCCTATATTCATGTTTCACAGCTTCAAAATAAGTGTTTGGCTCAACATGTGAAGAAAGAGACATAACAAAAGATGTGTAAGAAGGTGATAAATTGTTATAAGAAAAAACATAATTCAAAGGATATTTAACTCTTAAAGATGTATTGAAAATATTAAGATTATAATGATAATCCTTTAGATACTTAGGTGGTCTTTTTATTCTTGTACTCATTCGGACTGACTAGTCTGATTCAAAATTTTGTTTTATGTCACGATCTTCATTGAGGTTTTGGTTTATACGGGAACAAACTTCTTTTGAAATCTCAATGTTTGATTCACAAGTCATTTTTGCACCCTGTGATAATGCTAAAAATAACACAAAAATTTTATTAGTATATATATAATTGATAGTACAAATTTTAAAACAGAATATTAAGTTATGAACTAAAGGATTAATGAGTAATATATCTGATTTATCCTTCAACTACATCCGGGTAATATTGTTTATATTTAGTCATTATCATACATATTTAGTAATTATCATACATCAGGATAGTTGTAAAGATTTGAAATAATAAACAATGTATTTATATGGGTCACATATAATTGATTATAATATAGAACAAATTTGGGCTTACGATAAGAATGTAAATGGAGAGAGTGAAATAAGGACTGATTCTTCTAGTACCATATCATTTTGAACCAACACCTTAAAAAATTTTAAAATGTGATAATTGCCCTCCATCATTTTATTTGACATGACAACATGATGAAACTCCAACAATGAAGTTTTTTTTTGTTGGTAGTTTCCAGTAGTGGTGGAGATGACATTCAGGTGCGATTAGATGTGGAGGAGGTTGTCTTCATGTGTACAAGCTTGGGTGTGGTGTTTGAGGTAAGTAGGTGTGCTCAAATAAAGTATGGAGAGAAGATGGCAGAAAATAGATTTCTCGATATCAGGATACAGAAATAAGTTACGATTTAGGACATGCAAAAGCATATAAGTTAAATTTTTTACGAGTTATGTATAAGGAAATGCATAATGAATAAAAAATGTTATGTAAATGCATTACTTCTGGATGCCTTAATGCGGAACAGATACCTTATGTTATGGAATGACTACTAACACTTATTTGATTTTATAGTATCACCTCTGGATATGCTCATTCGAAGCACATTGTTTATGCTATGAATCATTTCTGGATATGCTCATTCGAAACACATATTTTGATGTGTTGTATTTCCTTTCACATTTTTACATTTGGATCATATTGTTCAATTGAGGAATTAAAAACACAAAAGTAACTATTCATCTCTCCACTCTCCTACCACTTAAGTGACAACAAAAACAAATAAAATAAAATATACAAATTAACATATCAATCTTTCCACTCTCCTAACGTGAGAACAAATAAAATAAAATTTTAAAATTAAAAAATTGTATTATTAACTTTTAAAATTATAAAATGTCTAAATAACCAAAATAAATTAATAAAATAAAATATTAAGCAAAATAAAATAGAAAAATAATTTAAAACGGTTAAAGTAAGAAATCCCTATATATAGGTATAGATTATAGAGTTGTCTTACTTTCTTCTTTATATGTGATTCCTTGGCCAAGTGCTACTTTCACTTTATATTATTAGCTGAACCAAATAAGTAATGGGTTGATTAGACAGGCCCATGATTGATTACTTACAACGGATCCAACTTACAACTTCCAATTCTAGGTTAATAGATCTACACTCCTATAATTTCAAAATGTCCCCTATAGATTTTAAATCATTAAATTTATTTTCTAATTTAGGATGTTGATTTTTATTTGTGTAATCCAATTTTTTTTAATTATTAATATTTTAGTATTTTAGATTGTGTAATATAAAATAAAAAATAAATATATTTAGATTGCACCATCTAAAATATAAATTTATATTTTGGAATATAAAATAAAAATATATATTTTAAATTAAATAATTCAAAATACAAATGTGCACTATCTCTTTCATTATAGATAGGAATGTGGGTACTCTTTTGACATTGGTGACAAACTTTTTAATAGATCTGAGATGAGAGAAGGCTGAGAGAGGGGGTGAGGGCTGGTGAAAAAGAAAGAAGAATATGATATAAAGTTGAAAAGATAAGGGCAGACTAGATATTTATTTCAGCACTCCAATGGGCTGCAGCTTCAAACCATGGGTGCAGAATGCAATAGCCCAAATTTTAAAACCTTCAACTTATTTCAATGATTATTTTCCCCTAAAACCACATTTTAATGTTTCCCCTAAAACTTTCATTTTTTTATTTACATACATATTTTTCTAAATTCATATTATTTTCCGTAAGTATTTAATATGATTCTTATAAATTATTTTAGCTTAGTCAAATATAATTGGAATGTAATTACTGAAACTATCAATCACCATAATAGCAAGAAAAAGTATTAAACTTTTAACATTTCCAATTAAAATATATTAAAGAAAAGGTGGATGTTGCCTATTTGTATTAAAAATAAATATTTAGTTTAGGCTTTGACATGAAAAAAACACTTTTAACTAACTTTTTTTACAAGTTTTAAATAAATTTAAAAGATAGCATTTTTACAACTTTTTTTTTATTAATTCTCTAATCACTATAAGAAGATCATTAAATATCAATCAAATTTATAGAACAAATATAATTAGTTATTATATTAATTAAATTATATATTGTCTTAGAGACTAACAAATTATTAGGACCTAAAGTGATTTATATTATTAATAAAAAATTATAAATTGGTTTCTGAATTAGTATCTAAATTAGCTACTAAAATTCTAAATATTAATATTTTAGATTCTAAATTAGTCTTTAAAAATTAATAGAAACTAATTTAGAAAATAAAGTACTAAATAACTAAAATTTTTATAGTTAATAGTTAGATACAAATTTAGAAATTATTTTATAAATTAATAATAAAAATTAATTTAAATATCAATATTTTTTTTTAGTTTATAAAATAGTCTTTAATTTAGTCAAATAGTAACTAATTATTTTGGTATCTAAAGTTAATTTCTATTTAATAATTTTATTGTAATAAACATACATATTAAAAATAATTGTTAATTCTTTTAAGAGAAAGTATATAATTTTAAAAAGACCATTGTAAATTTAAGTCAGAAGGAAACAAAGAATTGAAGGTTGATGAATCGAATTAGATGACACTAATGTAGTAAATATAAGGGTTCCAACATCAATTAGTAATTGATGTAGAAAAGGAGTTTCTATCTCAATGGTTAAAGTATAATCAGTGTAGAATGTGGTGTTTTTTTTAATATCTTACATTTTAAATTCTCTACCACACAAAAGATTATGTTAAGAAATTTGGTATCTAGATTTAGAAAAATGTTAATAAAAACATCTATAAGAAAAACACACGAAAATCAATTTATTTCTCAAAATCTAGACTTATGAATTTGGAGTATAAGTATATATAAAATAAATATAAAGATGTAAGAGATTAAGAATGAATTATAGGTAGAATTAAATTATAGTTGGAATATGAATCCAATGAATGAAAGTAGTTTATGAGTGACAAATTTAACTTCGTGATGGATGAATCAAAGATGAAGTGAAGGTAGTAATAATAAGAGGGTCAAGTGGAAAAGTGGAAGAAGAGACATTGTGAGTGAAAGGTAAAGGGAAGAATGACATTACTAATGAAAGAATAGGATGTTCATGAAAATGTGAAAAGTGAGATTGTAAGGAAAGGAGAGAGTGACAAAATTGCTTATGGAGGGAGACGGAGTGAAAATAATAAATTAGAGGTCACATAAAATTGTGGAAAAATTTAAAGAAATGGCACGGGTACATATTATTATACATATTGTATAAGTTTTAATATAACTAATTTAATTTATACGGTTAAATTCCTTTTAGAGGTGATTATATTTTTAAAAAGTTGCCTATTTTTATCTATTATACATATTCTTCAAATTTTAATAATTCAACTTCATCATTCTAGGGACTTACATATATTACCAAAACTTAAATTAAGATATATAACATAAAATATTCTTCTCATTTATTCACTTATTCCTACACAAAGTTGTTTTGTCAAATTATATGTTGCTTTCTATGAGAATATAATCATCAAAATCAAATCATAACACAAATCACAAAAAAGGTAATTTAATAAATCAAATGATAACAAGTTACATTTTCAAACATCTACACTTCATATTCACTTATTACATCCATACTAAGTGCATGCATTCATAATCAACTCAAATATCTATTATCTAGTGCAAACAATTACACTTACATCTTGTTAAGCACATAAAATTAAATATTTGACAAATTTTGAAAGACACACATGCATTGAATTTAGATTTTGAAAATTTGTGCATTTGTCACACTATCATCTTCTTTAACACTAAGCAAAAAATATGATTCACTCATGTGACATAATAAATTCCAATAACTTATGAAATACATTTTTTTCACATTGTATGTTAAGTCATAATTTTTTTTTTTCATCTTTCACCATTGATACTTTATTTTATACGAGTCTAATAAACAAGAAAAATTTTACAATTTTTTACTAACATTTCAAATTAAATACATTTAACTACTGTAAAAAAAACATGTCTCCTTGACGTATATTATATTTACATAAAATGACATCAATTTATTAGTTATCATATACATTTATAAGTTTTATACAATAAAATTCATATAATAAAATGCATTCAATACAATAAATATTAACATAATTTATAATTTCTAGAAAAAAGCGACACTAAAATCAAAGGTTTGATGTTAAGTACATGTTAATATTTTTATTTTTGATTAAATATATGTGACAGTTACTAAAAGTCAAACAAATACTTAATTATATATTTATTAATAAAATTGAAAAAAAAAACTATAAAGTTGTTACACTAACAGTATAGTTTTTTTTTATTGTAATACAGAAAAAAATGTTTATATTTATTAATAAAATCAAAAAAATTAATTAAAAATACATTTATGAGATATTTAATTACACAACTCTTCTCTATGTAGACGTTAGAGATTTAATTAACATTTATATAAATAAAATTCATTAATCACATGTGAGTTCACATGAACAATAATAGGAATATTCTTTAACAACTAAAAAGAGGTGTATTACTTTGCCAATTAATTTATGCAGTTTTGTTTAGGACTAAAATTGAAAATTGTGAAATTGAGAGAATATGTTTTAGTCATAAACATATAAATATTAGATCTTTTAATTTTAATTTTTTTATAATTAAATACATGTGATTATTAGTAAAGATCAAATGAATACTTAATTATATTAACTACTAATGAAGTTAAAACAAAACTAATAAAATAAAGTTATCGTAATTTTTGTCTTTTATTATATTAAAAACAACATATGTTTATATTTATTATATATTTACTGTAATAAAACCAAACAAATTAATTAAACATATCATTGATGAGTGATTTAATTACATAACTTTTTTCTATGTGAACGTTAGAAATTTAATTAAAATTGATTTAAATAAAATTCATTAATGACATGTGAGTTATGGAAACGTTATCCCTTTACCGTTTGAACAGTAATAGGAAATATTCTTTAGCAACTAAAAAAAGTTATATTATTTTGCGAATTAATTTAGTTTTGTTTGGACTAAAATAAACAATTGTGAAATTGAGAGAATATGTTTTACTCATAAAAATATAAATATTAAATATTTTAATTTCGAAAATCTTATAAGTAATTTAATTAGTTAAGAAATATTTGACGATACTTTTAAAATGCTTTATTATGGTTAATTTTAACAAGACCAATTCAATTATTAAATTAAAAACTAATAAAAACACCTATGTGTTGGATAATTAATTAAAATAATAATAGTATTATATGATATAAAAGTGATAAATACTTGGTCAACAGTATATTTTGTCTCCGAGCATGTTATTTTATTTAAGAGTGTTAAATTTAAAACAATAATGAAGTATAGTATTTGTTGTATATTATTTTATATTGAATAGCAGATGATTTTTTTTTTTTTAAATTTGGATTGATATAAATGATGATATGAATGAGTGATTACTCTTTACTCATAAGCATACTTTAGAAGAAGAATAATTGATGAAGAAGTTGGAGAAAGGATAGAGTGTTACGCATTCGATCATCATTGGGTGAGTTGAGATGAATTAGTTTCAGAGATTAGGTGCAAAGGCGAAGCTACACATCATCTGCAACACACTCAATTTTGGTGTAACTGTAAGGTACTATTCAGAAAGCCAGGGAAGATCTGGCAAGACAATGATGTAAAATTGGATGTTTAAAAGAGTGCATCAAATTAATATCACCGTGTTTTTTGTTCATCTTTCTCATTCTTGGATGATAGCAGCTCCTCCAAAACACTACCCCTTTCAGCTCCACAACTTTAATACAGTAATGAACAAAATGCCACTCCCTATTTTCATTCTTATTCTTAAATTCGCCTTTTATCTCACTGTTTTGCTTGTTTCTTTATTAAAAAGAAGCAAACCAACGGAAAATAATGATTCATGCACCACAGAGTACATAATTAAAAAAATATGTATGAATATAATAATAAAAACTTGGAAATCCCGATCTCTAAGGCCCTGTTCGGTCCAGTTCTTGAAGTTCGTCAGCAGCATGAAGGCCAACTGGCCATGAATGATGGATGGTGGTCCTATAATTACTCGTCCATTTGTTACTGTCACCAACATCAAGCGGGACCCACTTACCCTCTTACCCTTTCCACCACCACCTCGTTTCCCTCAATTTTTCTTCATAGATATACTAACAACACTATTCTTTCTCACGTCACCCACTTGCACCGCAGAAACACACTCTCTGCACCACTTCACAAACAAACATCGTCAAAGACACCGAAAACAAACACAACACAAAAACAAACCTTCTCTCTCTGTTTCTCCTCACAGAAGCAGAGAATGCAGCGCCTCACCGTCTCCACCGTTCTCCTCTCCCTAACACTTCTCACCCTCGCAGGCAATGCTCTCACCTTTCTCTCTCTTTTCTTTACTCTTTTTCCATAATGTCACTAACTAAGCTTACATTGATTGTTTCAGACGGAGGTTCCATTGGAGTTAACTACGGTCGCATAGCGAACAACCTTCCCTCCGCCGTGAAGGTCGTTCAGCTCCTCAAGTCCCAGGGGCTGAACCGGGTCAAGGTCTACGACACCGACCCGGCAGTGCTTCGGGCATTATCCGGATCGGGAATCAAAGTGACGGTTGATCTTCCAAACATGCAACTCTTTGCAGCAGCGAAAGCACCCTCCTTTGCGTCCTCCTGGGTCGAAAGAAACGTCGTCGCTTACTACCCTCACACGCAAATCGAAGCCATTGCGGTTGGAAACGAGGTTTTCGTAGACACACACAACACCACCAAGTTCCTGGTACCCGCCATGAAAAACATTCACCAAGCGCTTGTGAAACACAACCTCGACTCCGACATTAAGGTTTCCTCCCCCATTGCCCTCTCTGCGTTGGCGAACTCTTACCCATCCTCATCCGGATCGTTCCGACCCGATCTCGTTGAACCCGTTTTCAAACCCATGCTGGACTTCCTCCGCGAATCCGGGTCCTACTTAATGGTAAACGTGTACCCGTTCTTCGCGTACGAGTCCAACGCTGACGTCATCTCTTTAGACTACGCGCTTTTCCGTGATAACCCGGGCGTGACGGATCCGGGTAACGGGTTGAGATACTATAACCTATTTGACGCCCAAATCGACGCTGTTTTCTCCGCTTTAAGTGCTTTGAAATACGACGACGTTAAGATTGTAGTGACCGAAACAGGGTGGCCTTCTAAGGGGGATAGTAATGAGGTAGGTGCGAGTGTAGAGAACGCCGCGGCGTTCAACGGTAATCTCGTCCGTAAGATCTTAACCGGTGGTGGGACCCCTCTTCGACCCAAAGCCGATCTCACCGTCTATTTGTTCGCGCTTTTTAATGAGAATCAGAAGCCCGGGCCCACTTCCGAGAGAAACTTTGGGCTTTTTTACCCTGACGAGAAAAGGGTCTACAATGTTCCGTTAACGGCGGAGGAGCTCAAGGACTACCACGACTCGCCGGTGAAAGGGGGCAGTCATAAGCAGACCACCCCGGCGCCGGCACCCAATGTGAGCGGCGGCGTGTCCAAGAGCACCACCGGAAACACGTGGTGCGTTGCGAACCCGGACGCGGATAAAGTTAAGCTGCAGGCCGCTCTAGATTTTGCATGTGGCGAGGGAGGTGCTGATTGCGCTCCGATTCAGCACGGTGCCACGTGCTACGATCCCAACACGATTGTGGCCCACGCTTCGTTTGCGTTCAATAGTTATTACCAGAAGCAAGCGCGCAAGGGCGGTAGCTGCTATTTCGGGGGTACGTCCTACGTGGTCACGCAGGAGCCTAGTAAGTATTCTAAAAATCCCTTTTTTACCTTTACATTATTTTACTCGTTTTTATTTTATGTGTAGTTTAGAGTAGTGTTCCGAAGGGTCACTAACATGAGCGGGTGAGGAATGGTGCACACTATAGGCCAGTGGACATAAAACAGGCACGTGATATAGGGTTGACAACGGGGAATCTTTTGTGATAACGACGTGGCGTAACTTAATTGGGTAGAGTGTACTGTGTAGGGGCATTATAATTACGGTGCTACAGTGTTGTGTTACTCGGGCTACCAAAACAATACCTTTTTCTCACTATTTTGGTGAACCCTATTCCCGAAGGGACAAGGGTAATGGACGCCAACTAGATGAAATTTTGTACCTCTAAAGGTGGTCAATTAGTCAAACATTGGATTCTACTGAGAGCCTTTGAAAAATGTCTTGGCTTGGGGCTTTTTATGATTGTAATTTACAGGTGTTTTTATTTTGAATTTAATTTATGGATTTGCGATGAAAATAATGACGCATGGTTATTTTTGTGCAGGGTATGGTAACTGCGAGTTTCCTACTGGATACTAAAAAGCTGAAGAGGACTGACATATTCCCGCATGAGAATATGCATATTCCTGATTTTGCTTTGTGTAAAGAATGTCATGAGAATGTGTTTGGAGGTGTGAGACTAGGAAAAGGGGCTAAATTACTGGTTGGTTATTAGTTTAAATATATTTTTGGGGGTTCTGATTATGCTAGTTAAATAATGTTGACTTTTCATCCAGTTGGTGGGAACTGGGCATGGAACGAACGGGGTAGTTAAATTAATTTTACTTTGGGGACTAAAGTAACTGTATCTAAGTTTAAGTCTTATCTTCTGATTCCTTAACATTGTTCTCAGCTTTCCTTATATTTGAAACCAAGTTCCTTTTTCTTAAACTGCTTCAAATACCTCTATATTTTCTTTTTACCTAATCAAATTGGGACTAATTTGTGTGAAGTAGAGTGAGTAATTGAGCAAAGCTATTACAGATAATGGGCAAGTGTACCTAACATCACGTGGGACCTAAAGTCACAACTTGTAACCTTTTTCATCCAAGAAAAGAAGTAAGTAGGGTTTGTGTCAGATAAAAACTAAGTGGCCATCACATGCAGTGTTGCCCAAATTTATAAATAAAAATTTATTTCCATGATTAACGCACATAAGCGAATCAAGTAATAGTATCATGGCTTTTGTCAATAGTTGAGATTGGTTTCAAAATATGTAGTAGGAAACGATAATACTTTTGAGTGGGCTAACAAACTTAGTAATACTTTTGAAATATCTGTAACTTCCAGCAGCAGTTATGTATTTTTTCTTGAATTAAAAAACGATGCAGTGATATTACTGTGACTTTCTGCCTTTTCTGTACTAGTTTGTCTGTCATTGAATTCTTTTATTTGGAGTATTTAGTATTTATTGTTGAAGAGGTAGAAACTATAATGAATAGCTATGATACCAAAACCTGTCTTTGTCAGAAGATGTATACAAATGAGATCAACATAACAAATGCAAATCACTTCACAATGGTGAAATGTAATTTGATTATACTATGACATTTAACATTTAATTACTCAATTCATTCCTACAATTATAAAAACTATTTCTTATATATTTTATTTTAAGTCTGTTTAGTATAAAAGTAACTCATTTTTACCTACTCATCAACTATGAGTTTTGATAAGTTGTCTCAATCTCTTAGCTGAGATAATAATTTGTACACAAATATTATTTTGAAGACATCATGGAATGAACAATGTGATTGTTGAAGTGACCCTAAAAACGGCTATGGAGAAAAGTCAATGGAAGAAGATTTCAAAGTTGCCCCATAAAAAAGAAAAAAGTAACTCCATAAAACAAGGTAACAGTTAAAGTTAATAAATAGACTATGAATTGCAGCAAATAGTGTATGTTTCCCAATTTGATTGAATGATTTGGAGAGTTGATTTTCAACAAATACTGCTAAAAGCAGATATGAATCTCGATTACAACAATATATTCTTTCTTCCATTCATAAAAAGGAGAAATTTCAATTATTTCATCTCTTATATTTATAAAATAATTAACATTTATAATATATAAAAAATAATATGTATATATTCAATACTAATTTCTATTTTTTTGACAATTTAAAACTAATATAAAGTAATTAACATAAATATATTTTAAGTTTCTATCTGTTTTGTTTTAATCTATGTGAATATTCTTATTATTTTAAATTTATGACACTTTTCAGTTTTAATTATTTTAATTTGAAAATTATTTATTGTTTTAATTATATTAATTAATTAATAATTTATTTTTAATGTTAAACTAAAAAAATAATTACTAATAAATAATCAAAAAAGTTCTAGAAAATGTTAATAACTTTAAACTTAACAAATATTTTATAAAGACTGAAATAGGCTCATTAGAACAAATTAAATGTTTAAAAAAACAGTTTCGTTGATCATTATGAATTAGTTACTTTTCTTTGTCTTTTTAAGAAGAAACGTACAAGAATATTAAAATAGATTACTGTACTAAGTAAGCAACCAACTACTGATAAATTGAACACAAAATTTTGAAGTTTTGAAGAAAAAAATAATAAGAAGAAGTTACTGTATTTTAAATAATTAAAATATTTCTTAGTAAAATAAATGTAGTTATATAAAAGGATACAACTTCTTACAATTTTTATTTTATTTTTTAATTAAATAATTTCATCCTTTATCAGATTATTATAACATAATAATTATAATGGAAAATTTTCATCTTTAATATATAAATGATTTTCATATGTTATGTTTAATAATATTTTCAAGTCATAACATAAAAGTGACAATATAAAAACATAGATGTAAAGAAATCAAAACAGAAAAGAAATTAATAAATAATAGAAAATAACTCATAGATTTAAAAAAAGTTAATTCTTAAAATGTTTAATTTTATATAATTAAACTTGATTTCATAACATAATTTTAATAAAGTATATTTAGTTATCTTAATTTTATATAATTAATAAAATTACATATTCTTAAAAATATGTGAACATGATTCTAAAAAGTATTATATTTCTGCTAATTATAATAAAGTCCATATAAGGCTCCACTAGAAGCATGATTAAAAAAAGTAAGGAAGCAGTTTGTTAGTATTATTTATTAGGTGAGTGAGAAAAGAATTAAGAGGACCCAATAGAAAAAGTTGGTAATAAATTAATTACTATTAATGACATTATCCACATCATGCTACAAATTTCATAAACTAAAGTATGCATCCATCAATTACGTCTAAAATTATCTCATGCCATTTTTTAACGCATTGTTTTAGTATTCATTATTTTGTATATTTTAACACGGTTCAGTTTCAATACTGATTAATAATTGACTCTGAAAGTGACTTTTTTATATTAGTAATAGAATGTAGTGAATTTCTAAAAAAATGTGATATTCTTTTAAATTTTTTAAACGTATGAAAATAATTTAGGAATCAAAACCTAAAATAGGAGAAACGATAAGTTATTTATTTATTTTATTTGTGCTATTTATGGTTGAAGAGTCAGAAACTAGAAAGAGTAGCTAGAATACTCCAATCCTTTTTTTAAAAAGCATGTACAAATGAAAGAAAATAAGATTTTAAAATATTTTTATTTATTTTTGTTAATATTATTTTTAATTTTCTTACGTTGTAGTTTTTACTAATATGGTATTTTTTGTTTGTATTATTAGTTATTTCTAGAATATAAGCTATGGACTTTCCTCTATGCGTGTTATAATGGGATTTTAGTTCTTTATCCTTATCTGGTAGTTTTTACTAATCTTATATGTGTCATTAACGTGTATTACAAAAGCTAATTAAAAAATATCATAGCGCATTGAAATATTCTCTAGCTTCTTTTTGTCTTATAACTACGTTCTTCCATGTTCTCTAAATCTCGTAATTCTCAAATATAGCTTTTTCTTCAAAAAAGGAAAAAAATCAAATTATTATACGACTAACCAGCTAGCTTCTTATATTTTCCATGTTTAAAAAAACTCATATTTTACATTTACAAATTTAACAATTGTGAAAATAAATTAGGTTAAACTATTGCGAGCTGAATAATCTTGTGTTGCAGAGGGAAAAAGGGTAAAGGTGAAGGGAAGCTTTCATACTGACCTAACAGCCATAAAAGAAAAAACCAACTCCAATGAGCAGATAAGGTAACAAGGAAAAAGTTGTAGCCATGTTTCCAGTTTATAACTTTTAATGATTCTCTCACCTAATTTTCAACAAATGCTATTAAAAGTTACTATGAATCTCGAATGAATCAATTCCTTCTTTTCACTTGTACAATGAGCATGCAGAATATATTGCCCAATAATCCACTGAATGTAATTGACAAGTTACTGTGTAATAATTACCAATATATCATGATTTGAACAAAAAGTTCCTTTTTTTTTTTGAAAACTTCACTCATATTTATGACTCCATTTATTTCGAAGTAATTAAAATTCAAACACATTATTAATATTCTAACCATTTCTTGAACTATTAAAATAGTTTATTATCGTTTAATTTGTATTTATTATCGTTTAATTTGTAGATTAGTTGGTATAACTTGTTTAAAATTAATTAGATTTATTCCATAAATATGTAGTTAGCTAAACTATTTAGAGGTAAACATATCACCGATGGCTACATGAAATATAATCAGAAGCTCTGAGACTTGGATATTACTCTTGTGTCCGTGTCGGACATATGTATGAGACACTATATTTGTATGACATTCGTAGGACACTTATCGTTGAAGTGTCAAATTCAAATAATATTTGTTGAATTTTTACAATTCTAACACAATTTTAAAAAAGAGAAATACATTAATTTTTAAAAAACTCAAACTTATAATATAAATTTTTAATATGATTATAATAAAAAATAATTCTTTTTGAACCAACTATGAAAAATATTTTTCTGCTAAAAAAAACTGAAACATATTTATACACATAAATTTTTATTATCAATTTATAAAATTTATAATAATATAATATATAGATTTTCATAATTATATAATATATAGATCCGTGTTCCTGTATTTTACATTTTAAAGATTATATGTATCTCCATATCCGTATTGTACCAATATCGTATCAATATCCATATCAATGTCTGTGCTACATTTATCATAAGTTTTTTTTTTTTTTTTATCTCGGATTCACCTCTATGCTTATTATATTGTTTAGGGTTTAGTTCTCACATCAAAGTAGGACTCGGATAGCCTAAAAACTGCACCTTCTTCTGTAAGTAGTTTTTCCTATGTGTCCTTGTTTGGGTCAGCCAACGTAAACCCACGTGACTAAATATTATGTATTCTATGCATATATGCTAGTTTATGTAAAATAATTATCAATTTCGCTATAAATAATTAGATTGATATTTTAGTTTACGAGGACTTTCCAAACAAAGTAGTTTTTAAATTTAAATGTACAAAAAGTTATATAAGAGTGCTTAAATTAATTAAAATATATAAGTTAGTTTTAAGTGATAATTTGTAAAAGGGTACTTTTTTTTTATTTGAATATAACACGCTAGTTTCTTTCTTCTTTACAAATTATAAGAAACAGGAAATTGAATATGATATATCTCATGAAGATGATCTGGATCTTGTGTAAGAATATTTTTCATCTTATAAATTTATTAATCACGTGTCCTCTGTTTATCATGTAAATAACAATATTATCAAAATATTATTACACTAACCAGAAGGAGTGTAATCAACTTAGAAAAAAGGGTAGTTCCATAAAAAATGGAGAAATGGAGTGGGTGGTGCGCCACCTGGTATGTGTCGGGCTATGTTGAAGCTTCAAGCAGTGCACAAGCTCTGTTACAGAAGTCGGTTTCTCTCTCCACCTGCAACCCTAATTTGTCATCTACCTCAAGTCACATGCCCTGTTCTTCTTAACAGTGATTCATAGATTCCAATTTCTGAACATTCATTATGGCCATTGTCTTCTACCACGCTTCCTTCTTCTGAGTCCAGTTAAGAGTAAGTATGTTGCTAAACAACATCAATTTGGGATCATTTTGACGACAACATCTACGTGTCTTCTTCTGCTTTCGGATTCTGTCACTGTCATAGTAAGGCACTGTAACATCACATTTTGTCTACTGTGCTCTCACTCTCTTCACATTTTAATCTCCACACTATATTTTTATACTCTACCTCTTAATTTTCTTATTAGTATCAATTTAATGTTATTATTCATTTTACAATTTTAGACCTGCT
This sequence comes from Phaseolus lunatus, assembly GCA_013389735.1. NCBI lineage: Eukaryota > Viridiplantae > Streptophyta > Magnoliopsida > Fabales > Fabaceae > Phaseolus > Phaseolus lunatus. Next base: position 49,951,260 of record CM023864.1, read on the forward strand.
TCCTGCGAATAACGATAACCAATGAATACGTATTCCTAAATACAATTATAACATGTATAATCATTAAAAAATTTGATGACTAATATGAATTTCAGTTTTTCATTAAGAAGCGTGTTATGTTAATAACTCTTTTTCTTCTTTCCAGAGTTTTATATCTATTATTTAGAAACTCATTCTATGAAAGTAGAATGAGTGATAATAAATTTATAATTACATTAAAAATTATATTATAATTATTGATTAATAACAATACACGGTTAATATTACAACGGTCACAACCCATAGCTAACACTGTCGCACCACATCATAGGCATCTACGGTTGAGTGTAATTTTTAACAGAAAATGAATAAATATTTTCATAAATTAAAATTAAATTATTATTGTAACTTTTAAATAAAAAAATCACTTTTCATAGAAATATCACCCATACGATTGGCTATTTCTATGGTGATGTAGCCAAAAACAGCACCAGTTTCGTAATTAGTTTAAAAAAAAGAACTTTTTCTAGTAAGATTGTAGTTGAAGAAATAGAGTTTTTTCCGTGGGAAAGATATAAGCCCACCGTAGAAAAGGGAAAGGGAACAACGAGAATAGAGGAACATAACACAACCTACTTCATCCTTGTGTGCACTTATTAAACAGTAATTTGACACAACACAAAAGTTTGATTCACATGATCTTAAGATTAGATTTAAGACGTTTTCTTTTGGAGCATATTGTTAGGAGCCTCGTCTCGTGTCTTGGTGTCATTATTTGTATTATATAAGAAATGATATAGATACTAAACTTCAATAAAAAAAACAAATATTAATTTTGTCTTCTTTAATTTATTTTGTTTTTATTTTATTACAACATTTGTTAACTCTTTGTTTTACATTATGTCTCTTTAATTAAACCTAAAATAAATGTACTGTTTCAGATTCTCTATTATGATCTAATTAAGGAAAAAAAAATATTTCTTCTCATATATCATTTGTTTTTTTTTTTTCATCTTAGTTCTTTTTTTATAATATGGTATCAGAATGATTTAGAGTCTATCTTAACACGTATTTATTAAACTTATCATAAATATATAGTCTCATGTATGAGTTGATTGGTCTCGATTTGTTGAAGATCCCACATCTCCTAGAGATAAATACCTTTCATAATATATAAATTAATGCAGAATTCACCTTATAAAGTGATTTTATAAGATTGAGTTAAGTATAAGATTAACTTTTTAATATACTTCCACAACAAAAACAAAATCATGGTCTTTTGTGGGTGTGATTTGTGTGATTGGGAGATGGTTAACGGATAGACATCTAGCTTACCCACTACACAAAGTTCCTCTTGATCCACATGATCCAAAAACCCTAAAAGCTACATGGTTCCAAAATAATCTACCTTTATCCTGGTATAATCACCCGTAAATACAAAAATAGTATCTCTTACATCCATCCATCTAGCTTTGCCTGCTGAATGTAGATGTATAACTTCCATATGTATTTTTTTTATTGAATTTTTAAGCCCATATACTTCGCCATACTCTTTTCCTCCTTTTCAAAAACTGCTCATAGGTGTTGCAACTGCACCTTCTACCTTCCCTGTGACTTTCGTGTGCCTCCTAATTATAGACATGTTCTGTAATGTGGTTGGCTGGCAGGGTCTCTTGCTGCGATATTCCTAACAGAGCATACATCCAATCCTACACAAAACAGAAACTTTTCCAAGCATATTCCACATTAATCTAATCCCAGCCATAACATATATCCAGAAATTAAACTCACACAATGGTTATATATACAATCCAAAAGAACAATATTGCAATCAGATTTTCTGGCCACATGTGAATATGGTAATCAGGCAGCAAATAAAGATATGACATCAATCACGCACAAAACAGATAATCCTACACACCTTACATACTCACACTATAGAACAGAAGCAACAAAGAGTGTGTGTATATAAGTTGGTATCACCAGAGACACTTGTTTTTGGTAGTTTATAGAACATGTAAGCTTTAAAATATTTTCGAGTATTGTTTGTCTTTATTTATTTTAAAGTTATAACTTATATAACTTTTCTCAATTTAGACGTTTGATCTCCAATTTATCACACAAGTGAAATTTCAACATATTAAACGGAAAATTTAAATGAAGGTGAGAACACTAACGCGAAGGTGAAGAGTGAAAGTCTAAACGTGACAAAAATGTGGTATATCCTCTGCATGGTGCACTTCATTTCTAAACTACAGATGAACCCAACCCATTTTTATGTGTTTAATTTTCATCAAATTGCACTCTTATGAAATAATACTTTTATAAAATTGTTTTTTTATACACATAGTCCATAAAAAACAATCAATCACACCTAATGTTCTTTTAAAATGATACTTTTCAAATAATTATAAATTAATAATATTTTTGACTTAATAATAATAATTTACGCTTTGAGGCATAATTTGAAGAATGATAAAAACAAACCAGGTTGATTCAATCTTATTCCTTAATTATATTTAATATTAATTGGGTTAAATTTGATTTATATAAATAACCCCTCAGAATATTTTAGTCAAAGATAAACTTTCCTTCCAAAACAAAGTATATAATTGTAAGAAGTTGTATAATTTTGGAGCCTACTTGAAAACATTCAAATGTAAAATTTATCAATATGTCTTCAACAAGCTTTCTTTCTTGGCAATAAAATTTGTTGTCCAAACTCCAAAAATTTAGTGGCAGGCAAGTCAAATTAGCTGAAATAAAAAACTTAAATAATATAACTGTTACAAATAATCATTTGTGTTAATCTTGATGTAATGGTACCACTTGATTGCTGCTAATTGCACCATTCTTGAATATCTTCCTTAAATATAACACTGCACCCACACTTCCTTATACTTGGCTTCCATGCCTTAGACATAAAATATCAGTTGAAGAAGGTATTTTTCTTCATTGCATTCATGAACTGAGTGGCTATGTTTAGGTACTATGGGGAAAATCAAGTCAGGTTCACCACCAGGAGCTTTACATGCCCAATAATAAATGCGCATTTCCTCATTAAGACTGCATATTTGAAGGTTCTAATGCTAAGCATATTGCAATTCCTAACCATCCACTAGACCCAGAATAGTTAGGTGCTTCCACTATTATTGATGCAACTGAATCACAACCCAACATGTTATATGGAGGATGTGATGGATCAACTAGAAAGCACTCTTCATTCCATTTTCGAATTTCTCCCCGGAATGATAAACATAAAATGTGGCCTATCTTCCATTTGGTAAACACAAACTTTATGGAAATAATTAGGGTGGATAGGGGGAAGATGAGGGAGAGAACAAGGTGTATATAATAAAGATACCTGATTCCTATGCAACTCAAAGATCTTCCATAGCATATATGCATCTGAATTCAAGGGTTTCATTGGAGTACTGTTAACTGTACACAAGCATTGAACATTTGGTGGGAGCATAGGAAAAGACTCAAGCCTTGGGCAATCAATTAAGGTCACAAACTCTTCAGCGTATGAAGATTGTTAATGCAGTAAGTAGGCCTTACAAAATTGTTCCCACTTAGATCTAAGCCCAACAAAGATGATAGGGATCCAAGATCATCTGGAATTGATTCATCATTAAGGTCATAGTAACTTAAATTCAAGAATTTCGAACTTGTTAAACTAGAAAGAGGAGGCAAGATTTATAGCTTATTTGAACTTATCCCATAAAAAAACACTTTTACAAATATTTGGAACATTTTATGAAAACAATCTATGTCCATAAACTCTTTTTAATTCATTTCAATAGTTTTTTTCTTTCAAAATCATTAATGAAAATAGTCAACCCTTATTTCCTATTCGATTTTATAGGCATGTATATGTGAATACTAACATAATAAGCATTGTTTTTAAACTTTTACTACTAAATTATTTAATCAAGCATACCCATATGAACACCCCACTACAGCACCAGAGAGAAAGCTAAATTCATTTTCCAGTCTTGTGAAAGAAATAACTCGGTTAATTGCTTTTATTTTATTTTATTTTATTCACTTTTTAATTACAAAACAGCCACTTTATGTTCAATCTGTTATCTATTTTCAAATATCTATACAATCATTTTTTTTCTTGTTTTAATCATAAATCTTAGAAAGCAATGTTATAATTTATGTTTTATAGCTAAATTTATGTAGGTCGTGCCTTTTTCCCCCTTCAGCTAAGGACAGAGTCAGCTTCAACAGTCAACAGAAAATCTTCAATCTGTTAAGAAAATCATAGGTAGAAACCCTGATTCAAGATCATGAACCATTGGCAAGACAAACGGTAAAAGATTTACAAATATGAAGTACAATATGGGCTGATAACTGTTGATTCAGTGATAGTCCAATTACTTTTTAACAAACTTAATGATAGATGCCGTAACAGCACAAACCAAAATAGAATCGAAGTCATTAGAAAAACAAGCTACCCCAAGCTGCTATAAACGCAAAGCCACCAAATGGAGCCAAAGTTGAATATTTTCTGTCTTCAAGAAGTGCGACAGTATAACACCTAAAATTTCAACATCATAAACATGAATACAGCTTAGTGATCCTTCATCATTCCAACACTTTTTTACCAATATTTCAAACAAAAAATCAGATGCAGCAACAAAATATTGTTATAGGCCAGCGTAATTAATTGGAGAAAGGGCGTATTCTATGCAACAGCTCTAAAATGGCAGCAGATCACATTTTAAGTGAACTGCTGAACCATCTGATACAACATATTTCAAAATCTGACACAACACATGAAAAAACCCACAGTATCATGTTTTCTGATTTCCAACAAAAATTCAAGGCATAAGTTATTGTGCTCAAGAATGAACAAGTTAAAAAACCATCCAACCTGCTTAGCATATCAATCAATCAAATAAGAACACAGCTATTGGATACAGAGCCTGAAAATAACGGCTTCAAACAATGGGATGTAAATTCTAGAACTTTGTCCTCCTTTGAGGTGCGGAGATGTAGAAACAATATTTTGGGTCACCAAAATATTGTAGGTAATTGGATTACCTCCCAAAAAGATATTGAAATATTGACGTTAGAATTTCCCAGGCTTCAATCAACTAAGAACACTCACCCCGATCTGTGTATTTCTTTGGCTGACTCGGACTCACTGGTCACATATAGGGAGCATTGAAATGCTCTACACATGTTTGCAAACAGCTACATTCTTCGGTTTGGCCAGGCAAAAACCCAAATTGCTAGCTTTTCCTTTTTTTTCCACACTCAAAAGGTATGCCTTAAGAATCTTAGAACGCACTCACATCACCCTTCTACCTAGGTGGACAATTTAACTTTGTTGAGGTATTATAGGTTAGTCACATCCCACACCATTGTCAACAATATGATACGATTTTAGCATAATTCTACAGAGATAACCGGTATCCTGCTCATCTTGTGAAGCACTGGGTTAGCCTTCCATTGTTCGGCATCCCTAACTCCAAAATTAGAGATTATATTTTTAGAGTTTGGACCCAAACGTTGATTCAGTAAGAGAAATTATATTTGATTACATCATTAACATAAAATTATGCAGGAGTTCCCTTCCCACGTTGAGATCAATGTCTCACTTATAAATTTGGTTCAACAACCCCTGACATGCTTATTTTTTTCCTAAGGAGTACTCCTTCAACCAATAGTCCACAACCAGTACTTCAGCCGATATCTTACCGACGTTGGCAAGGGGGTGGGTGAAGTGCAGGGGCTTACCGTTACCGAGCTTTTTAATTGTGCCACCAAGATAATGAAATAAACACTTCACATCTTCAACATCAATGTGGCAATGGCTCGGCTTTTAAACCTTGGTGGCTAAAATATAAGCTTCAACAATGTCCTGACTCCTGAACAGATGTACATCTTGACCTTCGTAAGCTTAAGCAAACTTAAATATCTTTTATTCGATTGAAATTTACGTCTCCAAGTTCCTAAAATGGTGAGAACCTCTTTCACTAAGCCCACCTTTAATTTTTCATATCTACTCCCCTCCCAAAAAGAAAAGAAAAAAAAGAGTCGAAAAACATTTTCTCCAGTCCCAAAATAAGCATCACAAATAGTCGGAGAAGACATCCCTGGAAAAATAAAAAATAGGCATTGAAATAGTAAGGTTTGAGATAAAGCTTACGTCCCAGAGAAGGCTAAAATCCCAGTTGTTAGAAGGCCTCCAAACTGCAAAGAAGAAAACGGTGAGTGAAAAAAATGACGTCTTCATTTCACAAATACTGATCATAGCAATAACATTCAAAGGGTTCATAAAGGGAAGAGCAAGTAGGAAAATTTCTCAACGAGAACTTACAACAGTGGGGTGTTTTGTAATTGGGGCGGCAACTAAGGCAGCGGTGTGAACCAAATGGTAAAGCGATGCCGTGTGCCAAACCTTCACACACAAATTTCAATTTAATCAGGAACAAAAAAAACCAAGCTTTATGATGTAATAGAAGTGGAAATGAATTGGGAGAAAGTTGAGAGTAGAAAGAGACATCTTTGTAAGCAGGGTTTTGGGGTTTGAAAACGTGAGCACCATAGGTTCCCAATCCAAGTGCTGCAACACCTGTGTTAAGTTTCAGATTCAGTGAAATATGGTTTGTGAAGAAAAGGATATGAATTGTGATGAAAGAGTGAAGACGATGAGAAGGGAATTGCACCTGAAATCGCTGCAACTTTGTGCCATACCTGAGGATCCATTCGCAAGCAAAGTATAATTGTGCTTGCACCTATTCTTTCTTAAGTCTCACTTATACCAAGTGCGTGGCACGACCATGTAACTGTTCTGTTGCTTGCTTATATAATCACATATTTATTACTATTACTCATTTTAGTTTTTATTAGTTTTATTTTATTTTCGTTTTCTTAAATTTTTCTTTTAAATGGATACAGGAGTATTTTAGTTTTGATCCTTTTTATTTTTTTATTTATTAGTTTTTTCTAGTCTCTCTAGTTAAGTCTTTTGTTAACTTTAAATATGACTATGTCATTATGATTTCATGATGATAAGTAACAAAATGGCACCTTATCATAAAAGTTAAGTATTAAGTTAACCTCTGGGTGAGTTGACATGCAACAACTTCAATATATCCACTTTCATACTTTAAAACTTATTTATGTTTCCAAACTCTTAAATTATTTATTATTATAATTTTATTTTATTTTTTTATCTTAATTCACTCTCTCTCCAAATTTTATTCTCAATTCCCAAATTATTTTCTTCCATAATACCTTCTTATAATAAGATTTTATTCACTATATTATATCCATTCATTCCCTTTATATTCTTATCCGCGATTTCGATTTGGTATTAATTTCTACTAAATTATTAGTTTAACTTTTTAGAAAATTTGTAATTTTGATATAATCCTCCATTTCTTTAAATACGTTTTCGTTATTTTCATCTAACTGAATAAAAAACTAATATATCCATTTAAAGTATCATGAAGAATAATTTAAATAATTAAAAGAAATTAATGTATGCAAAATTCAAATCTGGTTAATATTGCAAATTTTCTAAAATCTAGAGACTAAAATCATAGGGGGGAAATAACAAAACCAAAATCACGCATCAAAGGTTAAAGAAAAACAAAAATTATAATGTAGCCAATTTTGTTTTGGTTGCATATCATCTTGGCTCTTGGCCAATAACTAGTAAAAGGAGTACTACACAAAGCTGTAACTGTAACTGATCAATCAGTCATTAAGTTTGGCACAGATCACAAATTAATGAAATCCTAACAATCCTATGATATGGCCAAATACAAGTGTACATACAAAACAAAATAATACTAAAAGCAGTACACCCTTGGAAAGTTTGAAAGAGGAAAAAAAAAAACTAAACAACAAAATGTGAGAAAGATAGAAGAGACCAGGTCCAAAATCCTAGTGTTTAATGGGCAGAGTGGCTTGTAGATGTTTTCTTAAAATCAATCTTATCTACCTTAACCTCTCCATCAATAAGTTCATATACATAAACCACAACTCGCAGACCATCGATGTCCATAAGGGCAAAACTTGGGTTCACGTCATAAGTGACACTGCTGTAGGCACCTGTCGTATTTGTTAGCTGTAAATTGATGGGTGTGATGTCTAGTTGATTTCTAGTATTAAATGGACTACAGTTTAATATTGTATGTGAAGGTGGCACAAAATTAAAGTATACAGCACAGCATTAAATTTAAAGTTGAAATCAAGATTAGTGAGGCAGTACACTGAGAATGTCTATAAACTTGTCTCCTTAATCGCAGGCATCACACAGCATCCAACACAAAGTCGCTACAATTCAAAAGCTGTTTTTCGCACAGCTCAGAATAATATATGTTTACTGGACAAATGCACACACACCACACTCTATGCTTAAACAGGAAAGTTGCATGAGGAAAAGTGAGAAATAAAAAATATTTGGCGATGCTTATGATATCATAAGATATGAATTCAACACCACACTGATATGGAAGAATGTCCTCCTATAAACTTTCTTCTTCATCACTTGTCTTTGGCACCCTAACAAAAATAGCAGCCAGAAGATCACCGTAGAGTGGCACCTGATCCAGGGCAAAGAAAGTGACAGGAAAACAAGTAGCAACATAAATGGGCAATATGACCTTCCCGTATTTGTGACTGAACAGAAAAGAATGGCCACTGCAGAAAGAAACAAGCAACGCAATAATTGATAGGAAAAGAGAACTTAAGCCGAGAAGAAGTTTGAGTGGCAATGTTCTGCGATAATCTATGGGTAGCTTTCGAGAAGTGAGGATGGTAAGGAACATTATGAGTCCAGTGAGAGAGAAGCAAAGTCCAAATAGCGAAGCAAAAACAAACGCATCGAATGCAGGGTTGCCTTCCAAATGAGGCATACCATTTTCATCTATGCCTCCAGGAACGGTGGTTGCAGTAGCAAAGGAAGCACCAGCCACAAGCGCAGCCACCACAGAGCAAGATTCAGATGTCTCCTTCAGCCACTCCCCACTCTCCTTCCTAAGATTTTCATGTGTTTTCTTGAAGATTTCCCTCGGGGTATTCTGGACTTTGTCGCGCAAAAGGTGATGGTGTTGTGGTGCAAATTTTGTAACATACTGGTCCAAGGTAAAAATAGAAGCATCAACAATGTCATTCATTCTTTAGCATGAAAATTGAAATATTATATATATGCATTTGTCTGGGTACCTGAAACCAGTTTGTGTCCCATATCATCTGAAAGGTAGAATAAGAAACGTGGGAAGGCATATCCTCTGTTGGAGCCTCTGCTGCCAGGTGTAACATGGTCTTTCCATGCTTATTTACCGCCATAGATAAAGTATTCCAAGCTTCTGAGTTCAATATCCTTTTCAAAAATTCAACTACAGGGGGTTTCCTGTTCCTCACAGCCACCAGCAATACATTCTCTTCCTGCGAGTTAGTTTCACGCAGGGCAGTTGGATTTCGAGAGAAAATTTCAAACACCATTTCAACTATGCCATTTCTTGCAGCAGCCAAAAATGGTGTCTCTTTTTTGTCAATCCTCTTCTCATTTCCAGCCGTTGTTAAGTTTTCTTCTTCTTCTTCTTTCTCTTCTCTTACCAAGCCTCTCAATTGATTTCCTTCGACACCTGAGGATAAGTGAGCATCCGAGGGAAACAACAGTCATTGGAGATGAGGAAAGAAGGAGAAATGGACAAGTCAAAGTGAAGGATTACAAAACAACCAATTTGGGACAGCAGTTTGCAAACCAGTGGGTATGAAAGAAATACAACAACATTAAGTTTTCAAATTTGCAAGCTACATAGTAGCTAACCACACCTGTTATTATGCAATAACTGTTTACTGTTTTAGTTAGCATGCTAGTTATATTAAGGTATTCAGGCTACAACATTAATTGTGTGTATTGTTAAAAAAAGCTTTAATGTCTAAAGCCTGAGAAAATGATGAGGTGTGATGTAAACAAACTGAGGTTTTTGGGTGTTAGTATTAAGGTGTCTCGCCATTGAATACACTTAGTATATATAAAAAAATGTGAAGTCAAACATTTGTATTTTTTTAATTCCGTATCATTTAAAAACTTTATAATAAATCGTATTTGGCTTATATCAGTTTCAGGATGGTGGTCTTGTGAAAAGCTATTTTACACTACATTGAGGTTAAGACATACTAAAAAGCCTTATTAAGATCGGTCTGATGAGGTATAATTTTGACATAACAATTAAGAAAGTGTTATATAGAAAGATACCATGCTTGTACTGGCTATAAACATTATACATATTTGCATCAATCATGATATCAGTGGGTACACCCCCTCTTCCCGTGATTGCTGCATAAGGTCTTTTCATTAGTTCCTTCAAGAGTCTTCCACCCAATTGATGCTTCTTTTTTGTCTGCCTTAGTTCATTTAACCCTTAAAAGCAGAAGCAATGAAATCATTTTGCCCAAACCAATATTTAAAAGAAGCTGGCAATAGATCAAGAAACAAGGAGAATATATACACACCTCCTGAAATTCCCCAAATACATGCACATACAGAGTTGACAAACTGAAGAATAGTTCCATATTTTGGTGGGTAAAGTACTTCCTTAAAACTCCTATGCTTGATCCATTCTTTGTTTGGCGGGTTTTCTGGGTCACGTTTATGCCTTTTCAAAGGCAGTTTACCTGACCAAAGAAATATGCGTAAGAAACAGATCTGTAGAAACTAATCCCCAAAACAAGACAAAAAGCAACACACACACACACAACAACACAACCTGCATTTTCCAATCTAGTATATCCACCACAATATCTTCCCACAACAATTCAAAATCTACAGGAATAGTAACATAAATACAAAACACAAGAATAACGGCCAAGCTTAGTAGAGCTACCATGCCACCCAAGTTTTGTTCAAAAGCTTTTAATTTATTCTTTTACATCTTTGTAGATTTTTTTCTGGTAAATCATTCCTTTTGTTTTTTACAACATAGATAATCGTGTCTTACTACATGCCCTTTCGACAATTTCCTGTACATTTTACACGGTGTTATACATTTAAAAGTTTTCACAACCACCATTTCTTATTCAACCACTTGAAAACAATTTCTAATAATTAAAAAGCTAATCATTTAAGTTTGATACATTAATTTACAAATTATTATATATAATAAGTTTGATAATTTTATCATAATATTTAAAATTTATACTAATAGTTAGCTGTCCTTTTGTGCATGACCAACTCACAATTGTAATAATTATTTTTGACAACTTATTATCATTTTGGTAATAACTTGACTAGAATATTTACTTTTGATAATTTATAGTAAAGCTAATCACTTTTCACTCTTCTCATTCTTTTTTTAAACAAAAGGAAATGTATCAACGTCATTATATTATTATATATACTAAAATTTCAGTAACAGTATTATCAGTGTATAATTCTGATGAGAAGATTCAACATATGTGAACGTAACTATAAAAGTGAACCATAATCGATTGTGACATTTTTTCTTCTTTTCTCAATTCTAAGTCACAAATGGAAGAAGATTTGTAAAATTAACTCTATACAACAAATTTCCCGTCCTACCTTCTCCCTACAGTGTTTCCTTGTACTTAGTTGTCGCATATAATTTTGAACAAATCTGAATCAAAACTCTCTCGAGATACAGAAATCTGAAAATGAAGAGGCCTAATTCTTCTCGTGCTTTCCTGTCAACTTTGGAGAACTTGAAATGAGACGAATTTTTCAAAGGTGGGTTAAAAGTTCAAGATGTCTTCATCTCGTGAAAGCTAAATAGAATGGAAACTCCTTGGATTTGTGAGCTTCTTCGGAGTTCTAGATGTAATGAAACTTGAGAACCAACTAGATCATATCAGAATAGGAAACACGAAAATTCATGTAAACGGCCCCCAATATAGAAGACATGACAAAATGCAGCAGAGTAAAAAAAAAGAGCTACAACAGCAAACAACAATTAATAGAACAGTAAGAAAAATGTGGAGAAGAGATGAAAAGGAGGTCATCTCCGCACAAGTGGTGCAAGGCGCAAGAGTAAAAAAACAAAGTATCAATGGTATGGACCCTAGTTCCGAACAGAAGACCAAGAAAAAGAATGGATGAAAAGAAATATAATCAGAATAGTAAATGATGCAACTAAAAAAGAAGAACCGAGGAACAACTTTAAATTGGAAGACCTACACTCCATTAAAATCCAATATCTAGGGGACAACTATGTGCTCCTTACTGAAGAAGGTTCAAACATGAATGAAGCAATAGAAGCCAATGCAGAATGGTTTGCAACAACATTTGATGAAATAACCCCGTGGCCTAGAAAATTTGTGGTAGGGAATAAGGTGGTGTGGGTAAGATGCAGAGATATCCCAATATTCCTCCGAAGTGTATCGTGCTTTCGAAAGACACTGGCCATAGTAGGGACCGTGATGGTAGTTGACCAAAAAACTGGGAAGTGGAATATGCCCTTAACTGTGTTAGACTACCAATTGGAAATTCAGTCAAGATGAAAACAGCATTTAAAATCAACGGTGATATATACCATGTCTCAATAGAAGAAGAGAAAGACAACAATGCAAACAAAATCATGCAAATGCCATTGCGAAAGTCAAGTGTCTGATCAAGAATCATCGATATAATCCACACAAGGACCTCGGTTTTGAATTAAAGAGAAAAATCTCTGAAAATAATTGTCCAAACTTAATCAGAGATATGCTAGCCGACGGGATAGCAAAGAAAGTCAACGTCGAAGGAAGAATCAACAACCGACCCTTTCCAAACTTGGCAAATAATTATAAGTCGTCTACACATGCAAAAAAAGCACAAAGTCAGTTTCATGAATACGGCAATATGGAACAAAAGGAGAAGCATTGTGACGTGGAAACGTATTAAAATAAAAAAGAAGAAGAATAGGATAAATCTCTTGTGTATATTAAACACATAGGATTATATTTATATAGAAAAAGAAATATATGGACTAAGCCCATTATATAAATAGAAATATCTATAATATTTCTTAATATCGAATAATATCTAACACTCTCCCTCAAGCTGATGTATATAAATCATATGTAACCCAGCTTGTAAAAAATGTAATCAATCTTAAGATCTGTAAGGGTTCAGTAAAAATATCTATTTAACTTATCATTTGAATTAACAAACTCAGTCTTGATATCTCCCGATACAATCTTTTCTCGAATGAAATGACAATTAATCTCAATATGTTTGGTCCTTTCATGAAAAACTCGACGATCCCACGCGAGTTGCGACTTGCAAATCCAATCCCACGCGATCCGCCAGAATCGTATTATTCTGGTGATCGCACATCGGCACCATGAGTATATATCGTAAAATCGTACGATCTTTCAATGCAACTTGCAATTTTGACTACCATGAAATAGTCATTAATGAACATATTAAGCATAAACATCCAAGGTATGGGGGATCAATAAAAAGAAAGTATTTTAAAGAACTAATAAAAAATGAGTAGATCAAAGAAATGGTTAGTTCAAGAATCGGAAACAAGTGTAATAACTGATGAATTATGTCTAAGCATATCGGGAGATAGGGAATTTGAATGGATACACAAGCCTGCAATAAATGGGGCAAGGGGGATTCTAAATATATGGCACTTCTTTAAATGTGAGCAATCTCAGTCTGGAAAAGGATATGTGTGATTAAAAGGACTATAGAGAGATAAAAATCTGCCAATATCAATAGTAACCATATATTCTCTATGCATTTTTTTCAGAAAAGAAATTATTATAGGAGGAGCTCAAAAAGTTGAATGGGAGTGATAACAACACAATCTGGTGTATGATGATGGGTGATTTTAACATGATAAGAACACGAGTAGATAGAAAGGGCCACGGAGTGAAACTAAAAGAAATAGATGAATTTAATAGGTTTCTAGAATATGTAGAACTCTTTGATAGTTTGGGAGAAACTTTACTTGTTACAGAGAAAATGGTGGGTCAAAAAGTAGGATAGATACGATACTAGTCTCTCAAGATTGGGTAAAACAATGGCCAGATAGTAAACAACTGGTACTACACAAAGCAATATCTGATTAATGTGGACTGGTCCTGCAAACTCTACAAGTAGACTAGGGTCCTACACCTTTTAGGGTGCTAGATGCATGGCAACAAGGAAATGGCTTTACTGATTTAATAAAATGTTTCTGGCCCAACTACCAAGTAGCAAGAATAGGAAAATATGTTCTAAAGGAGAAAATGACAATAATAAGAAAAGACCTAAAAAGGTGGAACAAGGAGGTTTTTGGGGATATTAATAGGGAAAAAAAACTATAATAGGGAAGATTAAAGAGCTAGATTTAACATATGAGAATAACGGATTAAATAAAGATAAGAATAAAGAGAGGAGGAGAGAATTATTCGCTGAATTAAAGAAAGTGACTTTTAATCAAGAATCCCTAGAAAAGCAAAAGGCAAGGGTAAAATGGATATCCTCATAGGACTCCAATTCTAGATATTACAATTTCATAATTAATTGGAGGAGAATGAGAAATAGTATTAAAGGATTGATGATAAATGGAGAATGGAAAGAGGAGCCTAAGGTGGTAAAGGAGGAGATAAAAAACTTCTTTAAGGATCAATTTGAAGAGGATGAGAAGATTAAAATCAACTTAGATGGTTTACCTTTCCCGTCCATATTTGTGGAGGACAATACAGACCTTTATAGCTCAGTTTACAGAAGAAAAAAAAAATACATGGGACGGTGTGGGAGTGTGAGGAGATTAAAACCCTGGACCTGATGAATACAACTTCACTTTCCTTAAGTCTCACTTGGAAGTATTTAAGAGTGAATTGGTAGCAGCAATTAATGATTTCATAAGTATGGGAATTGGCCTAGACTATAATGCAACATTCATCACACTAATCCCAAAAACCGAAAAATCCCCAAGGTTAAAAGAGTATAGGCCAATTTCTCTAGTAGGGTGTCCATATCAAATCATAGCTAAGATACTGGCGAATAGATTAAAGAAAGTGCTACCAAAAGTTATAGATCAAACTCAATTTGCTTTCCTTTCAAGGAGGAATTTGCTTAACAGTATGCTTGTTGCAAATGAGGTGGTTGATGACATTAGACATAGGAAGAAAAGCTCTTTAATTTTGATGGTGGATTTTGAAAATGCCTATGACTTAGTTAAGTGGGACTTCATACATTATATGTTGGAAAAATCTAGCTTCTATAGCAAGTGGATTAATTGGATTAGAGCATGTTAACTTCAACTACTATATCAAAATTGGTTAATGGAAGTCCCACCGATGAATTTGGACCATTTAAGGGAATTAGACAAG
The DNA here is from genome assembly GCA_013389735.1 of Phaseolus lunatus. Lineage (NCBI taxonomy): Eukaryota > Viridiplantae > Streptophyta > Magnoliopsida > Fabales > Fabaceae > Phaseolus > Phaseolus lunatus. The sequence continues at coordinate 49,966,542 of CM023864.1, forward strand.
GTGACCCTCTAACACCCCTTTTTTTTATCATCACAACAAAGGGACTAGCTGGAATCATAAGGCAAGCCAAGAATTTAAAAGTGTCAGGTGGTGTGACAATTGGGAAAGGAGAGCTAGAAATATGTATGTTATACTATGTTGATGATACCATGTTTATATGTGAAAATAAGATACAAAATATCTTAACTTTGAAAGCAACTTTAAGATGCTTTGAATTGGTATCTGGACTCAAACATGTGGAATAGGAGTTTAGGAAGGGGATCAAATGTCAAATTCTAGGTATATAGATGAAATAATGAAATAACATTCGCTAAAAGATACTTTAGGCTATATAGTAATTCAAACCTTAAAATGGCAACTATATCAAATAGGGGAAAATGGAATAATAACAAATGGGAATGGAGTTTGGTATGGAGGAAGGATTGGTATGAGCAGAAATTACCTCAAGTTGAGTCATTCATGCAAGATTTAACAATGGTCTTACCAAAATGAAATGGTCAAGATGATTCGAAATGGAAGAGAGATGAATTAGATAATTATATAGTAAAATCTACTTATAAGATTTTAAGGAACAATATTTGTGGTGAGGAAGATGTGTGTGTTTTATACATTAGTTTGGAGAATAAGTGCAATCCCAAATGTAAAACACTTTATATGGAGATTAGGTCTGAATAGGATAGCAACTAGGGACATTTTGGAGGGCAGGGGGGTTTGGTCTCTTGCAAGTTACGTAAAGAACAGGAAAAAATTATCAAGCCCTTTATTTTTGGATTGCAAGTATCTAGTTGGGCATGGCATCATGCTATAAATGGATAGGTCTTATAACAGTCTCACATAACAGAATTTGAATCACTTTCACCAGTTTCATTTACTTGCTTTGAACACAAATGGAAATATAATATGGAAAACTATGTGGATGGCATTAATAGAGGTATATGGGATCATAAAAATAACGTACTGTTTATGAATGCCATAGTTTATGGGGAAGAAATTTTCGGAACTGCACAATTGAAAGCCTGGACGTGGATTAGAAATAGATCTCAAATGACAATATTTTAATATTTACTATTCTGATGGGTGTATCAACCCAAAAACCTGTATAATAAGCCTACAAAAATAATTCCTATTTCAAGAGCTTGTTTCAGGTCTGAAGGTAACTGAAGCAGAGGCTGGCAACAACATAAATAATTGGGAATAAATGGTCAAACACAGATAAACCTAAATATGAGATTTAAAGAATCTGAGAAGTTACTTAAATGGATGCCAAGACATCAGTAGAGTTAGATATACTGTCATACCAGTGTGATTAAATCTGGAAAAATCTCTCTGCCCTGAAAATATCTTTGAATCATGTTGGGTATTTCTGAGACAGCAAATCAGGTAGAGGAGGAACTTATAAAGAATATGAAGAGGCATGAAACACTCACTACATACTCAGGAATGAAAAGATTTTTAATAGACTTTTTTGTGCAATTATATCATAATTCATAACTGAGGACAGTGCAACACTCTGCCTTTTTTCTTTAACTTGGTTGTGTAAGATACAAATTGAAATTGACGAGTCTTGTGGAAGAAATCTACATGAATTAAATTGATTATACACGGCCTTCGCGGGTCAATTCCTGGTATTTCTAATAAAATGTGGCAAAAGTAGTATATATTGCTAGCCCCTTACTCTTTGCTGTGCAGGCTAATCTGTTCTGCACCAACATAAATAACATAGAAGACGATCCATATCACGTGGAGCTGCAGATAACACCATGTAGGATCATAAGCAGGTCTGACACGTAATAACAGAATGGACAACCAAAAATACAAACTCATGAACTAAGCAGTCACATAAGGAACTACAAAATGCAATCTCCGTCAAAATTAGATCTCTGATATTTTTGGTTGTAATTTTCTCCAAGCAAGCTGAGAGGGGGCTTAGGTAGGTACAGAAAAGCATTTGACATTTTTGTAAAGGCAGTCTTATAGAGCAGCTCGTCTATAGTTTAAGTCTCTTAACGCATTGAAGGACCCCAATTAATCCCATATTTATAAATTCTTTTTGCTGATAAAAAAAATTCAGCTTATAATCCCCACTATATGGAACTTACAAAAAAGACAATATTTTAATCAATATTATCTTTTTATATATATATATAAAAAGCTGTACCTGTAGGACATAATAAACATTTTTCACCAAATATTCAAACTAAAGAAGAAATAAATTAAGGGAAAAAAGAAACAGGATGGCACTAAAACACATTTACATACCAAATAAAGGAGTAAAGGCGGTAATACACACGGCATAGTTAGGTGGATAATTCCAGCTATCATTAGACTTCCGAAGCTTAATCTCTTCTAAAATCTCTTTCATTTTGCTTTCAGCCAGCGGTGGTGGTTCTACACGTACACCTTTAACAAGACAAGTATAACTTTAAACTATATATGCAGTAAACAGTTTTTTTTTTTTTACATAGGTCATTTATGATTCATAAATTATATTATTTATAAAATAATTTTTAGAATATTTCTAATAACATTATATTTTTCTCTCTCTCTAGACTTCACTCATCTTGCATTTCTCTTTTTGTCCATATTTCTCACATGGTTATAGTTCCCCCTAAACACTGTAGTACAAAAATAAATATAATAAGTCTTCTATTTAAAATCGGTTGCACTTGATAATTGGTTAACCGAAATACAATGTTGGTTTCAAAATATTTCCATAAATGTTATTTAACGAAATATTAACATTTGTGAATGTCACTCATGCACTTCATTTTTATTACAAAAGAAAAAAAAGTTGTGTAACCTTTTTGTCTGATTTTACTTACATAGGTACTGGATTAGCTTCCACAATGAAAGGTATGTTGAACTGAAGAAGGCTGAAGGCCTAGTGGCAAGGACTTTGAGAGGACGCTCTCCATCATTATTCATAAATATGCTAAGTGATTCATAATAATGCGCTATTATGACTGCCAATTCTGCAACATATGTAGCAATGCAGTAATGAGTGCAATGTAATTATCAGAGTTGAAAGAAATAGATGAAATTTATTTCTAAGATGTGTTTACAAATGTAATTACAGTCTCAATTTATAGACCGTTTACAACCTATTAAGGAAAGAAATAATAGATAATGAAAACAAGAAATAATAGGTAATTAAAGCTATACAAATCAAATCACTAAAAGATATCAAATCTGCCCTAGTAAATTGATAATGAAATCTGCACTTAATTATAGAATAACCATCTCCTAATTATGCAACATTCCCCCTCAAGTTGGTGGATGTATATCTATTATTCCCAACTTGCAAGTAAGATTTTTGAACTGTTTTGTGGAAAGTCCCTTAATAAACATATCTGCCAATTTGAGTCTTGAAGGGATGTACTCGGTGGCTATAAGACCATTATCCAACTTCTCCTTAATGAAATGTCGGTCTATCTCTACATGCTTTGTTCGGTCATGTTGAACTGGATTGTGTACAATAATGATGGCGGACTTATTATCACATGCCAAACCCATAGGAGCTTCATATTTTATTTAGAGGTCATTGAGTATGATCTTCATCCATATTAGTTCACAAACCCCTTAAGCCATGGCTCTAAATTCTGCCTCTGCACTTGATCTTGCAATTACATTTTGTTTCTTGCTCCTCAATGTAACCGGATTTCCACCTAGGAACATACAATAGCCTATGGTAGATCTCCTATCAACAATTGATCTTGCATAGTCAACATTAGTATATATTTTCATGGATAAGTTTTTCCCTTTTTTGAATAGCAACCATTTTCCTTTTTTAAGTACTGAATAATTCTATTTATTGTCTGCAAGTGTCTTTCTCTTTGATCATGGATGAATTGGCTAACCACACTAACTGCATAAGCTATGTTTGACCTAGTATGTGATAGATAAATGTGTTTTCCCACAAGTCTTTGATATTGTGTCTTCTTCACCTTTGGATTTTTCTCATCATTCTCAATACTATGATTTTGCTCCATTGGCACTTCAGTGGTCTTACAACCCAACTTACCATTCTAAGAATGTTTTATAAACAAAATATGGTTACCTTGGCTTTGTCGGTACCTCAAAAATATCATAGCTTGAGTAAACATTCCAAACCAAGCACGAGGTGATTGTTTAAGACCATATGGAGCCTTCTTAAGTCTGCACACCTTATTCCCTTCATTAATAGCACCATAACCAGGTGGAATCTCCATGTATACTTCTTCCTCCAAGCTTCCATGCAAGAAGGCATTTTTAACATCAAAATTGATGCATCTCCCAACCAAAGTACGCTAAAAAGGAGAGAATAATCCTGATTATATTCATTTTTGCTACTAGAGCAGAAGCCTCCTCATAATCGATCCCATAGGTTTGAGTATACCCTTTTGCAACCAACCTTGCCTTATACCGATCCAATGTGCCATCAAACTAGATTCACTTTAAAATTTTGATATTGATCTAATTCGATCAATAAATCATTCAACATACAATAGTAGTTTGTTACTGAAAGAGTCCCTTGGCTGGTATTGAAGATCTTGTTTTCTATCTCGTAACATGTTGTAGTATCCTTTTTCATAGAGTACGTCTGACAAAGGTTTTCCCAAATCTCCTTAGCAATGGAGAAGAACATATAATTTTGGCTAATCTCTGGTGTCATAGAATTACATAACTAGGTCATGATAAGAGAGTCTTCATCATCCCAGTCTTCATATTTAGGATTGGTATTGGTTGGAGGGTTCCCTTCTAGGTGATTCAATTTCTTCCTTCCCTTGAGGGTAGCACAAACCAATTGGGCCCATTACAGGTAGTTGCTTCCATCAAGACGATAGTTGCTTTGCAACACTTGGAGCTAAGAGGGGTTGTCTTTTTATCCGACATCGGTAAGAGTTGACATCAATGAGACAAAACCGATTGGGCTTTGCAGATCAGCAAAAAACTAGTGGTGGTCCGGTTAAAAATAAAATCGTTGGAAAAAATTTCAGTGAGCAACGGTCAACAGTGGTGGTCGGCGGCCAACAGTGGTAATGGCGGTCAATGACACAAAGTGGTGGTCAACGGAGAGAAAAAAAAAACAGTTGTAGCAATGAAGGTTGCCCAGAAAAATAATTGTAGCAATGAAAGCTGCTAAAAAAAAAATTGCAGAAGTAGAGTCTCCTAAATCAGGAGCTTTGATACCAAGTTGAAAGAAATAGATAAAATGTATTTCTGAAATGTGTTTACAAATGTGATTATAGTCTCAATTCATAGACGGTTTACAACCTAATTAAGGAAAGATATAATAGGTAATGAAAGCAAGAAATATAGGTAAGTAAAGCTATACAAATCAAATCACTAAAAGATATCAACTATGTCCTAATAAATAGATAATGAAATTTGCACTTAATTACGGAATAATTATCTGCACTTAATTACAGAATAATTATCTCTTAATTATGCAACAATCAGCTTTAATATGTATATAAATAGATAGAGAATGTATATACATACCAAAATATTCATTCCTGATAGCACAATGAAGGATAGTGTCACCATTGTTTCGTACAAGATCTTGTAAAGCAGCAGAATGGCTTAAAGTGTGAGAGAGATAGGCAAAGGCATGTGTCCTGCCATTGGCAACGGCCTGAAAGAGAGGTGTCTCCCCAACATTGTTTTTTAGATTTATCAAATATGACCTCTCATTGTTGATCCCTATTATGGTCTCGCACATTTTGGTGAACCCTCTCGAGCTTGCAACGTGCAGTGGGGTATCCATTCTCTTGTTCCCCATTTCCAGAGCTACCACTTTGTAAGATCCCGGATGCATTTTCAAAATTGCTTCCACCAGGACTTGCACCACACCTTCTTCGTCCATGTCCACAGCCACGTGCAGTGCTGTGCCCTCGTAGGACCCGGCCTCACACTCGTCTAGCAAAGCCGTGTGAGCCTCCGAGAATTGCTTAAATGCCTGGACAACAATTTCCCAATACCCTTTCGTTATCTGCTTCGCCAGAAACTCCCTTGTTTTTTCGCGCTTGTCCTCCATGTGCTCCATGTGCTCCATGTACACCATGTACTCCATGTACTCCATGTCCGCCATGTGCTCCATGTGCTCCTTGTAATCCATGTCCTCCATGTCCTCCTTGTCTACAACTTTAATTAATTCACACTGCATGCAAGAGTAGTGGTTTTTTTTTTGGGCAAGGAAAACATTATAAATAAAGAGGACACTTGGGGTGTCCCAAATCTTGTACAAGAAAAATAAAAAATATATACACAAAAAGCTATATATAAGACCACCCTTCCTAGCATTTCTGCAATTACTTAGGATAGTTGACTTCCCCTACAAAACCCACTTACAAAGTTTAATGTACACAGAAAATTACAGTTCAAAGAACAAAACAAATATACAAATACATCAATTTTGATTGTTGATTTTAGCACTCCCAGCCAGATGCAATTTGTTATTAGCATGAAATTCTTTGACAAATTCATACAACCCTTCCTTCCCATCCATCTCAATATGTCTTCTATACCTGCCTCCAATAGAAATATATCTGCATCTGCCTTTCTGGCATACCTAGTTCACTTTGATATGCAGTCTTGAACAATTGAGTTTGAAAATGAATGTTGCGAAGAAAATTATAGGGTGGGAACCGCAAAATTTCAACTCTACCTTGAATGCCTAATTCAAAAGCTTGCTCTGTACCCATTGTAATGCCCTTTACTTATGTGACCACTGCCTCCTCTAACGAGCTAAGAACTACTTTTATAACCCTTTAAGACAAGTTTTTGGACTTATTAAAATAAAATAAAAGAAGAATCGGATAAATCTCGTGTATATTGAACACATTCGTAATCCATGATCAAGCTTTCAATTGAGCATACACAAAAATCTCCTCAGCATCACTTTTGCCATTTCTAAACAAGATCAAATTTCTTTGCTCCCATATACATGTAATTACAGTCAACTACATCACCTTCCAAATACTGTTAGCTTTCTTATTCAATTCAGGTAAACAAAATTGGGTGCATGCTGCATAGTCTTATTGTGCATAATTGATATTAATGATATCCAATTATTACACAAATTCCAAACGTGATTTGATATTTTACATTTGAAAAGTAGATGCTCAATTGATTCCTTAGCCTTTCCACAGATGATAGATGGATTATTAGTTAAACGTACTCCTCTATGCCCTAGGTTATCTTTTGTTTGGCACCCTATTCAACCTCATCCTCCAAGCAAAGTGTAAAGCACTTGGGATTGCCTTTATTTCCATGTCATGGAAAAAGAAATTAGCATCCCTATCCAAAAATTCCCTCCAGAATTCTATAAGCGGAGCTAACCGTATAAGTTCTATCCTTTCCATATCCGTCTATCTTCCTCATGAACTTTTGGTTTAATTTATGATAGATCCGTCAATCGTGTACCCACCATAGGCAATTCCCATTGAAACCACTTGCATTCCAAGCCAATTTCCATTCCCATGTGTTACCACTCTACAACCTTATATCTGACACCATGGCTAGGTTATTAAAAGAATTTTTGTATAACCTAGGATATTTTTCGTCAAAAGGGTAGTGTTAGTACCATCTACCTTATATAGTACTGGTTAAAGAGTTTATTTCATATTTCAACAAGGTATCTAACTTTTTCTAGGTCACAAGGGAGGATAAATTTGAGTTACTAATCCATAGACTTTGACACGTATATTACTTTGCTTGTTTCGACGTTAGCCAAACAAAATACCCTCGAACAATTCACTTTTATTGTTAAGCAATAGAAGGAAAGACACCCGATAGATTTGACGCCAATGAGTTACCCCATATAAGTAGGAGACAATTATATTGTTTATCTTATTCATCTCTAACGAGCCTTCTAAATTTTCTAAAATTCCTAACATTATTAATATAATAATATATATTAATATTTTAAATTAAAAAGTAAAAAAATATAATTAAATTAATATTTTAAATTACCAAATAAGTGTTTATGGACGTCAAAATATTACCACCATATATTCTGTCACGCAAAATAATTTTTGTTGAGTTATCTTCATTCTTCTCTGGAACTGGTAGTAGGTTTTGTGTCATCTTTTTTTTACTTTGACTGAGGAAATAAGATATGAGTAATGGTATCTTAATAGTTCAATAAATTTATATAATTAATCAGTTTATACTTATTACTTTTCTCTTCTTTTTCCTTTATAATTATAAAAATTTAATTTTAGGGACCATATTTGTGAACTTTAGGTGTGAAAAAGATTATTTTTAAAGAAAAATATGTTTTGTTCCCTAGGATGATTGAGGTCTCTCTTTGCCTTAGTGGTTGTCTTGTCAATCCGGGGGTTAGCTGCTGCAGACAAACGTTCTACTAGATTGAGTCTGATCAGGGTATGTGTTTGGAATTTTTTAGGAATTTCAAAATTTTAGAGCTCGATTGACGTTAATGACTAAATAAAAAATAATTTGATTTGATTAGGCTTTTATGTACAAAAAATTAATTGTCCTCATAATAAGTTGTATAATTTGCATTAAGGTTGTTCTAGGATAGTACCCTAAATGACTGTTGAACAATAATTTAGTTGAATAAACTGGCAAATGTAATAGTTGTACATCTCAAGTAAAAGTATTTGTTAATTCAAAGTAAAAAGATGGAATCGGGAAGACGAAGACCGGGGGAACATAACAAATGGAGGAAAGGGGGCATATCGGATTTCTTTTCACACTTCACTATGAATTTTGGTGAGTTTGATATGTGGAAAACTTTTCAAAAATGGGAAGAGTACGGACACAGATTTGGCTTCGTTAGATTTGAGGGGTAGCAGATGGAGTAGAGCCAGAGAAAAAACTGGACAAGATATGGATCGGAAATCGGAAGTTACATGTCAATAGGCCTAGATATGCAAGGTACGAAGAAGAGATACATAGGGAAAGTAAGTTGAAAGTTGATCAACCTGGTACGGATATTCAAAAGAATTGCAGTTTGGAGATATAAAGACAGTAATCTGTCATACGCACAGGCAGTTTCAGGCGACAACAAGAAAAACAGGGGATGGGAGAGTATGGAGTTCTGGGTGAAAGAGGAGGGGAAAGAGTGGTTGATAAACAGCTTGATAAACTACAAGGAAGACTACATGAGGACAACAAAATCGACTTACTAAAAGGCACCTTCTTCCTAGGGGGTTTGGACTTTATAACAGCTAGATATATAGGGGATAACTTGGTGTTAATATCTGGTGAGGCTGAGATCGACGTTGGCAGGGGGGTGGGTGAAGCGCAGGGGCTTACCATTAGCGAGCTTTTTAATTGTGCCACCAAGATAATGAAATAAACACTTCACATCTTCAACATCAATGCGGCAATGGCTCGGCTTTTAAACCTTGGTGGCTTAAATATAAGCTTCAACAATGTCCTGACTCCTGAACAGATGTACATCTTGACCTTCTTAAGCTTAAGCAAACTTAAATATCTTTTATTCGATTGAAATTTACGTCTCCAAGTTCCTAAAATGGTGAGAACCTCTTTCACTAAGCCCACCTTTAATTTTTCATATCAACTCCCCTCAAAAAGAAAAAAAAGTTAAAAGTCGAAAAACATTTTCTCCAGTCCCAAAATAAGCATCACAAATAGTTGGAAAAGACATCCCTGGTAAAATACAAAAGAGGCATTGAAATAGTAAGGTATGAGATAAAGCTTACGTCCCAGAGAAGGCTAAAATCCTAGTTGTTAGAAGGCCTCCAAACTGCAAAGAAGAAAACGGTGAGTAAAAAAAATGACGTCTTCATTTCACAAACACTGATCATAGCAATAACATTCAAAGGGTTCATAAAGGGAAGAGCAAGTAGGAAAATTTCTCAACGAGAACTTACAACAGTGGGGTGTTTTGTAATTGGGGCGGCAACTAAGGCAGCGGTGTGAACCAAATGGTAAAGCGATGCTGTGTGCCAAACCTTCACACACAAAATTCAATTTAAAAAGGAACAAAAAAAAACCAAGATTTATGATGTAATAGAAGTGGAAATGAATTGGGAGAAAGTTGAGAGTAGAAAGAGACATCTTTGTAGGCAGGGTTTTGTGGTTTGAAAGCGTGAGCACCATAGGTTCCCAATCCAAGTGCTGCAACACCTGTGTTAAGTTTCAGATTCAGTGAAATATGGTTTGTGAAGAAAAGGATATGAATTGTGATGAAAGAGTGAAGACGATGAGAAAGGAATTGCACCTGAAATAGCTGCAACTTTGTACCACTCCCGAGGATCCATTCGCAAGCAAAGTATAATTGCGCTTGCACCTATTCTTTCTCAAGTTTCACTTATGCCAAGGGCGTCGCATTACCTACCACCATGTAATAAATTCCATATATCCACATTCGTACCTTCATTATTGTTTAAAACTTATTTATGTTTCCAAATTCTTAAATTATTTATTATTATAATTATTTTTCTTTTTATCTTAATTCTCTCTCTCTCTCCATGTTTTTTCTCAATTCCCAAATTAATTTCTTCCATAATACTTTCTTATAATAATATTTTCTTCACTATATTATAATTATCCATTCCCTTTATATTCTTATCCGCGATTTCTAGTTTAACTTTTAGAAAATTTGTAATTTTGATATAATCCCCCAGTACTTTAAATACGTTTTCGTTATTTTCATCTAACTGAATAAAAAACTAGAATATCCATTTAAAGTATCATGAAAATTAATTTAAGTAATTAAAAGAAATTAATGTATGCAAAATTGAAATCTGGTTAGTATTGCAAATTTTCTAAAATCTAGAGACTAAAATCACAGGGGGGAAATAACAAATCCAAAATCACGCATCAAAGGTTAAAGAAAAACAAAAATTATAATGTATCCAATTTTGTTTTGGTTGCGTATCATCTTGGCTCTTGGCCAATTACTAGTAAAAGGAGTAATACACAAAGCTGTTACTGATGTCATTAAGTTTGGCACAGATCACAAATTAATGAAATCCTAACAATCCTAAGATATGGCCAAATACAAGTGTACATACAAAACAAAATAAAACTAAAAGCAGTACACCCTTGGAAAGTTTGAAAGAGGAAAAAAAAAACTAAACAACAAAATGTGAGAAAGATAGAAGAGACCAGGTCCAAAATCCTAGTGTTTAATGGGCAGAGTGGCTTGTAGATGTTTTCTTAAAATCAATCTTATCCACCTTAACCTCTCCATCAATAAGTTCATATACATAAACCACAACTCGCAGACCATCGATGTCCATAAGGACAAAACTTGGGTTCACGTCATAAGTGACACTGCTGTAGGCACCTGTTGCAGAACCTGGATTTATAACCACACCTCCCTCGTGTTTGTAAGCTGTAAATTGATGGGTGTGACCTGTGACAAGGATGTCCACATCAAGCTGCCTCTGTAGCATTGCCAGTGAGTCCAGGTCTCCCCATGGTATAACCTTCACAATTATTAGAGACTCATAGTTATCATATATCAATGCATTATATAGCACGGTTTAAGTTTCTACATTACTGAAGCAATAACAGTTTCAAAAAAATTCTAATCACAGGAGGAATACGGTTGAATGGAAAATGTTGAAGCCGGAACAATAAAATATAACAGATCTAAACTCTAACTGTTAAACTTAAACACCATCAAGAAAGATGGGAAAGAGACTAAAAAAAAACCTATACAAGTGCAGCGTAGCAGAGTGAAGTATATCATTCAGCTGAGATTAAAGTTGTTAGCTGTAGCGAAGTAACATACAGCAGGAATGACTTACAACTTCAATCCACAAACCTTTGATCAAAACACTCAAGTGCAGCACCCAAAAACTGCCTTGAAAATCCTACCCACTAAAACCTAGAAGCGAAATGGGGCAAATGAATTCTCCTAACCAGAAACCACTGTTTATTGCCATCCATACTCCTGGATTTTGATCTGTTATAGTAGGTTTTATGGTTTTATTTTTTTTAAATTGGCCCCAATATTGTTAAATGTTACATTTAAATAACTATAATGTTATTCTCTTCCATCATCGACAGAAATCAATTGCTCATAAATCTACATCGTTGTGTGCTCTTCTTTAGGAAATAATAGGTAATAGGGGGAATGGTGAAAGGATGTAGAACGGGGGGGGCGGGCATGTTGGAAACTGATTAAGTTTGTGTGGTGCCAATACAGGGTCAATGAAGGCTACCCATTCACTGCACATTTCGCTCTAGGATTGCAGGCTTGTAAGATGAGACAAATTTCAAAGGAGAGTGAAATAAATTAACCTTTATGTGGGTTGTAATTGATATTTTAAAACCTTCTAATTCATCGCAAACAAGTCCCAATTTATCTTAGCCATTCATTTTTCTATTGATACATCAAAAGGTAATTTCCTTATGATTCATCCATTCTCCAATTTTCTTAGGTCCAGTTTAGATAAAGCCAGGCAAAAGTGTCAAAATCAGACCTGATGACCATGGCATAGTCCCAGCTTAAATTGGCCAATGGTTAGTGTTTTGGTCTCTGGATATTTCGTCTCTTCATCATACTCACCCCGGGTTATATGCAAGTCTGGACAAAGAGTCTTTAAGTAGTCATGAATTTCCTGAGCAGAAATGAAGTAAAATTAACTTATACATTCAACAATAAAAAAACACCTAATTTTATAGCAAGTTAATGTGAATAAAATATGTTATATATAAAAAATAGAACCATAACAAATGTAATGAATTATTTTTATCAGGTGCACATAGATAATTGATGCAATACAAAGGGGGTAAATAATGCATGAACAGAAGTTGTCCTACAAGATTGTGACAGTAACCCTGCTACCAGTGGCAGTATAGTAAAACAACATAGATCATTATTTAATTCCATTCTGTTGTCATCAATAACACAGTTTCACTGATCTTAACAGGCTTGATAATTGGTTTTATATGCACATAAAAATGTTTTAGGCTACTGAAAAAAATGTCCAATAATATATAATAGAAAACAGGGTGTGGGGAAAACAGTCTTTCAACTTGCCCTTTGGAGATAGTAAATAATGCGTAACAGAAAAAAATCAAGGAGCATCCCAGTAGGCCTCAACACAATACCACTGGCCACAGGAACCATTACAAACCTCCCATACAAGCACCCAGGATTACCCCCTAACTTACTAATTGTTCAACACTCATCAATTTTCTACCTATGAACCATGAACAATGGCAAAGATAAAATAAACAACGCAGACACTGACAAAACAAAATTTGATGTGCTCTACGGCTAAATGTTACACATTGTAATGAGGGCTAAACTTTCCAAAATGAACTCAAATCTTACAACTACAAGATTTTAGAGAATATTTCATTTGTCAAAAGATAAAAGGGAAGATGAAAATTTCAGATCTTCTAACCTGTGTCCTGTGTTCATTCATAATAAAGAAGTTGAAAAATATAAAGCAGAGAATATTGATTATACTCAAACAAAGCATGGCAACAGTCAAAACTGAACCAAAAACAATTATTTCAATAAGATGGACGTACTTTAACACATAAATTTCCAGTACAAATTATGTGCTGGATCTTGCCAGGGACAAGCATGGATTTGAACTTTGCTGGAAGATCAGGTGCCCTGTGGGGTATGTGCAAATCCCCCAGGGCCAAAACGAGCACCATCCTCAAGAATCAAAAACCAAAAGTTGACTTGGGGAACCTGCTGAAACAATTAATTGCCCATATACAAAGCAACAGTTATTAACTGCTAAAACAATTTATCCAACACAATTTACCATGTCCGGCAATCAGATATTCATATAAACGTTAGTTTGCTTACATATAACCTGCTTTGAAAAGAGAATGAAAACCTTTCCACAACTTCATCAAATCTCTTATCAATCAATAAAACCCTTTTGTATCATTATATTTTATTACAACAACCCAAATACCAACCCATGCCAATCACTTGACCTGTGTCCAGGGGGCTAACTATCCCACATCTTAAGTGGAAAAAAGAAAATTTCTGAGGACAAGAGGAACATGTATAAGAGAGGATAAGATATCCTCCTAAAAGAGAATGAAAGCAAAACAAGTCTATAACAACTTGGGCAAGGTAATTAGCAAAGCAAAGCTTAACATTCTCCAGGCAGATAAAGAAAAGAAACCACTATGGAATATATACTGGCTGAACACCACAAAGCAGCTAAGAAGAATACTTTATCCCAAAGCTGATGTAGTTTGAAGGAATTATCTTTGAAAACTATGGCATTCCTCTCTAGCCTAAGCACCAAATAATGACACATTGGGCAAAAAGAGTCCCTCTCTTTTTATGATTCTCAAACCCTCCAAATAAATAGACACAAGAGAAACCCCCTCAATTTTTAGAAGTAATTTTAATATATCTGAATAATGAAATGAAATTTCATACCATTCAGGTCTTGCATGTCACCGAAAAAACAGGATTGTTAATGTGAGAAGCATTTAGTCCCTTAATCTTCAAAGGTATTTGCAACTTTTTATGGGTGAGATTCACATGCCAGAAACTATTAATCCGAATATAGAATTTGTGAGAAAAATAATCCAATAAAAACTTCTCCAGTTTTAATCTATATACAAATACCATTATATTAATCTTACGTTTCCTGCCCAAAAACCACTATCTTGCTTGAAAAGGAAAAAGAATCTGACCCTGAGAAAGCCTGGCCGGAAAAAACAAAACCCAGTTGGTGATTTCTTAAAGTCTAATAGTCTATTACTTGTACAGCAAGAAGCTGAACTTCAGAAACGAAGTTAAAAACATTTCCTTCAATTTATTCAATTCTCCATTCGCCTATAAACATAATAGAGCCATATTTCACATTAACAAATCTACCTTTGTTACCACAGCAGCTATATCCATCTTAATTTGAATTCGCTTCAAGTTCATTTTGTCACCAAAAGTGAGGAGCAAACTAATTACCCAATTCGGAAACCCAAAACAGGTTTTAGGCAAACTAACTCCATTTTCTGGGATTAGATTCATGCAGAATTTGAGGGATCCAATAAAACTAAATCAAAATATATTAATCAAACGAATAGAAACATGAATTACAAGCCTATAAATCTCTCTTCAAACTGAGAGTCTGGAAATCGAAAAATAGATCAGAGTGAAGGAAACGCATCAGATCCCTAAAACAACAATCCACACTCCTAAATTCGAAATTAAAATAAGAACGCATACGATCGATTATGAATAATCAGTGTCATAGAACGAAAAAAAAAATGATAATAGGCGAAGGGGTGAAGAAAGAAAATGAAAGGATGATTGAAGCAGAGAGAGAACCTGAGAGAAAACGCCAGATTGGAGAAGGGTGAGATCGAGAGAAGGTAGAGCAAGACTCCACCGAAGTTGCTCGCTACAATTCCAAACGCAAACCCCAATTCTAACACCGGCACCTGCACCTGCACCAACATATGCTAACTAAGAATTTCATCCCATTAATTAAGTCATTAATTGTGATTATTATTTATTATTACTATTATTATTATTATGTAATAATAATAGTATTATGGGTATTGACTAATACTAAGGCCATATTATTTTTCACAAATTAAATATAATTTAGCTTAACTAGTACCAATATATTTAGATAAAAGTAAAAGGTGAAATATAAAAAGTTTATAAGCGACTTTTAATTATTATTTGTAAAAAAGGTTAGTTTCTGTCTGCAACTTCTTTTCTTTGAATTTCAGGTAAACGTTTTGTTAGATTATTATTGAAATAAAAAAAATACTCATAACACATTATTTTTAACCCACTCTTTGTAATTTATTGAAAACAACAGTTTTTTTAAAGTCTGGTATTTTGGTATATGATTCTCTCCTGATTTTACAATTTTTAATAAATATTAACCTGTATTAGAATTATGTGTTATTGAGTTTGTCACTAACACTCCTCTTTAAAAGAATTTTAGTTATTTTTCATAACTTTTAAAAGTTTTAAATTTCCATATTTCTTATTTTTATTTTTCATTTATTGTTAATAACAATTTTTATGAATTAAATATTTTAAATTTACTTTTTGAACAATTATAAGACCTTTTTTAAAAGTTTCTCTAATGGGAAATATAATATTATTTTAATAATTAATAGTACAATTAGTGTATGGTTATTCTTAAAATTTTAATAAAAAAATAGATTCCTGAGCAACTCTTATTGATTTTAAAATTTTAAGAAGAATTAATAAATTTAAATCAAATGAGACTTATTCATGTGATTAAAATGAATAGTAAAATTAAATAATAGTCTGGCAGCTCGCACAAATAAAAAAGTTAAAGCTTTATTTTCTGCCATTATTTTTATTATTTATAATTTTGTTGGAATTGAGTTTAATCAAGCTAAAATAATTAAAAGAACTTATGGTTCATCAGATTTTGGAAAAATCATGAAATTAATTAAATTAAATTAAATTAATAATGATGCTTAAAGATGAAAACTTTTATAAAAACAAAGAAAAAAATTTAATTAAATTAAATTAGGTTCACCGTAAATTACAATAATTTTTTAATATTCTTTTTCATTCCTATAATTTTCTTTTATTCTTATATCAACATTTACATTTTATTTTTTTTTAAGAAAAAATATTTTTAATCATGAAATTTGAAAAGAAATTTGACTTTTGAATTTTGCAATAAAAAAATTTAGCATAAAAAAATTAAAATTACACAATTTAAATTATTTTTTACATGTGAATTTACAATTTAAGAATTGTTTTTTACATTATAATTGTATAATTTATAAATATTTTTTTGTATAACATTGTAAAAAAAAAACTTATGAATTATGTAATTCACTAGTTTTTTAGAATACATAACTCATAAGCATTTTTTTAACTTTTTGGAATTGTGTAATTCGAAAATATTTTATGAGTTATATAATTCAGAACATTTATATAAAGAAAAATGAATTGTATAAATCAAATCATTTATGTTTTTAATTTATTCATAACATATAACACATTGATTGGTTGATAAGGGTGACAATAACAATGATAAAAATATTAACAAAAATAAAGGAATAGTTTAATCTTTTAACCACCTCTAAGGATATACATGAAAATTATGAGTATAGAAAGAAATAGCCTAAAATTTTATCAACTTGAAAAGTTGAAAAACGGGTAAGTTATTAAACAACTATAAGAAAATTTAGTAAGAATTTAGTTGGGTTGAATGCATTTGAAAGCCAAAATTATACCATATTTAATGGTTTCTACCTGCACCTCCATAACTTATCCAGATACCCTTACAGGTAAGACGAAAAGATAATGTTGTTTTTAAAAAAATATATTATGAATTTTATAATCTGAAAATGTTATTTTATCTATTTATACAGAATTTAATAAGGTATATTTGAATCTAAAATCCTTTCAGATTCTACCATCTAAAATATTTTTTTAAAAATTTATTTTAAATTATCGAAACTGAAAGTTGTTTTCGAATCTAGTAATAACTTATAAATTATATAATTTGTAATACCCTTTCATATCTACAAATACCTTATAGATAATGCAATATAATACATACTATAGTTATAGTTAGAGAGTGTTGCACAATCTGATATGCATGAAAAAAAAAATGTGAACCAAAAACCCTAGCATATACTCAAAATGATAGAATTGGAATTAGAGAAATTATGGAGGTGTGGAAGGAAGATATAGATGTGCAGGGAGAATTTGCCAATTTGACCAACAATCCTCTCCCAAGTAATATTTTGGACTGAACTACAAAATATGAGACCAGTGAGTTCTTACTCTTTTTCTTGGTGGGCTTTGAGCCTAAGATAATCTTTATATAATTTTTGTTTTAAAATATTGTCATCTTTTAAGAAAACACTTTGTCATATAATTTCTACGTTAATTTACTTTAGTCTCTCCATTAAATATTCCATGATTCTAAAAGATAAAATTGAATAAAATATAAGCTTCATTAAAAAAAAAAAAAATTTTTAGTCAACCCAAATAAAAAACCCATCAACGGAAAACTTTAAAAAGCAATACCTAACAAATCAAGCTAATAAAATACTATAAAAAAAGCTAGAGAAGTTTAATAAGTCTTTCACCCCACTAAAGTGAACAATTCTTTTAGAATGTAAAATAAATAATTTCAATCATTTATTGAAAAACTCTATAATCAACGTTACACAAACACACACGTGTGTGTATAAATAAAATTACAACATATAAATATATTAAAACATTAACTGTTATTTTTTTATTATGTAAAGCTACTATTTTTTTCTTACCCAATTTAAAGTTGCAAAATCCAAACACAATTTGACCACTCAATTTAAGTGTATAACATATCAAATGCCAAATTACTTTTCTTTTCTGTTGTTCTCGAAACAACTTGAAAGCAAATTACACTCTTAATTGTTACTTTGGCAAGTTCTTCCAATTAAGTGGTCAATTTTTTGACTTTCTTAATCATGTTTAGTTGACTCCTTAAGTAAAAATTTGTCAAGGATTAGAAAGATACCCAAAAGGAAATATATAAAATAAATAGAAGTTTTGGTGTGACAATGGATTGATGACGTTCAACCGTCCAATTTAAACAATGTTAGAATTTTCTTAACTTCAATTGAGACGGCTAAACATGGTCTAAACAATGTGATTCTTTTCTTAGGAAGAGTTTATTTAAATATATAACACCAACTATTATTTTGAATTACGTATGATATTTTTATCCATGATATTAATACAAAATTATTATTATTATTATTAATTAACACAATCCATTTTATAAGAATGATCGTAATGATCCGGTTTGTCGCATATTTAAATGCGTTTCTCATGTAAAATAATCTAATTATAATTCGTTAATATATAGAATAGAAGTTAATTTATGTTTACTTATGATTGTAAAAATTATTCAGTCGATGAAACAATTGATTCTATATAAATGCACTAAAAATAAAATATAAATACACATATTATATGAAAAAATATTTAAATAATTTCTTAATAAATCATATTTTTGTAGCTTTTAATTATTTTATAAAGCTAAACTAACACATTGAAAAATTAAAAAAATTTAAGCAAGTGATTTTTTTAAAAGAAAGAAGCTCCAAAGTGTGAAAGGAATCGTTGGTGCACAAGAAAATAGTAATTAGTGGAACAAATCACAACAAAGTAAGAATAGGGTAAGTTTGAATATTTCATCTTTATTTAGAAGTAAAAATTTATCTCTTATATATCTTTACACTCAATAAATATGAAATTTTGTTCTATCGAGAAACAAATATATACGTATCCATATTTTTATTGGTCTCCTAAATATTAATTAAATATTTTTTTATAAAAAAAATAGAAAAAAATGATATTATTAAGTATTCAATATAAAAAAAATACAATTTTTTTTTCTCCAATCTCAAAAAAATTATAATCATATAAATATTATATGAGAATATCAAATAATTAAATAAAAGTAAAATAGTTATAAAAAATAGTAAAAATAATCAAATATATAACTTAGAAATAAATTATAAATGTGAATGAGTATTTAGAATGGAATGAGGATGGACGTATCATCATCCCTATATATAATTTTAAAAATTGGATAAATTCATAACAATACTCGAATTCATTTTCAGTTCCTAAGAAACTAACAAGTGTGTAAAACCAATAAAAGAACTAAACGATATGAAAGTAATAAATTAATAATTAACTGTTATTGACAATACTCATTTAAAAAAATTAAAAAATATTTTCTTATTCGTCATTTATTTAAGAAATGATCTAACACTAAACTAATATACATCTGAGATGTATCTAGAATCTACCTCAATATAAAAGGCTTGAAAGATATCCTCCAGATAACTCCAATCCGAGTTAAAGTTGACAATTCAATGACACAAAATTAAATGATAACGACAATTCGTGATTCAGGTGGCTTACCTAACACCATTCTTCATATTCTTCAACACAACTATACACTTCAGTTTTTGTATAAATAGCAAATACATAGTTTTTCAATCTGCACACACAAACAAACTCAGATTACTACCCGGAGTGATAAGAGAAAGAAAAGTGCGAGAGATGGAGAACTTTCCCGTGATCAACTTGGCGAATCTCAATGGTGAGGAGAAGAAGGCTACCCTAGAGCAGATTGAAGATGCTTGCAAAAACTGGGGGTTTTTTGAGGTACCCCACGAACTGGCTCATAAGAGCTTTGTCACACTCTTAACATATTAATCTCCATACATTTGCAAGTTAAGGTTTTGTTGATGCTGTTCATTTTAATTATGCTAACTAAGATGCTTTCCTGATTGCAGTTGGTGAATCACGGAATATCCCATGAACTTCTGGACAGGGTGGAAAGGTTAACAAAGGAACATTACAGGAAATGCATGGAGAAGAGGTTCAACGAGGCAGTGAGAAGTAAGGGGTTAGAGTGTGTCCAAGATGAACTCAAGGACATGGATTGGGAAAGCACCTTCTTCTTGCGCCATCTTCCAACTTCCAACATCTCTGAAATCCCTGCTCTCACCCAAGAGTACAGGTAAACAAATTGAAAACTGTATGCATGAATCTTGACATATTGTTCATAGTATGATACGCATCACTGTGTGCACTTGACATGTCTTAACTGGAGGAGGTAACGATGCAGGGATGCAATGAAGGAGTTTGCGGAGAAATTGGAGAAACTAGCAGAGGAGTTGCTAGAGGTGCTGTGTGAAAATCTTGGATTGGAGAAGGGGTACTTGAAGAAGGCGTTTTATGGATCGAGAGGTCCTAATTTTGGGACAAAGGTGGCAAACTACCCTGCGTGCCCAAAGCCAGAAATGGTGAAGGGTCTTCGTGCCCATACAGATGCGGGTGGGATAATCCTTCTCTTGCAAGACGACAAGGTGAGTGGGCTTCAGCTTCTGAAAGATGGCCAATGGGTGGATGTGCCTCCGATGCGCCATTCCATTGTTGTTAACCTTGGTGACCAACTTGAGGTATGCTATCTATATATATACGTTTTTTGTTTGATTAAGTTGTAGTTATAGTAAATGTAATACAACATTTCACAGGTAATAAGCAATGGGAAATACAAGAGTGTGGAGCATCGTGTGAATGCTCGAAGTGAAGGGACCAGAATGTCGGTGGCCTCATTCTACAACCCTGGCAGTGATGCTCTTATCTACCCTGCACCACCATTGTTGGAGAGAGAGGCAATGGAGACAAACCCTTTGTACCCAACATTTGTATTTGAGGATTACATGAAGCTCTATGCTACGGTCAAGTTCCAACCAAAGGAGCCAAGATTTCAAGCCATCAAGGCTCTCAACTCTTCGTAGAACACTTCCAACCCCATCACATGCAAGTCTCTACCAACACGATACACTTCAAGAACAATTAAATAAAAAAATGGATAGAAACCCCCAATATGCTGCAAGAAATATTTATTTTCTATTTATTCAAATGCTTATTACAACACCTGATTTGTTTACTTTCTTTATAATATATATGTGATTATTCTTAGTAGTTGATTTACAGTATTATTTTTTATTTTTATAATCATAATAAAAATTTATATAAAAATTTTAAATTTTCAAAAAATTAATATATATATATATATATTTTTTAAATTGTGTTAGAACTTGAATTATAATTATCAGAAATCCAATAAATATTTTTTAAATTAGACACTTCACCAATACAAGTGTTACGGGTGTCCGTGTCCGATACATTATACATCATTTAAGAGAAATATTCAAGTCTCATAAATTTTAACTCCTTTTCATTCAAGGTTAAATACCAATTTTGCTGCATCCTATCCTATCTAATAGAATGTGATAATAGAAATTCTATACTCTTATACAATTATAAAGGGTAAAATTGTAACTTTCTTTTTTTACTTGACAAACAATAAATAAATAAATAAATAAATAAAGAGGAAATCCTTACCAAAGATAAAAGCAATCAAAGCACACACAACTACAACAAATTAATCAATTCCAGCTAAAAAATATAAAAAATAGAAAAAAAAAAAACAGCCCACAATTACAACAATCATCCTAAGACACGCTAAAATAAGCAAACGAAATTCTTTCACAGCAAATAAGTAACAAAAGATGTAAAGTTACAATAAGTGATTATTGCTCTATGTACATGAAGACAACTGCACTCTCTTCTTCAATTTAAGTGTCAAGCTTCTGCCAACAACAATAAAGAAGAATCTCATACTTCATTTTGTTTCCGATCATCTACAAATCACGTGGTGCCCAATACAATCGAGGTTTCCCTTCCCTATAACAACCTCCAACCAGCGAACCTGAGCACAACATCTACAAGACCAAGTAAAGTATAACAAACAAACTAAGAGATAAAACCTCCCTTCTTTGAGGAATCCATCATTTTGTTGTCATATTAATACATGTACTCGGACATTAAACCCAATCTGAAAACGAAAAATATGTCCTTGAAACTTTGTTTTTTAACCAAGCCCATGAGTGCATCTGGGTCAGGAAAAATATTTCGACTGCATCCACTTTTGCTTAGTTAAACACTCTCTCATTTCTATGCTTCAAAATTGTAACTATTTATTGATATTGTTAAATAAGATTTTTACTTTCTTTAATTTTTCTCTAATTTGTAAAAATATATATTCATATTTATTATTTTTTTAATAAAGAGATATTTACATATCTTATTTTGTTTAAAAAATTATATATTGATTTAAATTTAAATAAAAAATTATAAATAGTAAAAATTGTAATTTAAGATATGAAAAATGAAAGTTTTGTTTTTTAGAAGAAAAAACTTAAACAATTTAATTATAATTCAATAACAAATTGAAAAAAATATTGCTACCAATTATAAATTATCTTATAAAATATAAAGAGTTATATATTTTTTAAAACATTGTTTTGATATAAAAATAAATAAATAGTTATATTATGTGATTAAATGTATTATTATATTTTAACATGATTTTAATATAATTATAAATACAAATAATATAAAAGAGATAGGTGTTATTTTATTAATAACATAAATTTTATTTTTTTTAAATTAAAAGGAGTACAAATCTCATCTAAAAAAAATTAAGAAATGTGGACATAATTTTCCTGTATTTGTTGTTCTGATAATTTAATCTAAATAACATTAAAATCAATCAATAAAAAATTAAACAAAATAAAATTGTAAAGATCCAAATTAAAATTTTAAAATAAAAAACTGTTATTGTCATTCAGTTAACAGTAAATTTACTGATAGTAAATTAAACTTAAAATTTAATTATAATAAAATAATTTAATTTAATTATAATAAAATAATTTAATTTAAGTATAGTTAAATTATTTAATCTATTAATAGTTGTTTTTCTTATATACACGCTTTTAATTTAACAAATTTTACTTTTAAAGTACATATATTTTATGTGAATAATTTTTATATTAAATTTTTTATTTTTCACCAAAATACAAGTATTTTAATAAATAAAAAATCCATCCTACAAATAAATATTGATAAAAAACCAGTAACACGTTAATTATACGATAATAATTTTAATATAATAAATAAATAATTTTATTACATTACAAAAAAATTATTAAATAGTAACTAAATTTACAAACACAAAATATTTAATCAGTATAATAACTATATTAGATATTAATTTAGAGACTAAAAAGTTATTCATATTTAAAGTGATTTCTATATTATTAATAAAAAATTATAAAATTGTTTCTAAATTTTTAGATACCAATAATTTTTTTAGTTTATAAAATGATATTTAATTTAATCAAATAGTAACTAATTATTTTGCTATCTAAAACTAGTTTTTATTTAATAACTCTTTTGTAGTGTTAACTTCATATATGACATTATGTATTCAAAGATACCAATAATAGACAAAATAAAATCTGCAACAGGTGAGAATCGAAACTAGGTTTCTTCAGTAAAAAAGGGAAACCTTAACCATTACACCAGAAAAATTCTTTTACAATATTATGATTTTTATTATAATTATTATTATTTTTAAGATTCTTATTAATATTATTTATTATTAATATTGTTAATATTATTAATATTTTTTTATTATTAATATTGTTAATATTATTAATATTATTAATATTGTTAATATTATTAATATTTTTTTATTATTAATATTGTTAATATTATTAATATTATTAATATTTTTTATTATTAATATTTTTTATTATTAATATTGTTAATATCAATAATTATTATTAATATTATTAATATTATATTAATATTGTTAATATTAATATTATTAATTATATTAATAATATAATTTGTATTATAAATATTAATATTAATATAATTTATATTATTAACATTAATATTAACATTAATATAACTATTATAACTAATAATAAGTAAAATAAAAATCGTAATATGACAGAAGAACTTGTCTGGTTTAGTGGTTAAAGCTTCTCTAATAGAGGTAGGTCTAAATAAAAATTAGAAATAAATAAAAAGATAAAAATAATAATGGAAAAATTAAAAATAGAATTTATTGCATTACATAGGGATAAATCCGTATGTAATTCCAATTTTTCTTGTAGTGATATTATATTTTGGTTTGATATGTATATGGAAAAGTACTATATGAAGTCTCTTGTATAAGGATTGGACCATCCATGAAGTGGACCTATTTAATTTTATTGTTTCTTGCTGATAAAGAAAATGTATGGGTCAATATGCTATTTTCTTAAATATTTTGTTTAATCTTCTTAACTTCTAACTTTTTAAAAAAAATTTAATCTAAATTTTATTTCCTAATTAATCCTTAAAGTTTATCTTGTTTCCAAATAAACACTATGAACTTCAATTGTATTCCAATATTGATCTTTAAACTTTACTTATTTTGAAAATAGTCACAATTAATTTTATCGTAATTAATCCTTAAAATTAACCCCTTTTTTTAAATTGTCTTCGAATTGGTTTAAACTCTAAATCATTTTATTTTAAAACATAGTCATTTGTTTATTTTTCACAATCACTTTTTTCTACATTAAAACATAATTAATTTTATAAATAAATCACTATATAAATTTATTATTTTTATTTTATCTTCTGACCTTTTAGTTTTTCGAAATTATATCTTAAGATATAAGTAAATGAATTTTAACAAAAGAATTAAATGATTTATATTGAAAATGAGTGATGTTTCTCTAATTTGATAAAAATAACTATTGCCAAAAGAAATCTTAAGAATTTAGAATGCAATTAAAGTTCAAGGTGTCAATTTACAAAAATGATAAATTCAAGGACTAATTTGAATCAATTTAAATGTTGGCTACTTGAAAACATTTAAAGATGAAATTAATATTTTTAAAATTTTTATTTATATAAAAAAATTAGAGGAATTAAATATTTTTTTTCCCTAAAAAATAGAAATATATGGAATTTGCACATAGAATAACAAAACTACATAACATTATATCCCTATACTTATACATCAGAATAGTTTCTTATAAGATTTCATTCTCATCTTTTTATATGAGCAAGGTTTGTTTCTCTTTACTCACACTAGCATTTTATTTAGTCTAAATTCTAGAGAACATTAAATTTCTTTTATATATATACTAATATTTCTCATTCTCAACAAAATTCTATCCTGAGATTTTCCCAGCTTAATTATAAGAAAAAAAATTATAAATTCTAATATAATAGAAGTTTAACTACTTTTTATTTTATGATTTTATTGTAAAAATATTATTTAGTTAATTAAAATCTTAATTTAAACGACTTTTTATTTTTTGCATCAATCTTCAATGAAAGACCTTTAATTTTAAAAAATAAATAATATTAATTAATTAATTAATAAAAAATAATTAATTTTATTTATGTTTTTTTCTCACTTTTTTTTTCTCTAATTTATGTTATTCATTAGGTTTTTTTCCACACCTGTGAAAAGAATAACGTAGAAAGTACGCATACCCGTGGCAGCCTCCTTGTTCCACATAATTAAAACACCATATTCAACTTACATCTTGGACTTAACTTCAGACACTTAAATTCAATTTTTATGTGCTAAGACAAACAAATTAAGCTAAAGATGGCGATTAGCATATTCTGACCACAACAAACATCTTCCCATTAAAAACAAAGTTTTCAAATAATTCAAAACACAAATGTCCTATCAGTTAGATGTAACAGCTTATCTTGTTCGGTGGCTCCAATTGGTCAAGTGTTGAAATCAAAAAGAAAAAGACAAGAACATCAGAAAATGATATCTTTTGCTTCCTTTTTTTTTAAAATTTTCATCAATAATTTTTTTCAAAAAATAATTGTCCGGTTATAATTTTCAACCAATGGCACCCAAATGTGTGTGAAAACTAAGAAATCGTGTAGAAAATGCAGAAACTATAATTTGTAACTCAGTCCACGCCTGAAAAATCACTTCTGAGATATAAAACTATAACACGTTATATAAGTTGTAGAAATTCAATTGCGTCTTATAATATCATGACAGATCTATTGTTAATTAAGTATTTGTTATATATCTGAATAAGGACTTTACAAGCTTTTATAAAAAGATATACAATAACAGATTTTAGAGATTCATTTACTTGTTCCATCTTCTAAGAAACCACGTGCTGAAACACCATAGTAATTTAAGGAAAATGCAACATTGATTTCGCCTCCCTCAAGATGAGTCCAACAATACCAAAACTAGACAATTCAACGATGGCATTGATTGGCCTAATTAAGAAAGTATGCATCTCATGATTCATGAGGCAGTAGAATTTTTTATATGTCCTGTTGCGTTCACTAAACTCTTTCAAGTTTCAATTACTATAAATGCCATACACCTAGTATCCCAATATGCATAAACAAACACATACATATTAAGATTCCTCATTGAAACAAAAGAAAGAAAAGGTGCCAGAGATGGAGAACTTCCCCGTGATCAACTTGGCGAATATCAATGGTGAGGAGAAGAAGGCTACCCTAGAGCAGATTGAAGATGCTTGCAAAAACTGGGGATTTTTTGAGGTACCCCACGAACTGGCTCATAAGAGCTCTGTCACACTCTTAACGCATAAATCTCCATACATTTGCAAGTTAAGGTTTTGTTGATGCTGTTCATTTTAATTATGCTAACTAAGATGCTTTCCTGATTGCAGTTGGTGAATCACGGAATATCCCATGAACTTCTGGACAGGGTGGAAAGGTTAACAAAAGAACATTACAGGAAATGCATGGAGAAGAGGTTCAACGAGGCAGTGAGAAGTAAGGGGTTAGAGTGTGTCCAAGATGAACTCAAGGACATGGATTGGGAGAGCACCTTCTTCTTGCGCCATCTTCCAACTTCCAACATCTCTGAAATCCCTGATCTCACCCAAGAGTACAGGTAAACAAATTGAAAACTAGGAGATACATGTATATGCATGATACTTGCCATATATTGTTCATAGTGTGACACGTATCACTGTGTGCACTTGACATGTCTTAACTGGAGGAGGTAAGGATGCAGGGATGCAATGAAGGAGTTCGCGGAGAAATTGGAGAAACTAGCAGAGGAGTTGCTAGAGGTGCTGTGTGAAAATCTTGGATTGGAGAAGGGGTACTTGAAGAAGGCGTTTTATGGATCGAGAGGTCCTAATTTTGGGACAAAGGTGGCAAACTACCCTGCGTGCCCAAAGCCAGAAATGGTGAAGGGTCTTCGTGCCCATACAGATGCGGGTGGGATAATCCTTCTCTTGCAAGACGACAAGGTGAGTGGGCTTCAGCTTCTGAAAGATGGCCAATGGGTGGATGTGCCTCCGATGCGCCATTCCATTGTTGTTAACCTTGGTGACCAACTTGAGGTATGCTATCTATATATATACGTTTTTTGTTTGATTAAGTTGTAGTTATAGTAAATGTAATACAACATTTCACAGGTAATAAGCAATGGGAAATACAAGAGTGTGGAGCATCGTGTGAATGCTCGAAGTGAAGGGACCAGAATGTCTGTGGCCTCATTCTACAACCCTGGCAGTGATGCTCTTATCTACCCTGCACCACCATTGTTGGAGAGAGAGGCAATGGAGACAAATCCTTTGTACCCAACATTTGTATTTGAGGATTACATGAAACTCTATGCTACGGTCAAGTTCCAACCAAAAGAGCCAAGATTTCAAGCCATCAAAGCTCTCAACTCTTCGTAGAATACTTCCTACTCCATCACATTGAAGTCTCTACCAACACGATACACTTCAAACAATTAAATAAAAAAATGGATAAAAGACCGCAATATGCTGCATGAAATATTTATTCTCTAATTATTCAAATGCTTATTACAACACCTGATTTGTTTACTTTCTTTATAATATATAAGTCATTATTCTTTGTTGGTAGTTGATTTCTAGTATTATTTATCTGCTCCATAATTTTGGAAAATAAAAAGGGAAGTTTCAAGTTGGGTGTCATTGCCAAAATGAATTACAGTTTAATATTGTATGTGAAGGTGGCACAAAGTAAAGTATACAGCACAACATTAAATTTAAAGTTGAAATCAAGATTATTGAGGCACTACACCGAGAATGTCAATAACTTGTCTGCTTAATCGCAAACATCACACACCATCCAACACAGTCGCTACAATTCAATTCAAAAGTTGTTCAGCTCATAATAATATATGTTTACTGGACAAATACACCACAGTCTATGCTTAAACATGAAAGTTGCATGAGGAAAAGCGAGAAATAAAAAATATATGGCGATGCTTATGATATGATAAGACATGAATCCAACACCACACTGATATGAAAGAATGTCCTCCTATAAACTTTCTTCTTCATCACTTTCCTTTGGCACCCTATAACAAAAATGGCAGCCAGAAAGTGACAAGAAAATAAGTAGCACATAAATGGGCAATATGACCTTTCCGTATTTGTGATTGAACAGAAAAGAATGGTCAGTGCAGAAAGAACAAGCAATGCGATAATGGATAAGAAAAGAGAACTTAAGCCGAGAAGAAGTTTGAGGGGCAATGTTGTGCGATAATCTCTGGTAGCTTTCCAGAAGGGAGGATGGTAAGGAACACTGAGTCCAATGACAGAGAAGCAAAGTAAAAATTAAATGTCATCGGATTTAATTAAATTATATATATATATATATATATATATATATATATATATATATATATATATATATATGTCCATATCCGTATACCTTCCATACTGATAGGTGTGAGAAAACAGGGAAAAAACAGAAATGCAGAGTAAAAGATGATGGAAAAGTTTGTTATTTTATTCTGCAAACAATGTTTAGAATATATACACATTGTTTGTGTAAAGAAAATGACAAAAGGGAATAACAGAAAAATACAGCTCATAGGTACACCTCATTCCCTTTCTAGAAAGATCTAAAAACATAGAAAACACTGCATAATAGATTGGGCTGAAATTATTTTGTTTGGACTGCTGTATAACTTTCTTTTAGCCCCTCACAAGCTGGAGGTTGGAAGATGTCAAGAAGCTCCAGCTTGGATAAATTGGAGTGAAACAGTTGTGGTGAAAGGGCTTTAGTAAGGATATCTGCTAACTGATGTGAGGAAGAAACTGGTAGAAGATGCATGAGTCCACTAAGTAGTTTTTCACGAACAATGTGGCAATCAATCTCTAAATGTTCTGTTCTTTCATGAAAGACGGGATTGCCAGCAATGTATAAAGCGCTTTGGCTATCACAATAGAGGACAGGAATCTTAGTGATAGGAATTCTCAAATCATCAAGAAGGAAAGAGAGCCATTGAAGCTCGCAAGTGGCAGAGGCAAGGGCCCGATACTCGGCGTGGAAGATCAAGAAACAGTAGATTGTTTCTTGGCTTTCCATGACACCAAAGAATTGCCAATAAAAAAACAGTACCCAGTGATGGAACGTCGTGTATCAGTACATGTGGCCCAATCAGCATCACTGAATCCAAGAAGTTGTGTTGAAGAGTTGCGACTAAAAAATAAGCCTTTTCCAGGGCATCCTTTCAAATATCGAATTACTCTTAAGGCAGCTTGAAGATGAGTCTGAGTAGGTGTGACCATGAATTGACTGAGTTGTTGGGTTGCAAAGGCTATATTAGGTCTAGTGGTAGTTAAATATATGAGACGTCCCACCAGACAAAGGTTCACTAGAGTCCTGATGAAGACGCAGGGAGTCATCCATTGGAGTAGAAAAGGGTTTGCAACCCATGAGACCAGAATCCTTAATCAAGTCCAGACAATATTTGCGTTGACAAAGAGAGATGCCTTGGCTGGAGTGAGCTACTTCTATTCCCGAAAAATATTTCAACTGGCCAAGATCCTTTATATGGAAATGAGAATGGAGAGTGGCTTTAATCTTAGTGATTTCAGAAGCACAATTTCCGGTGAGCACAATATCATCGACATAAACAATGAGAACAGTGAAAACAGCTCCAGTATTTTTTATAAATAAACTATGATCAGCATGGGCTTGAGCATATCCCGAAGATTGCAGTAAAAGAGATAATTTTTCATACCATGTGCGACTCGCTTGTTTCAGGCCGTAGAGAGATTTCTTGAGTTTGCAGCATTGATTAGAAGAATAATTGGATAGTCCAGGAGGTATCGCCATATAAACATCCTTTGTAATTTCTCCATGAAGGAATGCATTGCTGACATCAAGTTGCTATAATTCCCAATTGTAAATGGATGCCAAGGCTAAGACTACTCTGACAGTGGTCATTTTTACAACAGGAGAGAAGGTTTCTAGATAATCAACCCCTTCAATTTGGGAATACCCTTTTACGACCAGGCGAGCTTTGTAGCGTTCAACATTCCCATCAGGTTTTCTCTTTATTTTGAACACCCATTTGCATCCGATGAGTTTGATAGAGGGAGGTGTAGTCACAATATCCCAAGTTTGGTTGTCAATTAAGGCCGCAATTTCAGCCTGTATAGCTTCCTGCCAACAAGGTTGGGTAACAGCCTCCTGATACGTCTTTGGTTCTTGCTCAGTATGGAGACACATTATAAAATAAGAGTGAGAGGAAGACAAATGAGAATAATCAATGAAGGACTGGATTGGATACCTAATCATTGAAGAGGATTGGTTAGGGTGTGCCAAAGCAAGGACTGAATCACTTGAAGAAGTGTTGCAATAGTAATCATTGAGATAACGTGGACGATTGGTGAGGCGATTGGAATGTCATGGTGTTGGTGAGGGTGGAGGTGGTGCGGAAGCTATGGAATCTGATGCGGGAGAGGTGTGTTGGTCAGGGGATGGGGATGGGGAAATAGATGAAGAGGAAGTAAGGCTAGTGGGGTTAGGGACAACTGAAGGTATAGGTAGAGGAAGCAGTGTATCTGGTGCAGAATTGGTTTTAATATGAAGAGGGTTGGTGTGATTGTCAATGGGTTCACTGATGGATTGAGAGGATGAAAAAGGGAAAATTGTCTCATTGAATTGCACATTGCGAGATATAAAAATTTCTTTGTTGTTGATATCAAAAATGACATAGCCCTTGGTTCCTGTTTGGAAGCCCAAAAAACTTCCACGTCTTGAGTGGGCATCAAATTTTTTATGAGGAACATTTGTTGATGCTTAACAAAGACAACCAAAAATTTTAATAATGGAAAAATCAGGAGGTTCATTATGCAATATTTCAAAAGGAGTTTTATTTTGAATAACAGGAGAAGGAACACGATTTATCAAAAAAACTGCATGTTTAATAGCATAGGACCAAAAATGTATTGGAAGATTAGATTGAAACATGAGTGCCCTAGCAACATTAAGGATGTGTTGATGTTTTCTTTCTACGCGTCCATTTTGTTGAGGGGTATATACACAACTTGTTTGATGCAAAATACCTTTGGATGAAAAATAATTCTTTTGAAGAAACTCAGGCCCATTGTCCGAATGAATACATTTAATAGTGGTGTGAAATTGAGTTTCAATTAAAGCAACACAATTTTGGACAAGCATGTGGACTTCACTTTTTGATTTTAATAAGACGACCCATGTAGAACGACTAAAATCATCAACAATGGTTAAAAAATATTTATGACCATAAATAGAAATTTTAGAAAAGGGTCCCCAAATATCCATATGGACTAAATCAAATAATTTGCAAGATCTATTGATACTTGGAGAGTATGAGAGACATTTTTGTTTAGCTAAGTGACAAATGTCACAATTGTCAACAACATTCTTAGAAATAAAAGGAAAGGTCATGTGCAAAACATTGAGACGATTTCCGGAAAGGTGTCCTAGCCTAAAATGCCAAAGATTGGTGTTAGTGATAGGGGGTGGTGGTTTATGGATGTCAAGAGGTGTCAAACTCACACGATGATTGATGTCCAAGTGATAAAGCCCTTGTTTTAATTTACCCAAATCAATCGTTTTCAATAATCTTGTTTCCTGTATATAACAATTGTCATTAGAAAAAGTCAAAAAATAATCAAGAGAAGAAATGAGTTTAGAAATTGAAAGAAGATTAAATTTAAAATTGGGAATGTAAAGCACATCATGAATAACAAAGTTTGGACTGATTTGAACAGAACCAGAAAAATGTGCAAACACATGGGTATCATTGGGTAAGTTGATTTGGACAGGTTTAATTTGAGAGTAAGAAAGAAAAAAATTTAAAGAAGAGGTAATATGATCAGTTGCACCGGAATCGATGATCCAAGAATTATTTTGTGAGTGTGTGACAGGAATAGTGTGGCTGTTGAACAAAATATGATGTGGGTGTGTGAGAGATGTGGTGTAAAAAGTAGAGGAAATACTGATTCCGATTGGGTCAACAGAAGCTGTTTGGGTGATATTGGCCCGTGAGGGCTGGATAGAAGCAGAACCATGGGTCTCAGGATGCTGTTGCTGGAGGAGTCTAACGAGAGCTTGATATTGGGCCTGTGACAAGTGAATACCAGATCCATTAGAAGCAGAACCCTCAACGCTGGTGGTGTTAGAACCAGAACCCTAAACGTTCGTCAGATCATTGACGACATTGTTGTCGAGATTGTTGACGGCACCTTCACGCAGGTTGAATCGTGGACGACCTGGGTATCGCGGATGACCCGGTGGGTAACTGTGTTTCGCATAGCACGCTTCGATGGTGTGGCCGGTGCAGTGACAGTAAACGCATCTCTTACTGTTGCTGCGATTACTGTTTGCTGGATGAGATTTCGGGGGTCCGCCGCCACATCCCTTATCAGAAGGGATGAAGTTGGAATTGATGAATGCGTTGGGTTCTGCGTCAACTAGAGGAAGAGAACGTTGACGTTCTTGCTGCACAATCATGGAGAAAACACGATAAGCTTGCGGCAAGGGTTCCATGAGAAGGATTTGGGAACGAACGATGGAGAATCGGTCCTCCAATCCTTTGAGAAAGCGAATGATGAAGTCTTGTTGATGATACATCTTGGCTGAACAGTTACATGGAAGGAAAGGACGGTCATTATCAAGCTCTTCCCATAAAGATTTGAGGGAGGTGTAGTATTCTGACACAGAACGGTCGCCCTGTTTCAAGCTGTAAATGGTTTCTTGGAGCTCTGCAATACGAAGAAGGTCACCCTGAGAGAAACGTTCTTTAAGGTCATTCCAGATAGCTATAGCACTTTCAAAGAAAATCACACTTTGGGCAATAGGTTGAGACAGAGAGTTGAGCAGCCAAGACATGATTAATGTATTGCAACGTTCCCATGTCAGATACAAAGGATCCGTGAGTGCAGGTTCAGCAACAGCACCAGTCAAAAAACCCATTTAATTTTTAGAGATTAAAGCCATACGAATGGCTCGAGACCACATATGATAGTTTGACCCAGTGAGGACAGGGGTAATGGATACAGAACTGGGTCCTTCACTGGGATGGATGTAATAAGGGCTGGAGGGATGAAGACTGGAATCTGTAATTCCAGGATCAGTAGAGTGAACCTCAGACATGGAGAAGGTATTTGCAGAGCTCCTTTTGGAGCTCTAATACCATGTGAGAAAACAGGGCAAAAATAGAAATGCACAGAGCAAAAGATGATGGAAAAGTTTGTTATTTTATTCTGCAAACAATGTTTAGAATATATACACATTGTTTGTGTAAAGAAAAGGACAAAAGGGAATAACAGAAAAATACAGCTCATAGGTACACCTCATTCCCTTTCTAGAAAGATCTAAAAAAATAGAAAACACTGCATAATAGATTGGGCTGAAATTATTTTGTTTGGACTACTGTAGAACTTTCTTTTAATAGGTACAATATTCTTTTCATGCTAGTCAAGTGTTGTAAGAGTTCAAGAGTTGAGTGATCTAATTTTTTTTTAATATTTTGATAAAAAAAAATTACATGCTATTCTATCTGATCATATCATAAAATACCAAGATTTGCTTCAACTTTTTCAATCCTTGAATGTACTTTTACGAGTCAAAATCAATTCCAGTGCAACCTGATAGGAAAAATGCACACGCGGAAGCAACACATATAATCACGAATCAATGCAAGAAAATAAACGACACAGGATTTAACGTGGTGTGGTCGCCAACTACAACCTACATCCACACGGGCAACTATTAGGTTTTCATTTTGTCCTGTTGCACACCAATTACAAGTACAATGATATCTTTAAATAGAGATAAATAGAGATAATAAAGGGGACACAATGATTAAGCCCAATCACTAAAACATAGTGTCTACTCAACCCAACCCAATTGATCCTGGCTTTATACTCAACAATCTCCCACTTGAAGTCACGGAACAATGTTCACCTGCGCTACAACTGTGTACATGTACTTCTGTAATCTATCACTGGAACTCAATGTTCCACCACTAGTTGCCACCAGCCTTCTTAATCATTTTGAAGGCCACATCAGTCATGACTGAAACTGCCACTGACCCATTCTCTGTTCCTACCGGCTCTCACTTGCGAGAACTGCCAGATCCTGTAACAACCTGAGAACAAACACTCTCTATACTCAACAAGAAATTTTCTGAAGGTGTTTCAACAGCTGGAATACTGGTTCTCCTAACCCATTGTCTTCTAGGGACCTTAGCTGAAACACGACCCGTGCTCCCACTGCTATAAGTACCTTTGTCTACCTGAACCTTTCCATGCTCGTTCATCCTGAATCTAACCTGTGTCTCTGGGTTTCTCTCTTGTAAAGACAACCCTCTTCTGCCCACGAGATTCTGTGAACCGGACTTTGTTTATCTTTTGGGCATTGATTCCTAAAATGCCCCACCTCCTCGCAATTCCAACATGTTACACTTGAGCCATCCCAAATCTTTGATTGACTCCTTCTTTTGTTCTTGCTCCCACTATCTCTGATATCTTTCTTACCTCTAACGACATATAGCGATTCACTAGATAATTCCCCAGAACTCTTTCTTCGGACATCCTCGCCAAGAATGAGATCACGAATCTTCTCAAAAGTGAATCCGTCGGGTCCCGCTGAATTGGTAACTGTTGTAACCATTCCGGACCAACTATTAGGCAAAAACAATAACAATAGTAAAGCTTGAACTTCATTATCGAACTTAATACCCACTGACATAAGTCTGGCTAAGATCGAATTCATTTTATTGATGTGCTCAGTAACTGAACTGTCATACTCTGTGCCGTAGCGAAAAATAGCCACACTCCGCGCCTAGCACCTCACCGTCACTGCTGCAATAGCAGAAAAATGCACGTGCCACCCTGCGTCTTCCGTCACTGCCATCGCACTGCACCTCCGTGCCGTCTCGCTCATCGCAAGCACCTGCACCTATTCACCGTGAAAACGCAACCCGCTGCCGCCCCTGTGAAACCCTAACTTTGGGACATCGCTGCCGCTCCTGCGAAATCCTAGCTTTGGGATGCCATTGCAACCCCTGCAAAACCCTAGCTTTGGGATGCCGCTACCGCCTTTGCGAAACCCTAGCTTTGGGATGCTGCTGCTATCCCTGTGAAACCCTAGCTTTGGAACGCTACTGCCGCCTCTGCGAAACCCTAGCTTTGGGATGTCGTTGCAGCCCCTGCAAAACCCTAGCTTTGGATGTTGCTGCTGCCTCTGCGAAACCCTAGCTTTGGGACGCTACTGCAACCATTTTCACGTCTCGTCGATTAATTTCTACTGATCGGATCTCTAGTGTGTAAACGAACCAAGCTCTGATACCACTTGATGGAAAAAATGCACACGCAGAAGCAACACACATAATCACGAATCAATGCAAGAAAATAAACGACACAGGATTTAATGTGGTTTGGTCGCCAACTGCAACCTACATCCACACGGGCAACTATTAGGTTTTCATTTTGTCCTGTTGCACACCAATTACAAGTACAATGATCTTTTTAAATAGAGATAATAAAGGGAACACAATGATTAAACCCAATCACTAAAACATAGTGTCTACTCAACCCAACCCAATTGATCTGGCTTCATACCCAATATAACCACGCACATAAACATGAAACTCTTAACCTACCTATACTAGAAAATGTGACAAAAGACTTAAACATACAACATAACATTACCTTTGAAGTTGCAATCAAAATTATTTGAGTATTATTAATTACACCAAGAATGTCCAGAAACAATTCTCCAAAATCGCAAACTGGATTATAAAAGGTTGCTACAATTCAGAAGTTTCTTCCTAGCTCACATTATTTTACATAATGCACACCTTTGATACTTATCCAGACAATACAAACTAAAAAAGATTTGTATGATATGAAAAAATATGACAGATATCTAAACACATAATGCCACACTGAAATGATATGATAGAGCTTAGGTTAGGTCCTATAACTTATCTCCTTTATCACTTGATCGTGGAACCGTAGTTAAAATGGCTGTTAGAAGATCAAAGTATAGAGGAAACTGTGCCACAGCATAGAAAGTGACAGGAAAAACAGTGGCTGCATAAATGGGGTATAGGATCGTCTTGTATCTGTGACTAAGCAGAAAAAAATGGCCGGTGCAGAAAGAAACAAGCATTGCAGCAATGGATACGAAAAGAGAACTCAAGCCAAGAAGAAGTTTGAGTGGCAAATCTCTGCGAAAATCTTTGGCTTGCT
The DNA here is from genome assembly GCA_013389735.1 of Phaseolus lunatus. Taxonomy (NCBI): domain Eukaryota; kingdom Viridiplantae; phylum Streptophyta; class Magnoliopsida; order Fabales; family Fabaceae; genus Phaseolus; species Phaseolus lunatus. The sequence goes on from CM023864.1 coordinate 50,003,442, forward strand.
TTCGAGAAGTGAGGATGGTAAGGAACATTATGAGACCAGTGACGGAAAAACAAAGTCCAACAAGCGAAGCAATGGCAAATACATCGAATGCAGGCTTGCCTTCTAAATTAGGCCTACCTTCCTCGTTGGTGCTACCAGGGATGCTGTTGGCTGCAGTGAAGGAAACACCAGCAACAAGTGCAGCCACAACAGAACAAGATTCAGACGTATCCCTCAGCCACTCTCCACTTTCCTCTATGAGTTCTTTATGTGTTTCCTCGAAGATTTCCCCTGCGGTTTTCCTCCTCTTGTCACTTCTAAAGGAAAAGTGTTGTGGCACAAGGCCTTTAATATACTGCTCCAGAGAAAAACAAAACATCAACATTACTATAAATATGATTTTTTTTATAAAAGAATAATAATAAATAAATATGAATTAGTTAAACTGCCTCAACCTTAATTATATTCATCTACTCTTTCTACCGTTTAATGCAATCTTTTCTCTCTAAATATTGCCACTCCACATTTATAATAACCTTACATTATATAATATAAATCCTTCTTGCTTATTTTAACAAATTTATTGTGAAATTATTTAAATGCATGTTATTATAGATTTTTTCCTTTGGACATGTATTAATACAATGGTGATTTCACTTAATTTATCAGAGGTCACAAAAGTAATATTTGGTCAGCTTGACTAAAATTTGTCACAGTGTTGGTACATCATGGTGCACCACTTTATTTTAAAATAAAAATACCTTAAAAAAATGTAACTAGATCCAAAGATCAAAGTCATAAAGTGTAAAATTAAATTAAGAAGTATATATTAAGCAACAAAAAGACTTTGTGTTGTGTTTACCTGAAACCACTTTATATCCCACACCATTTGTAAGGCAGAACCAGCTATCTGCCAAGGTTTATTGCTGTCAGGAGCATATGCTGCCAAGTGTAACATGGTGCTCTCATCTTCACTTACTGTCAGAATTAAGTTATTCCAAACTTCTGGTTTTGACTGCATCTTCATTTTCAAACTCTGAACAACAAGGGGTTGCCTATTCCGCACAGCCACAAGCAACACATTTTCTTTCTTTGAGTTAGTGTTATGGATGGCACTTGGAATTCGATATAACATTTCATTCACCATTTCAACTATGCCATATCTTGCTGCAACCAAAAATGGTGTCTCCTTTTTGTCAATCTTTTCTTCTTCATCCAGTCGATCGGATTCCTTCTTCATGGTCTCACTTCGATCTACAGCATTTTTGTCATCAACATCTGTTTCATTTTCTTCTTCCGACCATCCTAATAATATAATAAAATATAATGATTCAGGGTTTCCACCTTTGAAGTTATAAAAAGACGAAACAAGCTTCAAGAAATTATAAAAAATTCTACAAAAGGATTTGGTTCTGATATAAAGTAAGAACCATTAATCCTTTAAATTTGAAGCTATAATTTTCCGAGTTATATTCTTATATACCTTGTTTATATTGGCTATAAACATGATACATATCTGTTTCAACTTCCATATCGGTTGGGACACCTCCACTTCCTGTAAAGGATGCATAAGGTCTTTCCAATAGTGCCTTCAAGAGTTGACGACTCCATTCATGCCTCTTCTTTGTCTTTCTTAATTCCTTTAATTCTTAAAAGACAGGTGTAATATCAATGGTGTTAGTTAAACCATCTTGCCCTAGATCAACATTTAGCAAGTAGCTAGTAATAAATCAAGAAAATAACATGAAGAATACATACCCACTCCTGAGAGGCCAAGAGTATGTACATATGCAGACCTAAGAAATTGTTGAGAGGTTTCATAATTTGGAGGCAAAAATCCAACCTGGGGAGTTACCAATTCATTGGTACAGTTTTTGGATGACGGGTTTTCTGTGTCATGCTGATTCTTTCTCGTGGGCATTTTTCCTTGACCAAAAAAAAAGCGTCAGAAATAGATCTAGCTTTGAGAAACCAGTCTCTAAAAAAAAAGGATATTCCAACTAATTACATGGATTACTCTAACTGATCCACTCCAAAATCTTCCCTCAACATTTAAAGACTAAAAGAATCATAATATAGTACAAATCACTGTATCAAGGGCCAGGCATAGTCTTGGGTGGCAACCGAATTGTTTAATTTCTTTTCACTTCAACATTTTTTATCCACATACTCATCACTCCAGTCTATATCTTATGTGAGGAAGCATAAGAAACATAATGTACTAGGATCCTGGAATCGGTTATGCTGTCTCCATCTATTTTTTTCAGGATCAAAGTAGCCTAGAACGACTGTTTTTTTTCTTACAGGACAGGGATTTGGGATATGAACCTACAAACAAGAAGGCTTATCAGATGGGAGCCCCTGGACCTGTAGGGGTACAAACTGAGGATACCAAGGTGATTGAGAAAGTGCAGTTTCACCAATGCAGATGGGTGCTGATATCATAATGGAACAATAACCTCTGCATTGTGTCTCTGTATTCCTGGTGTGCAAAGACCATCATAGGCAATGCAGTTAATCAATAGTACTGCTGGTCTAACTGAAACATGAACCATAACAATACTGCAAGTGGTAGCTAACTGCTGGCCAATTTGTCACAATTCAAAATGTTGCAGATGCTATGTGAAACTACTCTTCAACAGCTTCTCACTATGGCTCGGATTCCGCAAGATAAAGTGTAGTAGTGGCATTTATAGATGGGGGAATGAGTGTTTGATGGAATACCAATGTAGTCATTCCACTACCAGTGTAATGTAAAGCAAAAACCAGGGACTGTTCTTTGTCTCATCAACCTTTCAGCTTAAACTCTTTTTTTATCGGCAAACCTTAAACTCATAACTTCTTTCAAATACCATATTTCAAATATTTAGACACTAAACTAGATTATAATGTACTATACAGTCGAGATCTGTCAGACAACATCCATATATAGAATGTATGTCTTCGGTTGCATGGTCGAGTACATCTCGGTTTCCAAAATATATTATCCATTCATGAGTTTAATTTAATACACCTAATATAGGTTTATAATTCAATACATCTTTATAAATAGGTTCATCAATCATTATCAAGTAAATTTAATAATATATATATTAAGTATTGATTTGAGCCTACAAAACCTTTTGCAAGTAAATTGTGCTGAATACCGAAACTCATTCAGAACATATAGTCACGAGAGTCAGGGAAACAAAACTCAAAGGACTGGACCTTCTCGCCAATACAACAACATATAAGTTACTAATTCTTTTTATACTTACTAATTTATTTTAAATTTTATCAAACATTTTTTTAATTTAATTAACTAATTTGCAAGTTCTTTTTTCTTTTCAGCTCCTAACTTATACTACAAGTTTCAACTTACTTAAATTAATTAACTTCAATAATTTGTTTTACCAAACACATTCAAAATTACAGTTAAAAAAAAATATTATATATTTATAATACAGTATCAATTAGGTCATGCATTCTAATATGATAATTAATTATAAAAAAATTGTACAGTACACTGCGTATTATATTTTACTGGAGTATATATTTATTTAATATAAGATTTCATCTTTAAATTTAAAGCTCAAAAAATGGTGATATAATAGATAGAAAATAAAGAAAACAAGAACAACATGAAAGGACCATACCAACCAATGGAATATATATAAATTTTAAAATATATTAACTTTTGATGATAAAAAAGAATAATAGACTAACTTTTATAATATGAGTGACTCAATTTTAAGGTTTAAATACAGGGCAGCAAAGATAAAAATGAAAATAAATTATGTGAAAAACTTATAAAACGTAAATATTATAGATATAGAAAACAAAAAAAGAACACTATAATGAAATAAGTTATTTTAGTAAGCAACTTTCAATTTGAATAAAAACAAGTTTTTAATAAGCTACTCTAATATAGTTCAGAAACTAATTTATTTGTTTTATGAAACACACCAAACTTCCTTCTGTATGATCGAGTTAAATCGCTAGCCCTTTTTCTGAACTACATATACTGTCTCTGAAGACGCGTGTAATAAAGAAGGTTTGAGTAAATATTAAGTATTAGTAAAGAAAAGAATAAAGTTATGATGACATAAAGAAAAAAGAAGAAAGACGATATAGCAGAATGAAAGCTGTTCACATACCAAATAGAGCAGCAACACTAAACGATCGAGCAAAGAAATCATATAATGTGGCATAGTTCTTTGGATAATCCACTTTATCAGACTTGGGATTCTCCACTATCTTTCCCAGATTCGCTTTCATTTGTTTCTTAGGGTCCAGTGGTTCTACAAGTATACCTTTCACACACAAATAAAGTATGCAGTATATGTATATATAGATAGAACTTCGTATTTATGACAGTAAAAATGCACATTTTAAAAACTTATGTACTATTTGTAATAAACTTTTTGAACACTTTTTACAGTATTATATATAAATTGGAGGTCTCAAGTTACTGTAAACATATATTTAAACAAAACATAAACCATTTTAAATCTGAAACTAGAATACAGTTATACTTGGGAACATGCCCCTTTTAACCTAGTTCGTGATGTTAATATTACTTACAGTGGTACAGGATTCGCTTCCACCATGAAAGTTTGGTAGCACTTTTGAAAGCCGAGGGCCTGGTTGCAAGGAGTTTGAGAGGAGTGAATCCCTTTTCATTCGTATGTGTGCTAAGGAAATCATAGTAATGCACTATTATCACAGCCAAATCTGCACCATATCCATAAAAATATATACTGTTATTTCAAAATAAAAATACAACATATTAAATAAAGTTGCCAAGTAAAGAATATCGAGTTGTTAATTTGCATCATTTCCATTACAAATTCAATCTCAATTTATCCCCCCCCCAACATTTATTAAATATCCCTTAATGAGAGAATTAATATAATGTGATAATATGTTACATAAAGTTCTGTTAAAAGTATAACATATAGTGGTCTAAAAACATACTGAAATTAGCATGAACAGAAGATAGGTATGAGAAACATACCAAAGTACTCTCTCTCGATAGCACAGTGAAGAATAGTGTCATCATTGTGACGCACAAGATCTTGCAAGGGAGCGCTGTGGTCGGAAAGGTTAGAAAGATAAGCAAAGGCTTGTTTCTTCCAGTTGATAGCAGCTCCAAAGAGAGGTGTCTCTCCCTTTTTGTTCTTTCGACTCACCAAGTAAATCCTCTCCTTGTTCGTTCCTACGATCCACCTACATATCTTTGCGAAACCCCTCGAAGCCGCAACATGAAGAGGGGTATCCCCTCGATCGTTCCCCATTTCCAGTGCCTTGATCTTCCCTTCCTGTTTGTGTTTGATAATTTCATTCACAAGGGCACAAACCACATCTTCTTCGTCCAAATCCACGGCCACGTGCAGTGCAGTGCCCACGGAATCGTCAATCATTACCGTGTGACACTCTGGGAAATCTTTGTACATCATCTTAACCTTATCCCATTTTCCTTCCAATGTGCACTCTGCCAGATCGTAACTCACTTTATCTGATGAATCGTTCGTCAACTCCTCCTTAGAATTTCCAGAATCCATCCTTCTTGAACTTGAAATAATATGAGAATTATGTTTGTCTGAAGTACTGAAATAATGAGTTACTATTTTCTGCATGCGTCTTATATACCAAATAAGGACTTTGATACTTCAACTTCACATGTTAAGTTATGTTATGTCACTTTCTCCAGGTGACAAGGGAAGAATAATTTTGGAGATAGTAAGATCTTGGAGGTTGTTATGGATGGAGCAATCTTCAATGTGACTGTTGTGAACGAGGAAAGAAAAGAAAAGAAAATATTCTAACCTACGCACACTTCATCTTAGGCTCTTTTTCTCTCTTTTTTTTGCCAGCGGGGTCACATAACTGGTGTTATTGGTTTCTTAAGAAAAACAAACATTACTTATTTCACTTCACTGGCTCTGGTAAAGTACAAGTTCCATAAACTTCTTCCTTTTTTTTCGACCTGCTGATTTGTCAGGACAGGACCCTTTTTCTTTAGCCTCTTTTCACTGTTACAGAACAAATTGCTGTTAACCTCACCATTTTTCAATAGACTAAGTGCTGAAAATGGTATTTTTGGTGCATAATTTTAACTAGTGTTAAAATATGGTCTTCTGAAGTATTTTACTTTAAAATTACTGTGATGGAATAAATAAAGAATGAACAATCAAGACAATGAAGTCATCAACTCTGCAGATCAAATACTATTAGAAAGTTTCGATCCTCAAATTAGAATTAGCCAAAACATCAAGCACAATAAGGATAAAAGCAATCACAATGGTACAATAAACATATTTGTAGGGAGGCCTTTTCTCGATGGGCCGGGTTTTGGTTTGAAAAACTATCTTGTCCATTGGGCAGAAAGATTCCCTAACCTAGAAAATGATCACTTAATTGGGATGGTCCCTTATCAGCAATGACATGGTTGGTAGAACCTACATTTTCTCTTCCTTGCATTTAACAACTCTATATATTAATAAAATATTAAGTTAAATTATTTAATTAAAACATAAATGAAGTTATTGAATAAAATATTAATAAAAGTGATTTGTGGAATGGTAGTATAAAGTTTGATAGAAGTGAAAATATCAGGTCCCAATTTATATATAAGGAAATGAGTATGGCAGAACATAATAGTCTATTTGAGTCAAATGTCTATATGATGGTCAAAAGTTAATATCCATCTTTGATATGAAGATTAGGAAGAGAATAGCATTAAAATAGTTTTTGGGTCTTGATAACATTATTTGCAGAAAAATAATATGTTCACAGAAGACGTGACAAAACAATAAGAGAGACAAGAAAAAAAGAAAGAATTGTCTATTAAAAAATTGTTTTTGTATCACTGCTTGGTAGCGTCAATACTCAGAAGTAAAGAGAATGTAAATTGAAAAACAGTTTGCAGGCGGTGATTCTCATTTCTCTAAATGTAAGGTTGAAGTCAAATTTATTTAAAGCATTAATGTTCAGAAACTTTTCTCCTCAATCGGAACTTTACAAGCAACCAACAGAACGTTGCTACAATTCATAAGCTATTTTTCATAGCTAAAAAAAAATGCATGATTATTCACACCAAACTTGCTTGATATTAACCTGGAAAACAAGCTCATAATCACTCTTAAAAATCAAAAGGGAAAATTGATTTGAATGACAATTGCATGAATGATGAATCCAGCACATCACAAATAATTACATGTAGTAGCTTAGCTCCTATAACTTGGCTTCTTTATCTGCTGTCCATGGCACCGTAGCTAAAATGGCCGTTATAAGATCAAAGTAAAGAGGAAACTGCGCCACAGCATAGAAAATGACTGGTAAAACAGTGGCTGCATAAATGGGGTATAGAACCATCTTGAATCTGTGACTAAGCAGAAAATAATGACCGGAGCAGAAAGAGACAAACATTGCAGCAATGGATACAAAGAGAGAACTCAGGCCTAGAAGAACTTTGAATGGCAAAGACATGCGAAAATCTTTGGATTGCTTTCGAGAGGTGAGAATGGTAAGGAACATTATGAGTCCAGTGACAGAGAAGCAAAGTCCAACAAGTGAAGCAACGGCAAATAGATCGAATGCAAGCTTGCCTTCTAAACGAGGCCTACCTTCTTCATCGGTGCCACCGGGGATGGCGCTGGCTGTAGCAAAGGAAACACCAGCAACAAGTGCAGCCACAACAGAGCAAGATTCAGATGTGTCCTTCAACCAATCTCCACTTTCCTTTATCAGGCTTTTATGTGTTTCCTCGAATATTTCCCCTGCAGTTTTGCCCCGCTTGTTGCTTCTAAAGTAAAAGTGTTGTGGCACAAGGCTTTTAATATACTGCTCCAGTGAAAAACAATAGAGGCTCATTTTATGAAATACCCTAGTAACCAATGTACTAATCATTCAAACAGAGTTTTGAGTTTTGATATGTTAACAATTATGCACAAAAGAAAAATAACTTTTTATTGAAATAGAGAATTTTGAAATTGTATTAATCAAATTACAATTGTAAATTTCATTTGTCAAAGGAACATTTTCCTTAAAACAATATACCTGAAACCACTTTATATCCCACATCATTTGCAAGGCAGAACCAGCTATCTGTGGAGACTTGTCCCGTCGAGCATCTGCTGCACAGTGCAATATGGTGTTCTCATTTTCATCTACTGTAAGAGTTAAATTATTCCAAACTTCTGGTTTTGACTGCATCTTCATTTTCAAATTCTCAAGAACAGAGGGTTGCCTGTGAATCACTGCCACCAGCAACACGTTCTCTTTATTTGAATTAGTCTCATGGATGGCACTTGGAATTCGGTTTAAAATTTCATTCACCATTTCAAGTATGCCATATCTTGCCGCAACCAGAAATGCTGTCTCCGTTTTGTCAATTTTCTTCTCAGCATCTTTATCAGTTTCTTTCTTAATTTTGTCACTTGGGCTTAAAGATATTTTGTCTATAGCCAGTATTTCTTTTTCTTCCTTTCCCAACCATCTCAATTCGCTAGCTTCACCTGTCAGTGTGGAGTCAAACCAGAAAAGGTAAATGTTGTTCTTCATCTTCACACACATATTTTACAGACAAAAGAATTTTATTAATAAAACTTCTAAGCATGTGTTAAGGAGATTGCTTTTTAAATATATTCATCCTCAATTTTTTAAATTAGTTTTGAAGGTGTGCAAATGACTATAAATCATATAGCGTATAAAGTTTAGAACATCTTTTATTCATTTGTTGATTGTACATGCTAGACCCTTTATTACTATTATCGACATGGTTGGTGTGTAACAACTATTCTGTTTTTTGTTACGCTTAGAAGTTTATATAGTCTTGTTTGATACTCTGTATATAGTTTTGATATATGATTTCTTTGTGTTCTATTTTTTACTATCCTTATTTATTGTACCATTTATTGGATGATGTACTAGATGTTTACTAGTGTTATAGACACTACATGATGTGTAATAGTTTATCTGTTTTCTAATAAACTTAGGTTTATATAGTCTTGTTTCATATTCTATATATGGTTTTAAAACGTGATCTCTATACGTCCATCTTTTGATATTCAATATGATAGTAATTTTTTGTCAGTCTTATTTTTTTTAATTCTTTATTTGTAAACATAATAATTGACATTGTTTATCTGAATAAGAAAAAAAGTTAACTTACTCTAGCAAAGATGTATTAAAGCAATAAAAAGGATACTCTCATCTTCTTGGTCAAAAAATGAGAAGAATGACAAGATCAACAAAGAAAAGAGTGTCATAATCTAGTTTCTTAACAATAAGGCATTAAGGAAGTCACGAAAGAAAGAATAGTTACATTCATGTGGATGAAGCTCAAGTCACTATCTATGAAGAAATGTCTAGCACAGAGACTTTGTTTAAAGTAATAATTACATTCATTCAATAAGATAGAATTAAGTAACAGTAAAATAACTGAGAGAATTTAACATTCTTATGGATTACCTGGAAAACTTTGAACTGCAGCTTATTATCAAGATAAGATTTTGTTAACTTTTGACCATTTCCAGGATTCTTTGGTATTCATAAAGGAATAAATCATTACTCTAAAGGAGGTTTAAACCTTAATTAGAATTAAAAAGTTCCAAAAGCTTTAAGAGTTAAGACAAATTATTAGGAGGTTGGCTTGAATGTATCAAATTTATAGAGCAATAAGAAGGAAACAAAGGAAAAGAAATACAAAAAGTCATTGTTGGAAAAAGCAGAGGTGAAGAAAGGGTTGAAGTGTTATATTTATCAAAAGAAAGATCACTTCAAGAAAGATTCTCCAGAGAGGGTGAGAGAAGGTATAAGCTTACAATTTTAATTAAAATCTACAAAACATTGCAATTTTGTATGATAGTTATAATTATTAAAGGGGGTTGGTGATAAGGGTTTTAAACACACAAACAAGTTGAGTCATGGACTCTAGCTGCCCTTATCATATTTTTCTCATGAAAGAGTTAGTTGAGACCTTAGAATAAAAGGAGGAGTAGACATTGCAATTGTGTTTGGTAGTTACAAGTGTGCAAGATTGTTGATGAAAATAGTTTTACACATAGAAGAACTGAGTTATGAACTCAAGTTGCACTTATCACATTTGTCCCATGAAAGAGTTATTTGAGACCTTCAAACAAAAGGAAGGAGGTGTGGTTCTCCTTTGGAACAATAAATCTTATAGGGTGGAAGGCATGAAGTTGATCAAATATAAGATGTTTGATAATTGGGAGATGTTCCAAAATATAAAGTATGTCCCGAAGCTGAAGAGAAATATTTTATCTATCAATATATTTGGTGTTTTGGGTATGCCAATCAAGATTGAGCATACCATGATACAGATTTTAAATGAAGTGTTTATAGTTTCAAAGGAGTTCAAAAGAAATTATTTTTACATTCTACATGACTTAATTGTCGTTGTGGATGTGTTTGTGACTAGTTAGATGATGCAAGACAAGATGAAGTTGCAACATCTAATGTTGGGGCACGTGAGTGAAAGATGTTTGATGAAGCTGAAAAAACAAAACCTGTTGGATGATGATAAGCAGCAGAAGTTTGAATTTTGAGATTGATTAGTGCAAACTAGGAAAGTTTCATATATTGAAGTTTCATACACTTTGTAACCATGTGTCTAACACATCATATGCGTATGTTCATGCAAATATTTGGGTCTAACACAAACTTAGACTCATGGAGAAGTGTCTTACTTTCTAACTAAACGATTTCTAGAGGAAGGTGTTAAAACCAAGAAGAATTTAGGGGTTCAAGAAATAAGATTCCATGCGAGATTGGTAATGGAAGGTTTTAGCAAGAGAAGGGAATTGATTATAGTGAAAGTTTCACACCTATTTAAAACAATTTTCAATAAGGATTTTGATTTCAATTAATAATTGGTATAATTTGAAGTTGCAATTATTAGGCATCAAGAAAACTTGCTTGCACATATACATTGAGGGGACTTGTTGAGGTTTAATTTGATAGGCTATAGTGAGTCTAATTTTGGTAGAAAAGCATTAGTGGTACATCTCATATATTAAGTTGTTCATTAATTCCATGACATTTTAAAAAACAAGCATGAGTGGATCTATCAACAATCATTACTAGAAAATTATTTAATAGAAACCAATTTTAAAAACAAAAAAATAATTAGTTGTTATAGTGACTAAATTAGAAGCCATTTTAGAGACTAAAAAAAATTTGGTTTCTAAATTGGTTTATATTATTGTTAAATAGTTTCTAAATTGATATCTAATTAGCTACCAAGGTTTTAACTACCAAATATTTAGATTATAAATTTGGTAGCAAAATCTTGGTAGCTAATTAGAGACCAATTTAGAAATTATTTAGAAATAATAAAAACTAATTTAGAAATCAAAAATTTTTTAGTCTCTAAAATTCTCTTTAATTTAATAACTATAGCAACTAATTATTTTTTATCTTTAAAATTAATTTCTATTTAATAATTTTCTTGTAATGAATTTAGACATAATATATTGTAAATACAAGTTGTTGTGCTCAATCCATGTGGATGAAGAACCAATTGGAAGATGTTGATATCTTCCTTAATCGCATTCCCTTAAATGTGGCAACACAAGGGTCATCAATTTTACAAAAATTCTAATAATGCATTCTAAAACTAAGCTTATTGAAATTATGCACAACTTTATTAGGATGATATAACTAAGGATCATTGTATAATTGAATATTATAGTATAGTCAATTATCTTCTATTTTTTCGAATTTACAACCCAGGTAGATAATAGATTACTATTAATAATGATAGATTATTTTCTATCTCAAGATTTCTATATCTTACACATGTAATTAGTTATAATAAAATATAATTGATTATGCATAAAAAATATTTATTGTTTAATATTTTATACCATATAATTATTCACTATTCATAATTGATCAATGTTATCGTTATTTGACTCTACATTTTTAATGATCTAATTTGTGTTTTTCATGTTTGCTATTAAGGAACTTGATTTCGAAATTCAATGTCTCTAACATTTACATCTTTTCAAATCCTTCTATATATATAATTGTTTCATCTCTTTTGTCTCTCACCATCCAACTTCTTATTCATCCTTTCTTCCACTCCCTAGTTGAAATTACCTTATTTTAAATGGTTTCTTCATCAAGATAAAAAAGAATGAAGCATACTACGTGCAGAGGAAAGATGTTGCTCCTGCACAACCTACTTCTTTAGAGGGATGGATCAGTGATTCTCATCAGCAAAGGAATACCAATTATATTGGAAAAATGGAAAAATAGATATACGCATTATGCTAAGCTTAAGAAGGATCAACGATGTAGAGCTTCAAGGTTTATTTTACGTGGAGAAATTTTTTGTTGGCAATTAAGAGGAATAAGAGAAAGTATTCCATTTGTATTCTAGACTAGTTGATTCATGTTTATTTGGTAAGTGGCTTGTAGTTGCTAATTTAGTTATGTGTGCGCTGAGTATGATGGGCCTTGTAGCATATTTATGTAAATGGTCTGCTTATGTATGTAAGGCCCAGTGCACCTGATGATATTTTACTTGCACCCAATCAACTTTTAAATTTCCAAAATTAACCTTCATTTCAAAATTGAAAATCCAAAAATTAAAAAATACAATCTAAAAAAGAAAATTTGAAATAGATTTTTATGTTTTGAAAATGAAATTTTAGAATAGAATTGGAAACCAAAATCTCATTCCCAAAAAACAATTATGAAATACAAAAAATACATTCCAGACAAAAAATTTTAGTAAAAAAAAAAGGAAAAAAAGAAAAGAGATTCTGGAAAATTCAGAAAAGAGCTTATGGAAATTCCAGAATCCAAAAGAGTGTTCCAAAAATCCAAAGATTGTAGTTTTATTTGCTTCCCCTCTTATTTAAAAATTGAAAAGGACATTTTAGTTTTTTCACATAAAACAGGAGAAGTTAAAAACATTTGGAAATAATCTTAACTCAATATCTTAAAACCAACTTATAAGATATTAATGGATAGTTTTTTCACATAAGACAGGAGAAGTTAAAAACATTTGGAAATAATCTTAACTCAATATCTTAAAACCAACTTATAAGATATTAATGGATGGTTTGATAGTGACGCGATACTAGGTGACCTAATAAGACAAACAAATTCTTGCTGGGATAAACTCTAAATGACATATCATATTGAGAAATTGACTTTAAAAGTCTAACTTAATATCATAAAATCGATGACTTATAAGGTAAGATTTGTATCCACTTATATATTATGTAATGTTCTAATATCTTGTCGATGTGGAAAATCCAACATAAATATCTTTGTTTTTAGAGGACTTGGGTACCTAAATTATTTTTTTAATACTTATATTATTCTTTTTTAAAAAAGATTATTATATATATTAATGAATGATCAGATGACTTGATAAAACCAACAATTCTCGTTAGGATAGACTTTAAATGACTCTAATAACATATTGAGAAGTTGACTTTAAGTCTAACTCAAACTTATAAAATCGACTTATAAGATGAGATTACTTACTTATATATTATGTAATGTTCTAATATTTAGTCGACGTGAGAACTCTAACATAAATATCTTTATTTTTAGACGGTTTGGATACCAAAAATATTTTTTTTAATACTTATATTTTTCTTTCTTAAAAAAAGATTATATATGTATAAATAGATTGTGAAAGAAGGTTAAGTTTTAAAGGAAAATTAAAGTAAAAAATATCATTTTGCTCTAAAATGATATAAAAATAAATCTATGGCCTGCGAGTTAGAGTTATAAACAATGCTTAGATTCCGAATGCCAGACCAATATGATAAGCTATGGTGTAGTTGGTTGACCACGTTAAAGTTTCACCTTAGTATCAAGTAAAAAAATTGTATCTATCTCTTTTGATCTTAATAAAAAATTAAATAGAGGGATCATATTAAATTAAAACTAATATATATATATATATATATATATATATATATATAATTAATCTAAGAAGAGTGATAGAAAGCACACAAATTTCACGTAATATAGTTAACATAAGATACAGAGTTGGTGTTTGCATACATACGTACCTTGTTTATATTGGTTATAAACATTATACATATCTGTTTCAACTTCCTGATCCATTGGGACACCCCCACTTCCTGTGGATGCTGCATAAGGTCTTTCCAATAGTGCCTTCAAGAGTTGACCACTCCATTCATGCCTCTTCTTCGTATTCCTTATTTCGTTTAATGCTTAAAAAAGCACATCAAACCAGATCAATCCTATTAATTAAACCATTAGCTAGCAAATAGATCAAGAAATTAGCACCAACAACACATACCTACTCCTGAGAGCCCGAGAGTATGTACATATGCAGACCTTAAAAATTGTTGACTGGTTTCATAATTTGGTGGCAAAAATCCAACCTCCGCATCTTCAAATACGGTTTTACGCTTCTTCTTTGATGGGTTTTCTGAGACTTGCCAAAAGAAAAATGTGTAAGAAATACATTGAGTATTGAGAAACTAGTCCCCCAGAAAAGAAACAAAAAAAGACAAGATAGAATGAGAACCCGTTACCAATTGGAGCAGCAAGAGCTCTGAATCCAGCAAAGAAGTTACATAATGTGACATAGTTCTTTGGATAATTCAGTTCGTCAGATTCTGGTTGCTTCTTCATCTTTTCCAAATTTTTCTTCATTTGTTTTTCAGGGTCCACTGGTTCCACAAGCATACCTTTCACAAAAGAAAAAAATATTTGCAATGTACATAGAAATTTTACATATTATTCTACTTACGATTAGTAAATGTAAACATTTTTAAAAATTATATATCACTAATCAAGCTAATGGATCAATAATCCTCTCTTTTCTAAACAAAATAAAGCGTACACCTGTAATTAACCTGGTTTAAATCTGAAACTAGAAAGTTTTTCTTATTTTACCATTGAAAAGTTGTCAAAATCAAATTTATTTTATATATATGAACATGATTTTAGTAAAAAGATGGACATTTGATGATTGTTGGACAAAATAGATATATCATTTAAAACTTTTATTTGATTAAAACTGATGAAAAAATAGCTTTTACGTAAAATGGATAGTTTACACTGATACAAATATCTAAACATCACTTCATTTCATGAAATATGGTGTATAGATATATAATAATACTTACAGTGGTAGAGGATTCGCTTCCACCATGGAAGTTTAGTAGCACTTCTGAAGGCCGAGGGCCTAGTGGCAAGGACTGTGAGAGGAGTTAATCCCTCTTTATTCTTATGTGTGCTAAGGAAATCATAATAATGCACTATTATCACAGCCAAATCTGCGTCATATCCATAAATATATATATCCCTCAATGAAAGAATTAATATAGTGGTCTAAAAACATACTGAAATTAGCAGGAACAGAAGATAGGTATGAGAAACATACCAAAGAACTCTCTCTCGATAGCACAGTGAAGAATAGTGTCGCCATTGTGACGCACAAGATCTTGCAAGGGAGCGCGGGAAACGTTAGAAAGATAAGCAAAGGCTTGTTTCTTCCAGTTGATAGCAGCTCCAAAGAGAGGTGTCTCTCCACTTTTGTTCTTTCGACTCACCAAGTAAATCCTCTCCTTGTTCGTTCCTATGATCCACCTACATATCTTTGCGAAACCCCTCGAAGCCGCAACATGAAGAGGGGTATCCCCTCGATCGTTCCCCATTTCCAGTGCCTTGATCTTCCCTTCCTGTTTGTGTTTGATAATTTCATTCACAAGGGCACAAACCACATCTTCTTCGTCCAAATCCACGGCCACGTGCAGTGCAGTGCCCACGGAATCGTCAATCATTACCGTGTGACACTCTGGGAAATCTTTGTACATCTTCTTAACCTTGTCCCATTTGCCTTCCAATGTGCACTCTGCCAGATCGTAACTCACTTTATCTGATGAATCGTTCGTCAACTCCTCCTTAGAGTTTCCAGCATCCATCCTTCTTGAACTTGAAATAATATGAGAATTATGTTTGTATGTATGTAGTTTTATTTAACATGGCAGGAGGAGACCATTGTAGCACTGATAAAGCGTCATTATTAATTAGTTGCATGCAGTGAGAATGTATGTGGTACATAAGGAATTTGATGCTTCAACTTCACATCTTTTGCCACTTTTCTAGTTGACACGGGAAGTATAATTTGAGAGTACTGTCATGGATGGACCACTCTGTGTTATGAAACTGTAGCAAACATCAAACAAAAGAAAAAGAACATATATTCACTATGGAATAAAAATTTTACATCTCATTCTATCAGTCCACATTTCACAATAAAAAAGTATTTCTCATTTTATTTTATTTTTATTTTATTAATTATATTATGGAATAATTTATTGTTATCAGAACTCATAAATATAAATATGTATATAGAGAGTAATAATAAGTTGATACGGATATATATAATATTGCAAAAGAATTATTATTTCGTTTGAGATCAGTCTCAACATGTTTTTTTTTTTTTATTAAATCGCTTTTCAAATTAATATTATCACTGAACCACTCCAAATTGTTGGGTATGGGCTACTAAGTTGGATTCGAAAGAAAAATAAAGGGTTACTTGTACTACAAAAAAGTACAACCTCCATTTTATTTTATTTTTCTTTCTGTTGATTTCTTTTTCATCAATTGTTCTGTTTATTAGTAATGGTAGCTGTAATGACCTTTGTTTTTTTATTCTTTTCGACTTCTCACTGTGACTGAACAACAAAATTTGGAAAAAGAAATAAAGCAAAAAAATATTTGTTGCTCCATGGGCTGCAGAGAACTGTTATTGTAAGCTAATATTTAACCAATGATGTGTTTGGAATTTTGTTAGGAATTTCCTGAGAAGTTATGATAGAATGAAAAAGAAATGGGATGAGAGGAAAGTGACAATATTTTTAACTTAAAATTGAGTGTAGGTAAAGAAAGAAAATATTGTGTGGTAAAATTTTACACTAGTTAGAGTTTAATAGTAGTTATAACATACATTTTTTTTTCTTTTAATTCATTCAAACATAGAATTATACGGAGGCAAACAATTTCAAAGTAACAATAACTTAAATATGAAGATTAATATTATAGTTTGACTCTTTTTATGATTACTAGTTTTAATTGTTATAGCACAAATTTTTGTTGTTAACTGTGGAAGCTTTTACATAATGGCGTGTTTCATGCATGTTGTATATTAATGCATTCTCAAAAAGTATAAATCCAAGGAATAATCTTTCTCCTTTTTCCTTTATTTTTGCATAAAACTCGAAATGAAGGAAAGAATTGGTATGTGTTTACATATTGAGAATTTTTTTTTTATGAAACTTAAAAAATAACTATTTTCGCCACTGCACACTTATTTTGACATCATGATATTAACCATTTTCACTTAAAACTGAAATCCACCTAGTGAAAGATTTAGGTAATATGCAGAAAACTTTAGGTTATAACATATTATTATTATTGCATTAAAAGCATTTTAGTTTGTTATAAGTACAATAGTTAAAAAAAACAAGGTGAATAATTGATTTGGTCTTTTTTTTTTTTTTTTAAACTAGCTCGTAATTTATTCTATTGTTTTATTACCATTTTATTTTCAATTTTATCTGGGTCAGCATAAAAATAATTCTATATTTTTTTATGTCCAATTTCAAAATGTTAATATGCATTTAAATAATAAATAAATTTAAAGCATTTATATTTTATTTCGTTTTATCTCCTCTCTTATTCTTCTTGTGGGCTTCTTTTTTAACTAGTGAAATTGTAAAATAAATGTTTATTTTATATAATTAAATTTTATATTAAATAAATATTTTAATATTGCAAATTATATTATAATTAACAGTTGTAATAAATAAATAAATATTATTTTACATATGTACTATATTTTACATTTACGATAAATAATTTATATTTTGATACGAGTCTACTTTAAGTGTTGATAATTTCTTCTAAAAAATAATGAACATCAATTAAAAAATACCTTTTATACACTTTCATTTAAAAAAAATCTTAAAAATATTATCGTTAAAATATCTTATTTTTAATTTATATTATATGGAGAGACAAAGAATTGTGTTAATTCTCTTAAGTGTATAAGAGCTTGGGCCTCCGCTCATTCTCCATGGTCTAAATCTGGGCTCGGCCTTATTACCAAAAACTAATTACTTTGTCCTTATTTTGAATGGCAAAATCTCCCTGCGTCTACATACGTATCTCCATTTTTTTTTAAATTTTAATATTACCTTTCAATTGAAGTATAAATTAAAATTAATAAAATATCTAATTTATATTTATTAAAACTATGAATCTCGATAACTATAGAAGGAATTTAAAGACAAAGAGGATATGGAGTGAGGTTATATAAAAAGGAAGTTTCAAGAAATTAAGAAATTTAATGAATGAGGTTTTGCAATTGAGGTTATATAAAAAAGCAAGCTTCAAGAAATTAGGAAATTCTAAAACAAATTAAAAGATTAACAATTTTTTGTTTGAATATGAATCTTTTATATATCTTTGAATATTTTAAAAATACTGACTAAATGTTTGTGAATAATTTTATACCGATTCGATAAAAAATATATATAATAGATTTACTAAACCTTTTAATAAAATAAATATTATTTAACTTAATCTTATAAAACTAATTTATAAAATAAAATTATATTTATTTATATATTATAATTTGTTTATATATATAATATTTCGTTTTGTTTGTTCCATTTCGTGTAAATGTTGCTGTTTTTAGTGTCTTTATATATTTAATTTTTTTTACCAATAAAAAAAAGTGTGTTCAAACCTCTTTTCTCGCATTTTGTGCTAAAATTCAACTCCTTTACTTATTAAGACACTGCTCTCATAATGAAGATAAGCAGTGTTTTTCCATTTCTTTCAAATCCGTGTTGTTAAATTTGACTTATAGGCTTTACATTCCATTATGACAATAATTAACCTTTTTGTGAAATGTAATTATTGTGAATTAGATTACAAAAGTAGCCACGTTGGATGTACATCATTTTGCATCAAAATATTCATTCTTTCGATTAAGCTTTGGTTTGGTTGGAGTACATTAATTAAAAATAATGTCAAATTTATAATGTATAAATAAAAATAATTTTTACTTCACATATCCATTTTGAAAAGATTAATTAGATTCGAACTCACCTTCTAATAATTTTAACAATAATTTTTGTAAGTATGTGATGAATTTTTACTGCAAATGCATCGTACTGTTAGAAGTAATAACTGTCTCTAAGGACGAATATTGATTCCACAAAAAATAGTGAATTATTGAGTACAATAATCACTAAATATAAAAAAAAACAATTAAAAAAAGTATTGAAATGATTGTATTGGTATGGATCAATAAGAAAACAGACAAAGAATTAATTATTTCAATTGGACAAATAGGAATTAGGTTTCATCGTCTCTTTCTCTCATGTATTTTAATTAGCATGTCAATATTAAGTTCGTTGATTGTCCGTATAAAAGTCATTTATATCGATTCCTCGCATATAAAATCCTTAAGAATATTCCCCAAGTATCGATCCCTCGCATAATTATAAGAACAACTTAGAATCAAGCTCATAAGAATGTTCCCCAACTATCGATCCCTCGCATAATTATAAGAACAACTTAGAATCAAGCTCAGACGTTAATGACAATTAACATTTCAAGTCTATTCCTAGCATTTAAATATGTTAAGTATTGTTGTTTATGTTAGAACCCTAAAAATACTTTCCAGTTAGATTTAAGATTCTCAATTTGTCACGGGAAATTTAGAGGTAAAACAATAATACCAATAATCAATCTAGAACTGAATATTAATATATAAGATATCACCTCAATACATAAGAGTTCAAGCAGACTACTCTCAATCCCAAAGGGTAGAATTAGCCACGCATACTTCTAGCATCTTTCATTCTCCCAATTGGGTTACAATTCACTCTATGGTGTTTTCCTCTCAATCTGGCACCATAGGTTGAGCCTTTAGCCCCCTATTTAACCTAATTTTCTAGGATTAAGTCACTTCCTGTGTCGCGCTGATGGGTTAAGTGATAAAACATAAAAAAGGCTCAGTCTGTCAAACGCATTCTCACTTGAGCGAGATACTCCTATTGCAAAATTGGCTTTTTTGACACTTTTCTCTATTCTGGGACCTTCCAACTTTCTCTTTTAAGCTTAAATCATTCTCCTTTAATCAAAATCTTTAATCCTCCCTAGAAACCTACAATTAGAACCAAATTTGGAAATAAAATGCTCTTATTCAAATAAAGATCATAAAAAATATAAAAAGGTATAAATTCATAAATTAGGGATTATTTTATATGTATATTAGCAATAAATCCCCATAAGTGTCTATATTTTAATATGAAATATTACTGAAATTAGACACTTATCAACATACATGCTTAACTAAAGAAAAAATGGCATTAATATTACTAACATAATTTTTATACCTACACACTTTTATAGTAGACTTCATATAAAATCAATAGTAAAATATGAAAATTTACATTTTTCTCTCTTTCATAAATGTAAAAAATGAAAGGTAATTTAGGTTCATTATCAACATTTTATAGGATTTGTGACACTATAGCCCCTGCACCCCAATATCCTCATCTTTTTTGTCTCTTCCCCTCTCTTTTTCCTCTCTTTATTTTCTCTCCATAATTCTCATATATTTCAAAATCTGATCACACCATATAATAGTTGAGGAGTCATAATACATTACTCTATAAAGATTCTTTATTTTTTGTTTTTCCTTAGAATATCAATCTTTGAGGGAACCCCTAAACTTATTTTATCATATTATAATTGAATAATTTGTTCTAGGTTTCTAGATTTTAGAGTGGTTATTACATATAATTTCCACTAGTAAGTTCTCTGTTTGAACTGAATTTAATTTGAATTGATCTTTTTGAATTGTTTAGAAATTGTATGGTTGGATTGTCCTTGAATATATCTTTGAAAATGTATTTAAGTCTGCTGTTAAGACTAGTTTTTTTATATTTTGACTCAGACGTTGCATTTGACTTGTTTTTTAGTTATGTTCTCGCTTAAGCGAGTCTATTCTAACTCAAACGAAAACCGCACTAAAATATCAGACATCTCGATTTCATTCTCACTCAAAAAAGAAAATTTTCACTCAAGCGAACCCATTATTGCTTAAGCTAGAAATTTTCGCTCAAATTAGCCTAAAAAATTCCTTCATATTTTTTCTTTTCTTTTCTTCATGTGTTTTCAATTATTTGAATTATGTATGATTTTTTTTATGCAAAGTAGACATTTATTTGTAAATTCAATTGATTTGTGAAAGCTTAAATATTGTATGATTGAATGGGTGTGTAATATATATAAAAGTGATATTGTATGATCAATTAAATTAAGAAATTTCTAAATGATATGGATTGATGTGAATGGTCGAAGGAGTATGAAATTGAGATAATTGTGTAATTAATTTGAGAAATCTTAAATAATGTATGGGTCATTGATATGCATTGTATGTGAATGATGAACGCTTGTATAAAATTCATGTCATATATTTGGGATAAATGTATGATGTACTTGTATAAGGCTTAGACAATACCTACTAATGGCTAAACAATTGATACTCCTCCCTCGATCGTGTTTCCTCTCTTCCATTCCCGTGTTCGTTTCTTAACTCTCGGTTGGGAGTGCACCTACAAAAGGCTCTTCGACCATCAAGTAAGTTTTCTGTTTGAGTATGATTAATATATTGATAAAAAAAAGTACCTTATTCTTGTATAATCATGCTTATTTATAGTATTTGTAATGGACTATCTCGTTGATGAGTCGTATTTAATGTGTATCATAAATTAAATGAAATTACCTTATTTGTCTTGTATCTTCTTAATTTATCTTGGTGCATTAACTCTAGCCAGTCAGGCGGTCTCCGATACTGGTTGATGTGGTTCGTCCAGCCCCGATTGGTACATATGAGATGTTATGTATTGGTCCATTAAGTATGAAAAACCTATGTTTTAACATAGATCATTTAACTTCATTGATGATCTAAGTCACATAAACTAAGATATTAGGAGGTGGGAAGCTAAAGATGAAGTTCATACACATTGTGACCTATGGAGACACACAGTATTAGATGTTTGAACTTACCCTAATCTTAGAGGTGTGGACTAGATGTCAATATCCGGTAGAGATATACTTAATGAGTCTTCCGAAAGACAATAAATCCATATGCAATCACTATGATTGAAATGAAATCAAAAGTACTAGGGATTAAAAGGAAATCAAGGTATTATGAGACAAATCGATCTATGAGTAATCAATATGAATAAAATGAAAATGATTTTGCATGATAATTTGATACATACGACTCTTGATGGTGGTATTAGAATGTAGTTGGATTGTGGTAATTGATGTTAAATATTATATGACTATGATTAATGAGAAAATAAAAATAGAATTATATATATATATATATATATAACTGATTTATCTAATTTATTTATTTTATTTATATTTTTATATATTATAATCTTATTTTTGATAATTTATCTTTATATATGTATTATTTGTGGATGAACTATAATGACTACTATGTACACAACCATAAATATGTAAAGGTGCAAGAAGGATTTGGGAAAAACAATGAAAAATATTATTTTATTTTGTAAAATTTTTATATCTTTTAGGATGTTATACTTTTGTTTTTTTATTTTTTATCGAACAAAATTAATAGGAATATTTTAAAATATTTCAATCCTATTAAACAAAAATGGTTATGAATCATATGTAAACCCTAAGCAACATTCCCGCAAAATTGGTATCTAGCTCCAGAAAAAGTATTAGGTTTTGCTATGTGATTTTCCGAAAGCAAAAAAATGTGAGCCTTACGAAAATATTACACCAGAAGAAAGCAAAAGTGATGCACTTAATGAAGAAGATAATAGATACAAAATCTAGTAGCCATTCATGCACCTGCCTTTTTCCTCTGGACCCAAATAAATAAAAGCATATTTAATTTGATTCATGTGTTTCACAACCCAAGCACACTAACCTGTTTTTTGGTGCATGTACAATGGAGATACTAGAACAGAGTTTTAATTAAAAAAACATTATTGTTAGACAGATTTTAATGGGTTATACATTAACTAACAATAATTGATTCACTTTTAACAAAATTTACTTTCTTCACTATTATTTTATCTATAAGTCTAAAATCTTATTTAAGAGATTCGACCTTTGTTCTACTATACTACCCATAATAAACAGGGATTTCACTACCAATAAATCAATTACAAAATTATTTTTTATTAGTAATTAGGATTTTTTTTTCTTATTTATTTCCAAAATTTGATTTTTTTTACAAAGTAACGATTATTATTTTTTTAAAACTTTTATAGCACGTCTGTGACTGTTGTAGAGCCATAAAGAACTATCACTATAATTAAATGTTACAATACGTATATTTGTAAATATAACCAGTATGTAAATGTTATATAATTTAATGTAATATTTTCTAAAATAATTAATTCGTACTAAATAATAATCAGTCGGTATCATTTAATTGCACCAGTTTTATTTATTTATTGATATTTTTATTCATAAAAATTGAATACATAACATAAAATTTACAACAACTAGCACATTTTATTCAATTAATTATCTCAGGATCTGAATTTTCATGAGTATAAAAAGATAGATTTTAAATTAAATAAAAAATGAATGTTTTATTACATTAATTTTTAAAGCTAAATATATAAATATTTTATTTTTTATGTATTATTAACGATAATTTATTTAAAGTTCTATTCTATTTAAATTCTTTTTTCTAAGTTTGTGATCAATATTCGTTTTTTTCTCCTTTGTAGGTCGTCAATTAAAAGATGACAAGAATTTAGATCTATCTTATCGATCAAAATTTTGATGTGTTTAAGTTTTTCTTTAACCTAATATGTCAAGTTATTATTTTTTGTTTTCATTACATGGAAGGAGTTACATTGCCACAGACGGTCGTAGAAGACGAATATGTTAGTATAGGATTAAAATAATATGTTTGGTTGTTGAATAACATTTTATAAGAATAAGTTAGAGTATCTCTAACTTTTTTTTAGAATAATTCTCTTAAAACTTAGGATTTTAAGTTAATAGATGTTAACTTAAAGTATATTTTGCAGAAATTAGAATTTTAATGTTAAATCTGATTTGATATTTGCAAGTTTATTAATGAAAATTTTACTTTATATAAACCACAGTTTCGTGGGGAATGAAATTTTAAATCTTACATGGGAAGAAATGGTGATTTCTAATTCTATGAACTGAGGTAATAAAATGGAATAACTTTTTTCATATTTTTTTATTTAACGTCAATGCTTAATTGACGAAAAAAAATTATATTATCAATTAACTAAAATTTATGTATAATATATGTAACATCTTGTTTATGGATACATTAACTATCAAATATTTTAATACAATTAATATATATATATATATTAAGAAAAGAAAATAACAATTTTAAAAATGTAATTTATTTTCTCTATTATTATTTTGTTTCTATTGAAACTATCCTCTCCCAACATAATATGTTTTTGTGTCATACACTATCATCGCAATTAATAAATAATACAATCACAATAAGCTAGAGTTTTAAGGATTTACCTTATCACTTGAATGGAAAGATATTCTTATTTCGTAGATAATGTTAAATTTACTTATGAATTCAGATTTGTGAGTAATATTTATAGCTAACGCTGAATTTATCTACGGATTTAGGTTTGTGGGTAATCTCCACAGCTAATACTAAATTTATTTATAAATTTAGATCTGTGTGTAAAAATCTGTTGATAAATCTAAGTTTTTTTTATAGTAATTATAATCTATTCAACACAATTCTTTATCACGCTGCGAACTTGGTCATAGGAACCTTCTTTGACTTTGATAATTTGATATTTTACTCTAAATGATTCTAACATCATTAGAATTAGGATATCTCCTTCGCGAATTCTCATATCAAAACATCACATACATCTCAACATAGTAATATATATATATATATATATATATATATATATATATTCATAAATTTATCATCAAATATATTTTATAATTAAATAAAAATAGAAAATATATTACATCAACATCAAATTTTAATTAAGATTTTTTTTCTTCACATGCAAAAAATTATCATTACACATAATAGCACATGGAAGACAATGAACACTTCACATGCCAAACGTGGCGTTGGCAAGTTTTTCCGAATGTGATAGTTTTGTTTTTGTCAGGATTTAAAAAAACCTAAAAAGTGGTTTTCTTTGGCATTTACGCAAGGTCATATGGTGAGAAAGTATAACATGCTCTATTAAAAGTTCTAAATTATTGTAAAAATTTCATTTTCCATTTACTATATAAGTTGTTTTCGTATAAATTTCTTAGGAAAAAAAAATGCCATTAGTTGAAAATAACTAAGTTTGAATGAAATGTTAAATTCAAGCTATATATGTACTTTAATCACTCGTGCAAGATTAAATATTTGGTTTTTGAAGATTTTTAATTTGAAATGTATGAAATGTTGGATTAGGATTCCTTAATCATATAATGAAACGTGAATAATGATTAAATAATACCTGGTAGACCCGTGATCGTATGGCTGAGGAACGAAGACATGATCTTGATCAGGTTCCCCTTTAGGGTGTATCGCTTAGAATGGAATTATGTGAGTAGAGAGACAAAGAGATGAGAGGCTCGAAAATCCCTTTAGGGAATTAGTTTCGGCCGTGTGATGTTAGAATATGAGAGTGTCCCTTTAGTTGTCTGGTAATCTCTATTTATAATACACCTAAGGGGAAACCCTAATTATTTTTGGTAAGGGTAATTACGTCCATCAAGCAATTACCAATAATATAATATGATAAATATGGTAATTGATCAATTAATAAGATAAATAATCGTGAGGTGCCACATAATATTCTTACATGAAACTCTAACTTTTTTTTTTTTTTTAAAGAAGTTGTTACATAAAAATGAAGGATTTGTCTCTTTTTATAAGAAATTGTTACATAAAAATGGAGGTTTCGTCTCAGAGTTGTGGTGGTGAGTAAAAGACACATGGAGGTTCAAGATGTGTTTCATCCTCAAGAACAAAAATATATAAAAAATATTGTATAAAAGGACACAAAAAAATACGTCTACATGCATCCAAAATTTTCAAAAGCATAACCTAACATTCAAAGTGTGAACATTGAATATGTAACCTCAGCCTATCTTCAATTTCTCAAATTGAAAATTAGTTTTTTTAACTATATTCCTTTCATATTTATTTAGTTTTTTCTTTATTATTGTAAATCTCTTTATAATATATGTCCTAATTCATTTAAGTTATCATAGACTTAACTCTCTAACACACAAAAGTTGTAGTATCAAACTTTTTTATTGACAATAAATAAATTAAATAATAAAAAATATTTAAAGAATATCTCAACTTTTAAATAAATAAAAATATTTAAGGAATATCTCAATTTTTGTAAAAAAAAAAAAAAAACTCTCAATATCCTCTAAACTATGTGCTAAAGAGAAATCTTGCTTATAATTACACCCAAATCTTCCTTTTTTTTCTTGTAGTATTTTTGTTATACACTCTTCAATATTTTTATTTTATTTTAACATAATAGACTCTTAAATAGCGTTTTTTAGATGCTATAGTTTCTCACTATTTATCTTTTTATTCTAGGATAGTGTTTCAAAATATTGAATATGATGACAATGCAAATATTCAGTTGTAGTTAAAATACGTAATAGAAACATGAATGTATGCTATTTTTATTTTAAACTTATTTTAAATATTATAAAATATAATATAAGATTAAGATTAAAATGAATATATTATATTAAATCCATTCATAGGATTGTGGGAAATTTCCAAAATTTTTTTAAAATTTTATTTTTTAAATAAAAATATTTCTTCCATAAATTCATTCTTATATTTTGTTTGAAATGGATAGAAAGGAACGGGGGAAATAGAATATAAAATATATTATATTTGGATTGATAGAAATGAAAGAAAAAAAACATTTTCTTTCTAATTGTTTGAAAGAATTTGTTAAACATGAAAGTTTTTATATATAAAAAAAGTGTTTGAAAGAATGGAAAGGAGATAGTTAAGAAATAAATAAATTATATGAAAACATTATATTTAAAAAATATACCTTAAAGTAATAGTTTCTTTAACATAATTTCATTTAGTTATATTAAAATTCTTTGAATACTAAAGAATTTTAGTTTTTTTATTTCACTCCACCTCAAAAAAAATCACAAAAATAATTTGCCTCGCTCTTTAAAGGAAAACAAAATAGTTTTAGAATCTCGCTCTTGAGAAGAAAAAAAAAGTCTCTGTCTCGGTTATTTCTAATATGGTTGTTGTTTCCTTCAACTTCTTAATCATATCCCTCTTTTAATTTATCATCTTTAAAATTTTATTTCTAAAATCAATTTTAACAACTTTTAACTATCTACTATAAACATACCCTATAACAAAATTATTTAAATAACAATAAATTTAAAGATAAAAAATAATTAGTTAATATATTAACTAAGTTAAATATTATTATAAACTAAAAATTATTAGTATTTAGAGTAATTTCTATTATTAATAAAAAATTATATACTAATTTTTAAATGGGTATGTAACATTAGCTTTCAAGGTTTAGTTATTAACTATTTTAGACTTTTAAATTATTTTTTATAATGACTAATTTAGAATTTAAAGTAATTAGTAGCTAAAATCTTATTAGCTAATGTTAAATAACAATGTAGAAATTAATTTATAATTTTTTATTAATAATAGAAACTACTTTACATATCAATAATTTTTTAATTTATAAAATAGTATCTAACCTAGTTAATATTTATTTTTTGATATGCAACATAATAAATAAATAAATAGAAAAACTTTAGGAGTGCTCCAACCATTTTACAATACAAAATAGTGTCTAAAGCTTCAAGACTAATTACGAACATCCTGCTTCTAATAACTATGAAGAAAAAACTACATTCAATTATGTAGAAAACCTGTATAAGAACCTGCTTAATAAATCAACTCTTAAACCAACAAAACGATATCCTCATTCATACACAAATTAAAAACACCTCAACCCTTTAAACATAATCTAGCAATACTAACACATTCAAAACAACAAGACAACAACCTATTCTTCACCTACTTTACTTTCTAGGATAACTTTTTACACTCCCCAAAATGTAAAATAAATAGGTGTTTGTTATTCCAGCATTGCAAACAACGACGTACCCAATTCCTCCACCACCACCTTTGTATCCTTCATGGCCAAATTGTTATCTTCATCTTTTGTTTTTCCTCTCCTTGGTTTAGCCGCGATTCCTCCTAAGTTGTCAGTCCTTCTCAACCAACTTGTTATCGACACCACCTTTCAGTTGCCCTCCAAGTCATAACCCTCCATATTGGTATGCTTCAGTCCATCTTAACTCCTTTGTCTCCTTGTAAGTTGTTACTACTTACCAAACTTGCAAAAACACACATTTCTTAGTCGTACCAGTAAATAACTATCTCATGCACCAACATGTATTTCTACCCTCCCTCTTTCCTCATTTAAAATATCTTGTATTAACACTTCACTCTCCTCTAACCCAATTCACTAGATTTATAGACAATCTATTTCTATTCGTACCTGATTTACCTCTCTATCGGCTAGATTTCATACACACCAAAAAGTTCAAACACCAAGTTAATATATTAACTAAATATTTTTAGTCTCTTAAATCAATATCTATTTAATAACTTTTTAATGATAATATTATCTAAATTCACATCATATTTAATATATTGTTCTTTATTACTATGTCAACATTTAATGTTAACATGATATTGTTATTATTGCTATGTCAACATTTAATGTTGACAAGATCAAGTTAATATATGAAACGAAATCTGACAATTAAAAATAGTAAGGAAATGAGAGTTTATTGAAGACTTAGATACATTTATAATCCTTCATTTGGGTATACAATTTCTTTTGATCTTCTGGTTTTTTTTTTTTATTCATTTGATTTTTTGTAATGCTATTTTTAGTCACTTAAGTTAGACAATGTTAACTATGTTTTGTTTATGTGATCATTATTTGAGTTCTGAATTAATATGTCAAATAACTGCAAAACTCATTTTGGCACTTCATTCTCATATTTCAAAATCTTAGTCAAAGATGCAATAACTCCAGCACCAAAAATATCAAACTGGTTGCAACAGCTTGTGACACTCATCTACCATACTAATTATTGTTAGGATGTCCTCAAAGAGAGAAGTGACATCACTAGTGACAAGTACCTCTCTAGCTTCCTCAAAATGGAAGTTAACAATGGTGGATGATTGTTAGTCATCCGTTTGGTTCTTAGCAAATGTTCATCACTGAACAATTATTTGACACGTCATCAATTTATTAATGACACCTAACCCTAGGGACTAAAAATAACATGATGCAAATCAAAGACTAAAAAATGAAAATTTCTAATAGAAGGATAAAAACAAATACCAATTTGTATGACTGAAAACATATTCAAGTCTTTAATAATTTTTCCAAAAAAATATCAATCAATTAAATTCATGTGACAAATGTTAAATAGATTATTATTTTCCATATCATTAACATCACAAAGATCTTCTAACCCAAGCGATTAAAAATAGCATTACACAAAATCAAATGACCAAAAAATGAAAAAATTAATAATTATAGGATTAAAAAATGCACCCAATTTGAAGGACCGGAAACATGTTTAAATTTTTAATAAACTTTAGAATCATATCAGTTAATTAAAGTCATGTCTAAAATGTTAAATACCCAGCATTTGTCACATCATCAATGTTATTAACATCGTCTAACCCGAGAGACTAAAGATAATATTTTACAAAATTGAAGAACCGAAAAATGAAAATTTTTAATTAGAACACCAAAAGAAATAGTGTCCCAATTTGAAGGAATAAAAATATATTTAATCTTATTTTTATTACACCTTTATAATCTTTGTTGGATCTAACAATGATATCTAAGGCATACTAACCCTTTCAAGTCAAGTTGGTAATAGCTAGAATTTTGTGATAACTTCAAGATCTAATTTAATCTTTTACTATGCTTAGAACAAAGAAGAATATAGACTTTTTTTCTAATTTTTTACAAGTTCATTTTTTTTTACTCACTACAATAATAAAAACTAATTTAAAAATAAAAATATGTTTTTAAAATAAATTTTAATTTAATCAATATAATAATTAATTATTTTTTGTCTTTAAAAATAATTTTTATTTAATAATTTTTTTAATGACTATAACAATCATAAATTTAATTATAGAGATTATTTTATAGTGAAACCAACTCCATTAGTTAGTTAATATTTAGGCTTACAACTGTAAAGAATACAAAATAATGTTTAAACGGGATTGTAATCTCTAAGAGAAAAATAAATTCTTCATCACAATTTTCACAACTTCATAACTTCATGGACATAGTCATAACCTTTTCACGTGTTATAAAATTATTATTATGAATTTTAACTTTATTTTATAATTTTCACGTATATCGCAATTAAATTTAAATTCTAAAATACTATTTTCTCCAAATAGTTGAAAGACAATCATTTATATAAATAATTTAACTTAAATATTTATTTATTTATTAATTATTATCGAAATATTAATGTATATCTATAATAGATATAAATTTTATTAATTCATATTATATATAAATACACCTATTTACAAAAGAAGGAATAGAAAAAATTTATATTCCTATATTTCTCTCCAAATATCGCTCATACACTTGTATATATACATGGTTGTGTCCATAGTATAGCCATTCATACATAACAAACACATGCAAAGATAAGCTATCAAAATAAAGTTCCAACATACGAAAATATAATTAAAAGAACCAATTTGATTAGTAATTCATAATTAATTAGTTTCTTTTTACTCAAACACAATCATATAAAAATCCAAATACCAATCACAATAATTCGATTTCATTTCAATTATATAAACCACACATGAATATATTTTCAATCACAATAATTCAATTTTATTTCAATCATATTAACTACACATGAATCCATTTGTAATCATAGTACCTTGATTTCCTTTCAATCACATTGACTCCATAGATCCATTTGCAATCACAGTACCTTGATTTCTTTCCAATAACCATTACTTTGATTCATTTCAATCACGTTCTAATACGCAAGACTTAGATTTACACATTAATCTAAGAGAAATGATTATGGTAAGTTCAAACATCAAATATCATGTGGTTACAATCGGTCACACTGTGTATGAGCTCCCTCAACAATTTCTCACCAACTGATATTATAGCTTATGTGACTTACATCATAACTAAAGTCAAAGGATACATAAGTTTTTCATACTTAATGTACCAGTTCAAACAAGCTTTCATCAATCACATACAATGCATATCATCACTCATACATTATTTAATTTTTTTTAAAAATAAATTACCCCATATATCACAAACACCTTCCATCTTTCACACAAATCCATATCATTTAGAAATTGCACTATTCAATTGATCATACATCATTTAAGATTTTTCAAATCAATTATACACATATCTCAATTTCATGCACATTCCATCATTCACACAATTTCATATCATTTAGAAATTTCACAATTCAATTGAATAGACCAACTAATTCATTTTATATTTATAAAAAAGAAATCATATATAATCAAATTCATTGATGATACAAGAAGAAAAGAATGAGAAAGAAAGAGATTTAATTAATTTTTTTAAAGATCATTTCAAGAACAATCCAACCATACAACTTCTAAATAGTTATAAAAGATCAATCCAGACTAAAATATGTTCAAACATTATTTTTCAATCATTTCAATACAATCTCAATTATTCAAACTCAAATACTCATCAACCCATAATCAAATTCAATTTAACTAACATGCATAATTTAGTTACTAGATCAATTTATTATCTAAATAAGTTATCCTAAAGTTTAATAAAAAAACATACATAACTTTTCTTACCTAAATTGTTTGCCTTTCAAACAATCTTATAAAATCTTATCCTTTAAGTTCGGATAAGCTTCAAAATATGAAGCGCAAATAATCTACATATAATTAAATTTTAGTATATAATAGAATAAATTGAGATAATCATTTTTCTCAATTAACCCTCAAATATTGTTGACCAAATTTTAAGGGAAAAACTTTTTAGAGAAAGAAAAGATAAAAAGGAAAAGAAAAGTGTGGGAAAAGAGTATATATGGTTGTTACATTTTGTGTAATATATAAGAAATATTACCAATAGATATTACATCAAATATTCGTCTAAAGCTTCAATGAAAAATGATATGTTGGATTTTAATGTGATTAAATTTTTTGGTATTAATACTCGTAGTGGTAAAGTTTTTCATCCTCTTCCTGTTAGATGAGAGTTTCCTTCACCAGTTTGGGTTAAAATTAATACTGATGGGCTGCTAAGGGTATCCTAGTCTTACTACCTGTGGAGGTATTTTTCGTGGAAGTATGCGGAAATTTATTGGTGCTTTATCTATGTTTCTTGAGGTTCAGAATGCTATTGTTGCTGAGTTTTATGGAGTTATCCATGCTATAGAGGAAGCTCAAAAGATGGGGCTTACTCATGTCTAACTTGAATGTGATTTTTCCTTGGTTTGTGCTACGTTCACTGTTAAGACTAATGTTCCGTGAATGATTCGTAATTTATGGAATACTTGTCTTAATTACTGTTGGAAAATCAGGTTTAGGGTTACTCATATTTTTTGTGAAGGAAATGTATGTGCTGATAAGTTGGCTAATTTAGGATTTATTCATAAAGAATCATTTCATTGGTATAATAGGCTTCCATCTAGTTTATTCTTATAATTCTTTATGAATAGGTATAGTCTATCTATGTATCATTTTTGTTAACATATGGGTTTTAGTCTAGTCATCCCCATATTTTTTTTTTCTTTCTTTTTTTCATTTTTTTTAATAATATTTTTTTCTTGTAATGACAGATGATTGTTGTTACTTAAAGTGTCAGCCTAACTGAGATGTCAAGTTGTATGATAATATCTACCATAAAAACTTTTATATAAAAAAAAATGTGATTACCACAAATACTCCCTCATGACATATACAAATGTTACTTCTAGAATTTTCCATCACTATTATCACATTTTCCTATAGTTATAATTCGTTCCGTTATAATTCGTTGACAATACATTAATTTTGACGAAAAAATATCCGTCGTTAAAATTTTGTTAGTAATTTATAATTTTTTTAGTTTGTAATTTAAATTGGTTTATACATAAGTTAACCAATAAAAAATTTTAAAATTTATTTAGGAGACTTTTCATAAATTAAGTTATATGTTTGTTAATTTTAACTTACCAAAAGTTTATATCTCCTGTAATTTAATTTATGAAAAAAAATTCTATGTTATTTTTTATATGGTAATGTATTTTTTATTTTGATATGACATAATTGATTTTTCTATGTGTCAACTTAATTGTAATGTCAATATGGAATAAAATCTTTTATAAAGAAAAAAAGGTAACAAATATTATCAGATTATATTGGTAATGAGTGGGCATGCAAATATTCTAACCATCCTGTTAGATTTTTAGTAAAGATGGAGATTTACAACAAAAAAGTGGTTTAAAGTAGAATCATTAACTGTTCAAATATCACCATCAATATTTAATTACTCAATGCAAGTATTTAATTACAAAATGCAAGTTGTGAGTAGTACTAATTAAATGTCAAAAAACAAATTTCCATAGTGTGATCATGTACTCAATTTCTCAAGCAACAAAACTCTACATACATGTATTACAAGTTTTAATTAATTTAACAAAATTCATATTTAAATAGTTCTCTCTGCATGGTTGATCAATAAAATGCTAATAGTCACGCTTGAGTTCATATAACATACGACTTTACATATAAAAACATAGTGACGGATCTTTAAAAAATATCTTTGGTATGTAAGCTTTTTTTTTATAGATGTACACAAATTTTAGGAGTACGAACTAAATATAAAATGTATTAAAATTTAAAACATTTTTTTTATTAAAAACTTTTATAACTTAACAAGTAACAATCATTATCTATCACTACATTTTACTTCAAAAAAGTATAATAATATCTTTATATAAAAGTTTTAGGAATAACATGAAAAAGAAAGACAAAACATTATATACAGCAATAAAATACAAAGAATAGACAATAGATGGTAAAAATTAATCTTAAACTGTTATGCGCTTTATAGATGATTTTTTTGTGTGATTTTCATATTTAGAGTCATATATCCAAAAGAATATTGTTCTAATTCATTATCCTTATCACCTCATCAACTTTTACTTCTTTAAGAAACTGTAGGAGGAAATAAATAAAGCTGCCTTAATATTCTTATACAAAATGAAACAAGTTGTTAAACAAATTGCTAATTAATAAACTAACACGGCTCTCTTAAGAAAGAAGGACCACTTTTTCACACATGCAGTATGCTTGATTGAGTAAAAGGGACGCAAAAACATTTTATTTTTGTGAGCTTCCTTTAATTTAGAAATTTCTAATCAAGATTAAATATTAATCCAATATTTGCACACACGCCCTTATTAAGAATTCCATATCTTACCAACTTTTTTGGTTCAAGAAACTTTTTACAATGAAAGTTTCCGACCGACTATTTTTATTGTAAAATTGCAATCGATAAAAAAAAAAATATAGTTGATAAGTAGTTTGTGATTAGAGTTTTTGTTACATTTTTGTTATCGCTATTTCGATCTTAAATTAATTAACGATTGATTTTTATATTTTAACGATCGTTTTAGTGATTGCTAAAAGATATTTTTTTAGTGATTTAAAACTTTTTCATATAGATTAAATATTAATCGAATATTTGCATTGAGGCCTTAGTAAGATTCTTATCAACTTTTTTTTTGACTCAAGAAACTCCTGAAACATGCTAATAATTAAGTGGAGAACACAAATTCTTCTTCCAAACTTATTCCAAAACGTGGACGCTATTATTTTGGAACTCGTATGCTCCTTCCAAGAAAGCACCTTCATATGACCCAGAAATAAAGGTCAAGTAAAAATTAGAGGGTTTATTGGAGGTGGTGGTAGTTTCTCTTGTTCTGGTCAAATTGTCAAGAGAAGAAATCAGCCACCAAGTGGGTCCAACTACACCAAAGTGGCAAGACAATTGAGTTACGGAACCAAAATAAACGTTTGCTATGTGATCTGTACTCTGCTAAAGGCTAAAGCATAGATAAAAACAAGGGTGGAAAGAAAGCAAATTACAACATATTTTCTCTATTATTTAGGGACGTTCTTTTTCCTTTTTTGTGGTTGGTCTTATATCTTAAAGCTCTATAAATACCACCCTCGCAAACTCAAATCTACATAGAGCAATAGAGAAGAGGCAGATAGAAAGAAAGAAAGAAAACGAGTTTTGAGTTTAAAAAATGAGTAACTTCCCAGTGATCAACTTTGAGAGGCTCAATGGTGAGGAGAGAAAAGACACCATGGAGAAAATAAAAGATGCTTGTGAAAACTGGGGATTCTTTGAGGTACCTCAAGAACCCATGCTGTTGTCTTTCCTAATTCATTTCTACATTGCCCTCCAAATATATGTCCTAGTTAGTTCTTGCCATTTTCTTGGTACTTAATGTCTTTTCTTACTCTTGGCTTTCAAAATTATATGTATAGTTGGTGAATCATGGCATACCCCATGACCTATTGGACACTGTGGAGAGGTTGACTAAAGAGCACTACCAGAAATGTATGGAAGAAAGGTTCAAGGAATTAATGGCAAGCAAAGGTCTAGAGGCTATCCAAACTGAGGTCAAGGATATGGACTGGGAGAGCACCTTCCACTTGCGTCACCTCCCTGAATCAAACATCTCAGAGGTCCCTGATCTCGTTGACGAATACAGGTTACAGTGCAACAAACATATATAACATTACACATTGCATGAGGAGAACATATGATATTGTCCCAAAGAGTGAAAATTGCTCCACCTATATTACTTCTGTTGCATTATTTATTTTTGAGTATCCACACATCACCTAATAGTGAGTTCAAAAACCAAAAATAAACAAGATGGACCTGTGCATTTCCAAATTGAAACTGCAGCTGTACATATCTCTTTCACAAGACTCTAACATGAAGTAATAGTGCAGGAAGGTGATGAAGGATTTTGCTTTGAGGTTAGAAAAACTAGCAGAACAGCTGCTGGACTTGTTGTGTGAGAATCTTGGTCTAGAGAAAGGGTACCTCAAGAAAGCCTTCTATGGATCAAGAGGACCAACTTTTGGAACCAAGGTTGCCAACTACCCTCCATGCCCCAACCCAGAGTTGGTGAAGGGTCTTCGTCCCCACACCGATGCCGGTGGGATCATCCTTCTCTTCCAGGATGACAAGGTCAGTGGCTTACAGCTGCTCAAAGATG
This sequence comes from Phaseolus lunatus, assembly GCA_013389735.1. NCBI lineage: Eukaryota > Viridiplantae > Streptophyta > Magnoliopsida > Fabales > Fabaceae > Phaseolus > Phaseolus lunatus. The sequence goes on from CM023864.1 coordinate 50,039,880, forward strand.
ACCAGTGGGTCGATGTACCCCCTATGCGCCACTCCATTGTTGTTAACATTGGTGATCAGCTTGAGGTAAATTTATTCCCTACTAATGTGTGAACTTAATTAGTATACAGTAATAATGTAAATGCTTTTTCCACTTTCATCTTATCATAGATTATCATGTAATTGAAAATATCATTAATTTTGGTCATAATTACTTTAAAAACTTTTAACTGGTGGACTTTAATCAACGTATTCATATACATATATACATATACATACACACATATATAAAAGTAGACATTTCTACAAACAAGTGAGATGCGACAATATTAGTGATATATAACACTACTTGGTTAAAAAACAGGTGATCACCAATGGTAAGTACAAGAGTGTGGAGCACCGTGTGATAGCACAAACTGATGGGACCAGAATGTCCATAGCCTCATTCTACAACCCTGGCAGCGATGCTGTGATCTACCCTGCTCCAGAATTGTTGGAGAAAGAGGCAGAGGAGAAAGCCCAGCTCTACCCAAAATTTGTGTTTGAGGACTACATGAAGCTCTATGCTAAGCTGAAGTTCCAGGCCAAGGAGCCAAGATTTGAAGCCTTTAAAGCATCAAATTTTGATCCAATTGCAACTGCTTAAATATTTTTACCATGTCCACCACCTGTATACTTTGGGAGAACCGAGCAAAGGAGCTTATGCACGTGTTTTCCAAAAGAATATTACAATAGCAATAATAAAATATCATCATAGTGCATGTTTGGATTTAAACTACTAATGTAAGACAGTGTTCCTTTATCGTGTATTGTAATTCGTACTTGTGTGTTGGAATTCCTGAAAGAATTTTCTCAATTTTAATACAAACATAACTTTTGTTACGATGGTTGAAGTGATTGCTACACGGCAAAATGGTCAACAGAAATATCAAACTTCATAACAAAAACATAACTACCTGGTTAGCAAAAACATTAATGGTCTCTTGGCTATAATATGCATTATTCTACCTTTTATTTCTTGCTTTTCTCGGCTTCATATGCGTCCAATTTAGCAAGTTGGGTTTTGGACCACAGTGACAATGTCTCAGTGATGTTGAATGCACGACAACGTTAATGGCATCATGATGCTAGGGGAAGACTATGCAGTCAAACACACTTTCTTGAAACAATGTGTAGGCCAAAGGATGTGGATGCAACCAAATCAAGATATTCATTTCTAAGGTAGTACATTAAGCAATGATCAAATTTAAACATAAAAAGAAATTAGGTGGTTGTCACATTACTTTCTAATTAAAACCTTTTGTTTTCTTAACAGTAAATAAACAATTAGACCATAAATCTGCTCATTATTGTCATCATGCCAAGAAAGGAAATATGGTAAATGACTCCATAAAGACCTGCATAAAGCTCCCGGTGTTCAATGTTGACCAAATAATTTTAATCACTTTAATTTTAAAGACGTTATGTGCTATTAAAAACTGTTTAAATCATCCTTAATTGTTTTCTTTACTCTAAAACATATCTCAACATGTAAAAATTATCTTAAATGATGAATGCTCCCACCAACTCCTCATATGTAGTTAGGGGTGAAAATTAACTCATCTATTTATCAAACCCATTCCAAAGTAAATCCCACAAACTCATCCATTGTTATCGTTTTCAAATTTTAATATATACTCTTATCAGTATTTTATATTTAAAACTTTCTTAATTTTTTTAAATGTTCAAAAATATATTTTAAATATTGTTTGATATTTGTACTGTTTAGTAATTCAACTATTTTTCTCACATTGTCTTTTTTTTATTTGTTTACTCTCCTCAACTTTTCCGTACTAAATAATTAGTTTCGTGTATCACCAATTTCCATTTTTTTTTCATTTTCCCAATTTGGCCGAACATGTATCAGTATCACGGGTTTTTGTATTGAACAAAGTTTTCCATTTGTGAGCAAGCTTTTGAACAACTTTCCCAAGTCTCAAATTAATTGGAATGAAAATCAATTAATAAATTATTCTTGTATAATTTATTATAATCCAAATTAAAATTTATTCCATCTACTTATTGTAACATCTTTTCACATACATGCTTCTACCCAATATCTATAATTTTCTTCTTCTCATCATTATTTTCGTCATCTTCTTTCTCATCTCTCATCATTTTGTCTTAACAACTATGAAATTGTATTTTCATTCATAAATATTGTACATGTGTTGAAAAAAGTTATAATAATTTATACATCTTATTTATTAATTAAACTGTAATTTTCTTTATACAAATTAAACATATTATTTCATACACTTTATTCAACCTGAGATTTACTACCTTATCTAACCTAAGTGTGAAAGTACTAGTATTGCTAGATGTATTCTTAGTCTATGGGGCAGAATTAGGAGCTAATGAGCAGTATAATAGAGAGATTCTGCAGTAGTTTTATGGGGCACGATTCTAGTGACGATTGTAAGCCTAGAGCTTATGAGTCATTATGGGAGTTGAAACAACAGTTTAATCTTTAAGTTGTTTATTGGAACTTGTTCTTTTATGTTGTTTTTATATCATGGTTTGAACTTAGTAACTATTGCGGTTGTGCATGTTGGGGCTGCTTCAAATATATGTTTGGAGAACAATGCTCAATCACAGCTTTTATTATAGAGGAGATATTCTGAAATCTCTGAAGAAATTTCTTTCAATTTTTCATGTACTTATTCCATGTACTTATGATGCTCTAATTTTATGTATATAATGAGTGGAACTTCTATTTCCAGTCATACCATTTTACATGTTGTTGACTTTTACTACATAAAAGATATTTTTTTAACTGGATTGAAATATTCTTAAAATACTTCTTTTTTTATTAGTTTTTTACTAATAAAAGAAGTTATTAGATTTATTCTTGTCATGTATTCTCTAGATGATTTTTCATAAAAATAAAATAAATATCCATTTAACTACCATTTTCAAACACTTTATATATATATATATATATATATATATATATATATATATATATAAGATGATCATAAATTGATGACTTTGATAAATTTCCATGACATGTAATTGATAAGTTTTTATTTATAGAAATAATAACGAAACTCAATTACATATAATAAGATAGGTGAAGAGACAATAATGAGGGTGAGGATGTAATAATATTAAAGAAGAGACTAGAAGTAGAACATAAAGATTGAATATATTGATGAATACAGGTACGACGTAACACAACATCACATCAACAAAAAAAGGAAATCATAAAAATGATTCCACAAAATTAACGATGGATGAGTCACAATAATTGACTCAACACAATTTGTTTTAAGCCACAAAAGCTTGAGATCCACGTAAGAATTCAACTTGGGACAGTGGAGAACCACCTTTTATAGCATACACTCTCTAAAAGCTGAAAGATAGTTAGCACTATTGGGTGAAACCTCTTATCTCCATATAATCATATATTAGCAAGGAAATGTCTCAGCCAAAACAGACATACAAACTCAAACACGTAACAATAACATGCATTATTATGAATACATTTTTACTCTTCTAACATCTAATTATATGAATCTTTAAGGGAACCATTTTCAAGCTTTCTAAGTTTTGCTTCATTGCTTGTGCTAGGGATCAATCTATAGTGTCATACTCTTTCCGCCATTTAAAAGACACAACCCAACAAAAATCAAAAAAAACTTTTTATAACGATGCATGTAAGGACAAAGTCCTTAATTATCACATCTTTTAATATCTTTTATTATTGTTTCTTCCAAGGTTGATACAATTTTTCCATACTTCTACAAAATAAAACTTAGACTTTTTTTTTTATTTTTTTTAATAATAGTTGCATTCCTTTTTATGAACTATCTCATCATTTTATATTGCACTATTCATATGTCCTTTATTTTTTTTTAGTTTAATAGGCATATACTATAAAAAAAAAAAAAAAAGTTACAATCAACCAATGAAATCCATCTTTTATATAATTTCTATAATATTTTAAAAATGAAAAGTTTAGTATATGATACAGATTCAGTACATATATTATTTATCATTTTTTTTTGTCCTTTATGTTTATATCACCCTTCACCAACGTAATACTATATGTTCTTTAAAAGAATGTAAAACCCTAAACATTAAAGGAATGCAAAATGGTTATTAAGAAATCTATAGTTTTCATGTTCTTCTTACTGTAATACTTATATATATATATATATATATATATATATATATATATATATATATATATAAGTGTTCACAAAATGAATTAGATGAACTTTGAAGGAAAAAGTAATTTTTAGTTCAATCATTCAGTTTGTTGGTTAATCTTATCACCCAGTAGGTTTGATTTCGAGATCAAATCCAATCCATTTTTTTTATATTTTAGGTTGGATTTGATGGGTTTTCAGCTTTTGAAAAAGAATAAAAAATATTAAAACAATGATGAAATAAACAAACTAATGCAACATCAAATATCACATCTCATGCAAAACTCATAACAGTTCAAACTATATATTCAAATTACAATTTCAAAAATATTGGAACAATTTTTCAAAAAGTAAACCCACATCACAAAAAAAAAAATCATTAAATACTAACCAAATTTAAAGACAAAAAATAATTAGTCAGTATATTAAATAAATTAGATATTAATTTAGACACTAAAAATTATTCATATCTAAAGTGATTTCTATTATTAATAAAAATTTATAAAATAATTTTTAAATTTGTATCTAAATTAATTACCTAATTTTAGTGACTAATATTTTAGATTCTAAATTAATCTCTAAAACATTTATATAAATTAATTTAAAATATAAAATAATAAATAGTTAAAACCTTAATAACTAATAGTTAGATATCAATTTAAAAATTAATTTATAATTTTTTATTAAATAATAGATATTTAGATATCAAAAGTTTTGTTAATTTATAAAATATCTCTAATTTAATCAACTAATAATTAATTATTTTGATTTCTAAAATTAGTTGGAATCCATAACCATTTAACTATTTTTGATCTCTTAAAGTGTCTTGGATTTTGATTCTTAGTTCATACAATTTGATTTTGGTTGAACCTCACAAACTTGATCATTTTATCCTTATCTCTATGGTTAGGGATCATTGATCATGACTCATATAAAGCAGAGCCTTTTATAAAAGGTTTAGTATTCATAAACAAACCTTAACACTTTGACTTGTCTACAGTTGAATTGAGTTTGGGCCCACGTACAATTATCTATGCTTTTTTGGGCCATGTAGTCTACCTCGCACTTGCTCAAATACAGTCTGTTAGATCCACAAGTGATCCTTTTGCAACACATTTTGGGAGTTTATTTGGACCACTTCCTATATTCTATATAATATGCATGAATCCCTTGTTTGGTACAGTTATAATCAAGGATGCAAATTATTATTGGGGACCATATTCCTTTTAATCAATAACTTTCTTTTTATTTCTTAAATCACTTTGAATCTAAAGATATTATCCACTTTGAGTGTCATGGACAAATGACACCTTTGATATAACATTATCATAAAATATATTAAATTTGTTAAAGTTATGTAATTTAATAATTAACTCATACTTCATAACTATAATATAATGTAACCTAATGATTGGACTAATTAAATTTAACATATATTTAAAAGTAGATTTTTTTTTATTAGAGTCTCTCTTCTAAAACAAATATGTTTTTGGATCTCTTGTCCTCTTCTATGTTAGTTCCATTTGTTTAAGCGATGTTATCAACATCATAGAGTTTAGATATGTATAAAAAAAATAGACATTTGTGAACAATAAATAAATATCAACGTGTTGAGAGAATGTGAACTTAACAAATGATTTATACAAGTTGACGATATAAAATCAAAATATTAAAATAAGAAATATTTTACTCTAGACGGAATTAATACTTATATGATTCAATAAGTAATTTACACCAATAGCATGTTAATTTTTAAATAATGCATGTAAAATAAATAAAAATATCACAAAGAAAGAACAAAAACCATTTTATTTAGAATGATACTATTTTCATGAATATAATTAATTGTTGAGATGACTATAAAATTTAAAAAATAATACTACAGTTTAAATGCAATTTAAAAACACGGTTATATATTTTATGGTAAAGAATTACATAAAAACAAATTATGACTCTTGTTAATTATTTTTTAATTAAAAATATTATTATTAATAAATAATTTTTTGTTAGTAGAATAGAAGACTTGAAACTACAACTTATTTCTTCATATTTTTCGCTTTTATCCTTAAAACAACTTTATATATTATAAAAGAAATTTGCAAACTATATTAAAAGTGTAGTCTATGATAAGATATTTAATAGATAGCTTCAATAAATTATAATATTTATCATATTAAATTTTCAATATAAATTTATAAAAAGATAACAAAGAATATTTATATTACCTTAAACTTTATTTACAGTAAACTATATATCATAAATTGGAAACATGCAAATATAAAAACTCTAGCATATTTTTACATATTCAAATTATATTTTCTTTCGCATGCAAAAAACTTCATTCAATTTATACAAATATGAAAATATACAGTAATATAGATTCTTAATAGTTTATTTTCTTTTTCATTTTTTTTATCTTTAAATTGACTAAACGAAGAGAAAGTCAAAATGTAACAAGTATCGTCCAAAATCATGTATTATATCAACAATATATTTCTCACATTGTTATTTTTTTTAACAGTTTTTTTATCAATTTAAAGGGAGAAATTAAATTAATAAATTTTAAGAAAAAATGGATCAATTAAAAAAAATTAAAATCTAAACACTAAAAAAAGTTTATATATATATATATATATATATATATATATATATATACTATATCATGAGTAAAATATATTCTACTTGCTACTCTAACATATGATGACTAGCATATGATTATGAGAGTTTCACTCATCAATGATTCATACTTTGAATGTCGTGTTCCTCTGTTACAAATTAAGCACCACTCATAACTACAACCAATAAATGATGTTCTAAGGACCATGTTTCCCAAACGATAACAAAACCAGCTCTTTGCCAACCAATGCATAGCTACTCAAATATTCCATCACAAGATAATATATAGTTTAAAATATTGCCTGTGTATAGTATAAAATTGAGTCTTATTGAACATTTAAGGAGAAGAGGTTGGAGTTTCCACATCAATTATAGATAAAGGTATATTTTACAATGATATTTTATATTATACAAATGAGTGCAAATTTTATCTTATAAATTGGTTTTATAAAATTAAGTTAAGTTTAAAATTTATTTTTTAATATGATATCAAAGTCATCTAGAGTTTATCATAACGAAAATTTGTTGGACTTATCAGATTATTCACTATCAGACCATTATCGAATTACTTATTATATAGTCTCACACATGAGTTGATAATCACGACGTAAAGAGATATATTGGAGATGTCACATTAAGTAGAAATAAAGATAATTCATAGTATATAAGCGGATACAACCTCATCTTATAAACTTGTTTTATAAAGTTTAGTTAAACTTAAAATTCAATTTGAAGAAAAATTAAAAAAAAAATTACTTTTACTAATAAACATGAATTACTTATAGAATTATTTTAAAAAATAATATATCTTAATGTATGTTCTACTAAGTTGATTAAGATTAAAGAGAATTGTTTAAAACTCCTAATTAAAGTGACATTTTATCGATAAAAATTGCTCTTAAGTTGCTCTACGTATTTTTTCTTCTTCCATTCAAATAAGTATATTATATCAAACAAATGATTATAAGTGGTAATATTTTTTCTTTATTTTTCTTTTATGCGATGTGATTTATAATTTAGCAAATGGAAATCAAGATACATTCTTAAAAGAACAAATAATGGTATTCCATAAGCCAGTGGCTTTTATCGTGCAACATTATAATAATAGGATTGAGATGAAATAAGAACAACGGGAAAGAGGAAGAGCAACCTTCCAAATATTGTTACATGATATGAACCCAAAATATATTATTCGCATAAGTATTGGCAATTTATAAAAATATAATATAACACTTTATCTTGTTTGTAATCTATTCTTGAAACTATTTGTTTTTTCTTTTAAACCTTAACTGATGATGATAACAATCAATGACAAATGCACCAACCATATCGGTCAATAATAAATGCATCACTCAAGTCACTTAATGTAGAGTGAGATAGAATAATATCAGTTTAGGGAATTGATTTTTAAGTACTATTATCACAAATTTATAGATATTTTAGCTAAACATTTAAATGAAAATTTTTAAGTTCTTTAATTAATCTTAAGTAAATTAAGCTAAAAATGACATTATTTAGGGCGGTTAAGGCGTAGACTCAGGTAAAATAGTCATATTATAACTTTGTGATTGTGGTTAACTAATCCTAATTATTAATTTTCAAATATCTAATATTAGGATTAAGAATACTGGTTATAGCTGCTTTATTATTTGCTTTGGAATTATTTTAATGAGTCTTTATTGATGTTCCTGAAAAGAGAAAGAAAGTTGCAAATTGTACCCTACCACACGTGTTAGAGGGCCTAAAGAAAAATGAATTAAAAAACTGAGGTCCATATTGTTTGTATACAGCCCAAGTGTGTTTCTTCCTGAACCCATAAAAACCGTGAAATAACAAAAATGATTATGGAAGTTTTTTTTCTTGTCCAGAATGCCTATTCAAGAAAATAATATTGCATTACAGAGCACTCATTTTCGAATGGTTTTTTTTCTTCTGGAAACTTCATTCTGAAAACAACTTTCCATTCCAGAATACTCTATTCTGGAATATGTTTTTTGGCTTACGGATTTCCAATTTTGAAATATCAATTCCATAACTTATTCCTAGAACCTGATTTCTAAAAATACCCACGTCACCATACCCAAAATTCTAAATCCTAAATCAAAACCGTACAACACACCTCATTTTTTACCTTAAACCACCAAAGAAGTCTTCTCAACACACCAACAACTTCATCATACCTTTGTCGAGCTCAACTTTTGTTGCAGTAATCTCCACAATCCCATCGGCAACTCATACACTGCCATGGAAGCTGTGTTTTAAAATAAAACGTGAAGGGTAATTTTAGGATTTCAAAAAAGAATGGGGTGCAGGAAGAAGAATGATGGGGTGCAAGAAGAAACCACAACCCAATAGAAAATATTTGAGAGGTTATTCCATTTTAACTACGAATCTTGAGTTCCAATTTGGTTGTTTTTTCCTCTACCACCATAGTCGAATAGCTCGACTGCACAGTCAAAAATATCATTTTGTCTTTAATATACATTTTTAATTCTATAATTTTTTTTTTCTATTTACATCTCCTAGATTGTAAAATCTGTAAGACATTTCTAGATTTGAAAGTATCTTCTAAATTCTACAATCCAAAATATTTTTTTAAAAAAAATACATTATGGATTACAAAATCCATATAGTATTCTCGAATTTAAAAATATATTCTAAATGGTACAATCCGTAATACTCTCTTATTATAATATGTATCATGTATTGCATAATTCGGAATGATCTAGAATTGCCTTCTGGATTGTACGATCTGGATTGTAAATTCAAAATGTGTTACGGATTGAACAATTCAGAAGGCACTTCTAGATCAAGTTATCTTCCAAATTATATAATATAAAATACATATTTACACTAAGAGTCTTAGTGTGTTACATATAGTAAAATTTGGTGTATATGAAAAAATGAAAAAAAAAATAACCGAACAAGAAATGAACTATAAAAACACTGCAAAATTTATCACAATCATTAACGTTTACCACCAAATACTACAGTCAACCACCACAAACACTCAAGACCACTTGAAAATGAATAATAAACGACCACACTCCCTACCAATATAAAAACACTAATATATACCGAGAATAATAGGATTGAAATTTTTAAAAAAATATGAAAGTATAGGGAGAAGGAATGGAGTTGAAGGGAGAATTTGCCCCAAACTTTTATATCAGTGTATTAAATGCTTTGGTAACTCTTTTTTTTATCATACCTACTAATGGTCACCTAGTTGAAGCAGAATTTGTCTTTCATTTAAGATACTTGCAGTCTCATAAAAAATAACGTTTATGTTAACAAAAGAAAATTATTTTAGCCAGAATTATATAAGCTATATGTTAGTTGCTAAAATTAAGATTATGATTCACAAAGTGATTATTAGGGGAGAAAAGAACTTTCTGAAATACTAAATTTAGGAGAAGCCGACACTAATTATGTTGATTGGGAAAGTGATTATAAGAACACATGAAAAAAAGTAACATGTGAAAGTGAAAGTGAATTCAAAAGTTCGAACTCCGAGGTAGTTGGCCAACCAATTCGCACAAAACTCTTCTTCACTTTGGCAGCAAAGTGCATGTAATTTCAGTTCAGCCATTGATATATCAGAATGTGAGCTCAATTTCTTTAGTAATCCACAAGTACCAGCCATTCACATTATTGCAGCAATCCTTCGTTCAGTCCAAACTAGAAACAAATTACGTAGCAAGAAAGAAAATAAGTTCATTGCCATGAAGAAATTCAGAAAAAATAAAAAGGAAACAAGAGATCGAAAGAAGAAATCGTTTCAGATTTTTGCATGTGCTTCCTTTAGGTTATTTTTGCTTCTTTTTTCTTAACCAAATCTAATAGTTTCTATGTTTGCTTTGTCGTTCTTCAAATTGCAGATATGGAGAGAAGAATTCACAACATTAAAATATGTGAGAAACAAAGTTTATTTTCTCTTTAATGTTTAATTTTAACAAGTGTCCAGGTAAAGCTTTTTTATATATTTATTGACTCATTTGACATAATATTTAGCAATTTGGATTGAGTTAATAATTTATGTGAATTTAATAATATGTCAGCTTTGTTAAATGGTAACAATAATACTAGAATTACTATATTGTATGATGTAGGTGTAACACTGAAAGTACATTAGAACGAAATTCTTTTATTTTTATGTCAAGTTTGATGCCCACAGATTTCTTGCTGATATTATAGAAGAGAGGAACTGAAGGATATATAACAAGAATAATAATTAAAATTTCATTTATTAGAATAACTCATCCTTATAATAGTAGCATGCACATGTCTAACTTATCATCCAATTTATAAATGAATTTTCTTAATATATATATATATATATATGTTAATGAAAACTAACACTTAAAACGCTGAGAAATAGCGGAAAATACATTTTAAATGGTGGGAAAAAAATTTATTTAATAAAAAAAATTGTATTCAAATATCTAAAAAAAATCATTAAATATAAATAAATTTTAGAAAACAAAACTAATTACTTATTATATAGATTAAATTAAATATTATTTGAAAGACTAAAAAAGTTAGTGATATTTAAATTAATTTCTATATTGATAAATATTTTTTAAATTAATATTTAATTAACTATCAAAAAATTTAAATCAGTTTCAGAATTTAAATAATTAAAACTTAATAACTAATTAGATATTAATTTAAAAATTAATTATTAATAATAAAAATTATTTTAAATATTAATATTAATATTTTTTAATTTTTAAAATAATATTTAATTTAATTGATATAATAATTAATTATTTTTTATTTTTAAAATTGATTTTTATTTAGTGATTTTTTAATATAGTATATCACCAAAAGATTAAAATGAGGGTTGCGATTGTTTAATTAACATTAGAGAATCCATTTAGTCGAAACACGATAATATGCAGAATGCATTTTATTTATAAAATAATACTATATGAAAATCTGTATAAAAAATATTGAACGATTATGGCAGTTTCCTTTAAAATCACTTCTCTGCTTTCAAACATTTTTTATAAATATTTATATTTCTAGCTAAATCAAAATTTTAGGAAATGTGCTATTGTCGAAACTGTTTTCTTTTTTTTTTTAATTGAGACAACGATTACCATGACAAAACTCCCCCAGAACTGGTAAAAACTATTATAATATTATAATAAAAGTAATATATGTCGACTTGATCCAAATTACGTGTTATAATATCACTTCAAACATTATTATTCATCAGTTTCATTTTGAACTTCTATTTCAAAAGAAACATGTTCGACTTTAAAAAAGAGAATTAAGAAAAATATTTAGTTCCCTTCTTTTATTGCTATTTTGACACCCCATTTTAATACATTCGTAAAAAAACATTATCCTTTATTTTTTCCATAATATTCTTGTGCTAAAAATGTGCATCTTCCTGTCATTGAATAAATAAGATCCAATGAAAATTTGTAAATATGTATGTAGAAAAAAAAAATGTATGATGGAATTAGAAACAGTTCCTCAGCACCAGCATGCAATTAGCCGAAGAATAACCACCACACACTTAACTGAAGTATTGTCAACTCAATAAGGAAAACAATATCACAAGTTTCTCTGCTTTTACTACCCACCAAGATCTTAGGCAGAGAAACAAGGCATTGTAGTATCCTTCTGGAATTTCTCTGAACTCAATGTTGATGAATAGTAGAGCAGCAAAAAAGAAGAAAAAGCAAATAATAAAAGGTGGTGGGTGAGGGGTGAGGTACACCAAGGGCCAAGTATGGAAGAAGGGAGATGGGGCAGAATTATAATAACACATACAAATTCTGGTAGGTAATGCTCTACTATTCCGACAATTTTCTTATCTTATTTTAAGAATGGGAGAAGAAGAATTATTCCTTTGCCGCTGCAATGCTTTGAAGGAGTTCATCACCTTTTCCTATTTATTTAAACTAAGAACATGGGGTTCACTTTCACCAACTAAAGAAACTGAACCCAACTCAGCATACCATAACTTGGTGTGTTACCTCTTCAGACATGAAAAGGGTATAGGCAAATGTTTCATGCTGGAAATATCAAACAACTCTACAAACCTCTGATCTGAAACTCTTGCTTTGGCGGCTGCAAAGCGCTGGTACTCATCAAAGACAGATGACAAGCACCACTTTTGCAATTTTCTATAGCATCCTACTAAACAACCTGTTCGGTGCTGCACACAGAAAAAAAAAAAGGAAGAGTTTACATACTTTTAACAAGAATAACTCTTACGTGTAGATTTTACAAAAGGGGGGTAAAATCCAGAAAAGATCTCACCTTTCCCCGCTTACAGTGAATTATAACTGGGTGATTCCTGACATCTGCATTATTGACCACCAAAAGTTATTGCTAGTAAAATGAATTGCTGAAACTAGACAGAGTTATGATTAATAACAGTAAAGAACTATATCATACCAAGGACAACTTTCAGTGCTTCACGGATTGTGTCCTCTGGAATGTTCACAAAAGGTTCCTGGATGCACAAGTTTCATAAGGTTAAAAAAGATTTCAAATTATCAAAAACTTTCTATAACATAAAATCAATGTTCCGCTATCATCTTTTATCAACTAAACTTGTTGGTAAAGAAAAGGAAGAGATGAGTGAGCGTGGCTAAAATACAATTTGAAGAATTGATAGTTTATGCAACTTTAATTATAAACTGTTATAGAAGGTAACTTTTACAATAATTACCTTAAAAATTGTACCAACTATTTCTTATTAGTTGATAGTGTATGTAATGTTTTTTACAATGATGGTGTATAAAAATTGAACCCTTTTATGAGTTCATCAACTACCAATATTGATTGACCTAACTATTTATGGGATCCAAGATAAGCTTTTATTTTATTACTAACCTATCTATATAGACCTAAATCATACACAATAAACAAAAATAGAATAAACCACCACTAAATTCCCATTCATCTAAGCATCATCTTTTCCCCTGATGTAGTCAGATATGAATAACCATGAAAATTAGAAGACATCAGAACATTCTCCAAGTCATATATTACACAAAAAACGAAAAAAGATAGGTAAAGGGCACGAAAACAATTCCAAAATTAAGGAAAGAGACGCAAGTCAGATATCATTATAAAAAATGGCTTTAATAAAACTATTGCTTTCCCTTGTTTTCCTTGACATATAGATCGGTCAAAAAGTTAATATTCAAACACAATTCATGAAATTCAACAATAAGGGTAGAGTATCTCTATGTTAATTCAACGGGTCTAGTTCTTCTAGAATGAGGAAATACACTTCAGATAATAACGTGTACAATTTAGATAATCTACAGTTAAAAAATTTGACAAAATCAAATGGATATATGACAAAATCAATTATAATCACAAACCTTGATTTTCTGATCAAGAATTGTGAGTGCACTCTACATCTCCACACTTGGCAAATCCAAATGCAACATACAGAATGCCCTAATATACCAGTAACATAAATTCCATCTCCAAATGTACTGATGACATATTCTATATACTCTGAAGATTTGCCCTTCCTTGATATTACCTTCTTATCTTTCCTAGGTGTTCATGACTTTGGTGCTACTTCTGTATAATTATTAATTTCTTTCCCCGTTTTTTACCTTGTACTTGCACTATAATCAAAAAGCAAACCTGTGTTCTTCTTTAACAGATTTGGTTTTCAAATGGTTCCATTATACAGACAGCAAGTATAATACATGGTCTCCAACTGTTAATTATTCTCGAAAAACCAATGATTGTGATCATTTTAGATAACCAGGGAAAAGATTTGACATGCCAGCTTGGATTCCCTCAACCGTAATTTACATATTCTAAAGTTGGTAATAAATACTTTCACTGTCCACATACAGGTGAGGATTGAAGAGGTCTCTCTCGCACAGAAATATGCTCAAGAAATAAAAACAATGGATCTAATCCGGAACAATAACGAGACCAAAACTGACATGACAATATAATAATGGTACCTAAAAAGCTGCGATATTAAAATTTAGCAAGCAAAAGTTTCCAAACAAGCATTTTCCTAAAGCACTTTGTAAAGTTAGGGATATTTCAAAAAGTTACACCAGAAGACACCAGCAGGAATAGAATAGAAGGAGGAGGAGGAGGAAGAAGAAAAGGAATAGCAAGTAAACAAGTTGAAGAAGTAATAATCCCAAAAGCCAGCTTTACGTTCCCTCTTTTTTCCTCCAAGCTTGTCATAAACCCATTTGGTTAAACAGTACTTGAAATCAAAGCATCCATATAACGGTAACAGTTCATCAGATCACTAATTATCCACAGCCATGCCTCGAGAGATGAAAGAAATTATATTAAGCATATACAAGAGAATGAGAATGACATGTCAATTGGATTAGACAGATGTCAATTGATCTTAGTGCAAGCTGTAAATTTTTCATTTTGTTGTAAACTTAGTGCAAATTGCCAAGACGAAGAACAACCACAATCAAATTCAGAACTTGGGATAAATTTCTTGTAGAAGCACTTATTGAGTAAGATGAATTAAATTTCTCGCGTTAAAATCAAATCTTGCACCTCTGCTTTCAGATAAGTTAAAAACTTAAACTTGATTCACGGAAAAAAAAATCAAATAGAACAAGCGGATTTTAACTTCCAAGAAAGCTTGATTGATTTTATGTCTGTTATCTTGTTTTGTAGATATAACTCCTTATATAGAATATTATATATAGACAGTCACTCAATCATAAAACAATCAAACCAAATTCAAGTCAGAAATCAGTAGAACACAAAAAAGGTTGAAGCCAAGGAAAGAGACCTTATGACCCTCGATCCCAAAATGATACAGCTTGATCCCATTTGACTTGAGGAACTCCATGTTGGCCTCCGGATACGGCTCAGGACACAAATATCTAACAAACACCCAATCAAACAAGCAAACAATCAGCAGCATCATGCAAGGAAAAGACTTTACTAACAATTCATCAATTGGGTACTCAAAAACAATCCCAAAAGCATCATCAAACTCAAACACAGACACAGACACACATGGTAACAGCAACGCGAGAGAGAGAAAAAAAAAGATAGAGAGGGTGATTGAGATGAGGGGACAGACATGATGGAGCGGAGGCCAAGGGTTTGGAGGAAGGAGAAGTTGGCAGGTTCGGGGAAGCCAGAGCGGAAAATGCCATTATCAACCATGGCGAAGTTGAGGGGCGGAATGAAGAGATCCTCTCCATCGAGCTTGTCAGAGGCACCGTCCTTAGCGACAGCAGTGGTTTGCGAGAGGGTGTGATCGGTTATAGTGAGCTGGATTTGGCGGCACATCGGAGTGTCTTGGTGGTGATGGGTGTGTTGAACTTCTGCCGCCACTTGCATATCAAAGTTTGTTTGAAGTAGTATTTGTTTGTTTTAGGATGATAAAGAGACACAGAGAGAGAGAGAGAGAGGGAGAGAGAGAAGGGTGTAAGGGGAAGTATAATTATTACTAATAGTATTGAGAGTGTGTGTGAGAGGGAGTTTATATATTATAATAATGGTAGTAGTAACAGAGAAAGGGATCAAAGGGGATATTCCTTAAGGTGGTGGTGGTAGTGTATTATGGCCTTTGGTGGTGCCCCTTCAAGCTCAAAGCCCTTTCTTTTGACTGAAGAGAGAAAGAAAGGATGGATGGAAGTTAAAGAGGTGAAAGGGAAGAGGGAGGAATAAGCCATATATATACACATTGCACACACTCAAACAAGGGTGCCCCCAACAACACCATCATATCACACACCCTTCTTTTTCTCTTTCCTTCTAAATAAACAATTCAAAAACACAGACTTTGGTTTTTTTCTTCTGCTTTTTAACCTATCTTCTATCAAAACATGATTGGTGTAATTCCAGATAAGATCATGGATGCAGTTTCTTAGTTTCACCGATCATTTATCTTCGCTTCTTTAACTTTGTGTACTCAAAATTACTTAATTTAAAATACTCGGAGTGAAAGTGAAAATTTAGAGTATTTTATTTTGAGTTTATAAGGTCTGAAAGATTCTTTTTTTCATATTAAGAACCAGTTAGAAATTAGATAAAACATAAGTATTTAGTTTTATTTTTTTAATTAGAATTGAATTTTTTCTTCAATTTATTGATTTTTTTAAGTAATATGTGGAAATTTAAACGGAAAACTCCTATCCTAATTACAAAATAACATTCAAATACTTAAGAAATTACATATGAGCTTTATCCTTCAAAATTATAATAGAGTTGTTTTTTATGTAGTTATAATAAAAATCAATAAATTAAATATATAATATGTAATTAATAATATCAGTCTTTATCTTAATTTACAATATCATACATTTAACCCGACATATAAATAAAGGATCAATAAAACTCAAATACCTTTTAATTTTTCTCTTAAAATTGATTTATACAAATTTAACAATAAACTTTATTAATTATAATTAAATACTTGTGTAATTTATTATTTTACTTTTTTCTCCCTCTAACCTTATAAATATATGTATAATTTTTTTTAAGAGATATAAAAATATAATTAATAAAAGATAATCATTGTCATCTTGAATTTACAAACAACAAATAAAGAATACTTAAAAATCTCTAAAAATCCAACACTTGAAAAAGGAAACTGTATTGAATTATCTAGCGGACTTGTGTCCTTGTACTAACAAAGCTATTTTATGATTTTTTTAACTTTTTAAATTTTACGAAAGTAACTCTAAATAATCGATCAACAGAAAATAAAATGTAACCTAACCATAAATGGCATTACTTTAAAAAATAATTAAACTTTATATATTTAAAAATAGTTTTTGGTATCAATATTTACTCAATTTACCTATATTATAACTATTTCTTTTGCCCATTTTCTTACTATTTTATTTTTTATAATTTAAATTTTCATTATAATAATTTTTTATAATTACATTAAATATATACAGAACTCACTACTAGAAAAAAAAAAACTTAAAAAAATGTCGGCTAAAATGAAACGTATTTAGTAATGTTCAAACCAACTATAAAATGACACAAAACATTTTAAATTATTTTTAATAACTTCAAAATCAGATAAATATTATATATATTTTTTAATTATGTAAAATGTTTGCCTTTGTTTCACCCATGCTGAACATAAGAAAATATAATAAAATAAAAGACATTATATCGGTTTCACCGAATCTAATTAGTTTATAATTTTATCTTTAATTTTAAGAAATCAATACATATTTAATTTTTAATATAGAAATGAATATTAGCATTCGTTAAACCCACACTAAATTAATATTATATTAATTAAATAAAATTTTAAGCGTTGGTGTAACTCACTAGTTTGTAATTTTGTTTTTATTGACTATTTATATAATAAATGTGAGTTTGACTAAAGAAAAAATTAATTTTAATATAGTTGTGTTGGAGTTCATTTGTCTTAACTTTAACCCTAATTTTCTCAATTTTTTTATTGTTTTTGTGTTGATTGATAATTTTGTAGCTTGAAACCTGAATTTATAGTGATTTTAGTTTAGAAAAATACAAACATAACTTCCTTTCTGATCTGATTTTTTTTTTTTACTTTCATTATTGATTTAAATTTGTTAAACCAGTACTCCTATAAGAGCAAATAATGTATATAACATTACAAGTTATTAATAAAGAGTAGGATTAGTATATTAACAAAGAGAAGAAACGTGAGCCTAAAGGAAAATATAAAGTGAAAAAAATCATTAAATTTATATCGACAAAAGAAAACTCAAATATATATATATATATATATATATATATATATATATATATATATATATATATATATATATATATATATATACTAGCCAGATTCTATATAGTCTATGTTTTAAAAAGTCGACATTGTGCATTTAGCTTCCTTGTTTCTAATATTTTTGTGTTTTGTTAAGAAAAAAATTTCAATTTCAAGAATCAATTATTGTATATAAGGTATTATCTGTTTTAAAGTTTAATATTTATTAATAATTTTGTCTTAAAAAGTATTTTAATAAATTATATATATATATATATATATATATATTGTAGTTTAATATAAAACTATATTGGATGTACCGTTTCTTCACATTCACATAAGTATAAAAATAAAACTATAAATCTCCTAATTACAAATTAAAATAAAATAAACAACTTTATTACATATAAATAGTGTAATTTTTATTGATCATTGTTTTTTATTATAAACTCAAATAATTAAGGCTCCGCGCATTTACAGACTTAGCCAAATAATTAAGGGAATAATAGTTACATCTAGATGTTTCTTGCAATGTTGGTGCTTACCATTCATATTACTTCTTCAATTGATTTTATTTCTCTCTGCCTTTTTTTCTATTTTGTTGAATGTTTAAGTTGAATTTTGTGCATCGTGTTAGATAAACAACATGGAAAGTAGAATTTCCAGACATTTATAAATTAGTGGATGAAAACGACATATTACCTATTAAAGTTTTCACCCTACCTTGGAGTGCGATGCTTCTCGTTGGTAACTTTTTTTTATTTAGCTATACTAAGCTCCTACGCTTTTAATCTGTTAGATAAAATTTAAATAAATACAAAATATAAAATTTATAAATAAAGTTTATATGTTTTTTTTAATTTTTTTTTAAATTTTAGTTTTTTTGAACTCTCTAAAATTAGAGGATAACCCGAGTAGTGTTATATTGATATAAAATAGACACATTAGGTTAGATGAGGATAAGTTGATTTGATCAAGTTTTTGTGAGTTATGATAATAATTATGTGAAAATAAGTTGAGTTGATCAAGTTCTTGCCAGTTGGGATAAAATATTATTAGTGTATGATTTGATATTTAGATTACTAGATGATCTTGTTGTGGAAGTGTATAAGAAAATTTTGTAAGTACTACCATGGAGTATGATTATATTTATTTTGATTATAAGTGTCCATGTGTTTTGTTAGTTGTTGAAAGTTTAAAGTATATTTAAGAGTCGTTGTTACTTGAGGTATCAACATAATTGAGATGTCAAGTTGCATGATAATATTTAATATGGAAGCTTATGGGTACAAGCGTAAGAAAAAATGACATTTTGTATTGATTTAAGTATAAGATCTATGTTTTTTTTTTATAAATATGTTCTTTGAGTTAGTATTGCCTAGTTGGTGGATTATTGCTTAAGCTATGCCTAAATAATGAGTCATTATTACATGCAATGCTCAATACGCTCAAGCACTAACACAAATGCTCAAGTGATTGAGTTTATAGTTCAAGCGACAATGGAAAACTTAAGGAAGAGAGATTTCAAAACAATTCTTCTTCTTCTTGAGTGAATATCATTTAAGTAAAGAAAGGTTAATCAAGAGATGAAGTGACATTGATGCATGAGGATTTAGAATGTGTGAGACATAAAAGTATGTGCTAATGTTTAGGCGATAATATGATTGTTCAAGCATTGATAAAGTGGTTAGAATAGTGATTTTAGAAGTTATTAGATGATACAGGTAATATCACTTAAATGTTAGGTGAGTGTTTGAGCGAGGAAGAGACAAAATCAATGTTTATATTTTGAACTTATATCATTGTGATGTAACATATATTGTATGATTATTCATGATGATGACATACATGCATAAGATATATTTTTTTGTTGTATATTGTAAGCAATAGTTGTATAATGTGTTATCCTTTATGAGTGTGACTCTTGATGAGTGTTCATCTATAAAGTCTATATATTCGGATGTATTGGAAGTAACTAACTTATTTTAATACTAAAATATTTGGATATCTATTATTGAGATATTTTCGTAAGATTCGAACACCAATCTTAGATGATTCCAACGCATCAAACAATAAATAAAAAATGTAAAACTACTAAAGTTGAGTAATACTTATCTCTAGAAAAAAATTAAATATCTACAAATAAAATAAATATAACTTTATCAATATTTTTAATAAAAAATACTCAATTCCCTTCACAATAAATCATTTGAGATTTTATATGTATCCATATATCTTGTAAAGTGAAATTCAATCTTTTTAAGGTAAGACCTAAATATTTATTATTTGCTATTATATGTCAAATTTATTAAAATTAATATAAATACTTTCCTCTTTCTTTTTTATCTCCTTTCACATGTGTTTATAGTATAAGACGGAGAAGAATATCCTTCATAAAAGATGTTTATGAAATATTCAAATGATTATCTCTTACAATGACTACTTATATAGAATTTAGTAGTTACTCTTAAAATGAATCTAATAATTTTAAGTTGATAACTTAAATTATATATATATATATATATATATATTAATAAAAGGTAGTTAAGTATTTGTAGATTAGATAACATAAATTCTCATACTAAACACATTAAACAAGAGAATAATTAAAACACCTGATATTCATTAAAAGAATATCAATTGAATATATATTAAGAATTTTACCTTCAAACATGAGTGGATATATATATATATATATATATATATTTTATCATTGTGACTATTAATGATTAATGGTTTTGAAAGACTAAAGAGTAAAATAGAACATTCGAAGGAATATGCTTCTGTACTTTGGCTATTATAAAAGGAAATAAATAAATAACAGTGATGGTCAGTAGTGCGGTGCCTCTGCGCCACATACAAACCTCCTTTATAGTTTTACTTTCTTTTTATTATTTCTTTTCTTTCACTTTCCCATCTCACGCCACAAAGTTTAACAGAAAGAGTACCAAAAGATTCTCTTCGTTCCTAAGCCAACGAATCCAAAATTTCACTTTTGTTTTTTCTCACAATCGCAATAATCACTTCTTCTTTCTAGTTTATTTAAACTTATTATATATCAGAATGTATAAAATACTGTATATTATATCCACAAGGCATTTTCAATTTAATAAATTCCGGAAACAATTATGAAAATAACTCATTTTATATAAAAATGATTTAACTACAGGGTAAGAAGTCGACTTTAAATTCAACTCAATTTTATAAAATCTGTTGATAAAGTAAGATTTGCACTTACTTATATATTATAAAATATTTTTATTTCTAATTAATGTAGAATCTTCAATATACTTTCCTCATGTCGAGACCTCTCAACTCACAAACTCAATTTTATAAAATCTGTTGATAAAGTAAGATTTGCACTTACTTATATATTATAAAATATTTTTATTTCTAATTAATGTAGAATCTTCAATATACTTTCCTCATGTCGAGACCTCTCAACTCATATGTGAGACTATACATTATAAATATCTTATAACATTACCAAAAAAATACTTTTAGCAACCATCAAATTTGGCCAGTAGAAGCACTATAACCGGTTGTTAAACATATTTGCGACCAAAACAATCACTAAATAAAGATGGAAGCAAAAATTCTAGTCGCAAAATATTTAGTGACTAAATTATAATTTAATCTCAAATTTGTGACTAAAATTTCGGTAGCTAAATCGGTAGTAAAAAATTTGGTTACCAGAATCTAGGAACCAAATTACTGATTAAATTTTTATAAAAAATCGGTGGCGAAATCGGTGACTGAAATAAAAGGTGATAGCAACCACCATTTTCGGTCAGATTAAAATAATTAATTAAAAAAAATTGTGATGACTAATTCAGTAGATAAATGAAGATCCTTATAACAACAAAATTGATTTTGGTGGCTAAATATTTTTTTAATTACAACACCGATTCAAACTCTCGTTATAATAAACTTTAAATAGTTTTGATAACATCTCAAAAAGTTGACTTTAAGCATAGCTAAATCTTATAAAATGGGTTGAGGTTTGCATATGCTTATATACTATAAGACATCTTTATCTCTAATAATCGTTGTGAGATCGTCAATATTATACTTTTAAATTAATTATAAAATCAATTTGTAAATTTAAGTAATATTTTAATCGAAGTATTTTAATAAACTCTTAATTTATTAGATTATTATCTTATCAATTAATAAGATTCTCCGCTATATGGGTTATACATTTAATTCTTTACTGTAGTTATAAGTTTATCCCAATAAATTGAAAATTTTATAGCATTTTTTACCTTAAAAACAAGATTAATTTTAATGTCACTTTAAAATTCTCAGTATTAAAATTTATATGTCAATGTCAATGATGAAAAACTGCGAGGAAAAGGATGGCTATATTTTTAAATTTGTTCTTGAACAGGTGTCTGGAGGTATGCTATCAGTATACTCAATTCCAATGGCTAATAATAAACAGCATTTAGTTATACCCTAACTTTTTTCACACATTTTATGAAACTCTATCCTTTTGCTATATTTTTCCACGTAAAGAGCATTTTACCTTTAGACATATAAATCTTATAATTTAGCATGTATCTGGGTTTATTAGGACATGATTAAAATTAATCTTCTTTCTTGTTAAACTGATTTTAGTAAAATGTACATATTTTATTATTAGGTCAAATTAATTTGGCTCAAAACATTATTCGTAAATTTTATGTGGACTTAAATTTTATAACATTGATAATACTACACTCACTTTAATGAAAACATCTAAATATAAAACTTCAAAATTAATTTAAACTAAGATCAATTTTATAAAATTAATTTTACAAATATTCATTAAAACATAAAAAAGCAACGAGAAAAAACATAAATCTCCTAAAAAAATGGAGAATCCAATTAATGCTTCTCAGGATAATTTGAGCCGAAAGAGCATCTATATGGATCATTTTTATATAAAGTCTAAATACAAGAACATGTTCTTATCTGAGTTCATCATAAAAGAAGACTGAGTTACGTATTCGGACGTAATTAAGAACTTGTTTTTTAGTAAACTTTTTTTTTAAAGACAAAGTATTAGGATGGTGTAATATGCTAGACTTCTCAAGAAAAACAGTTAAAAAATCAGAGGAAAACTCTGAATAAAAGATATCAAATGGATCTATTATTATTTAAAAGAAATCAATATGTTAACATATATGATTGGCTTTGTTTGTTTTCTTTAGGGCTTTTGCTAAGGTCATATCACTACCATCAAAAGTTCACATGGTACACCACTGAGCACACAGACTCTTTATATACATGGAATAAAGTTTAAAAATAAATATTTTTTTACTTAAAAAATAAGAAAGAAATGCATAATTTTTTAGAGTTTGATTGTCCAATAATTATTATTTTCTTTTTTATTGTTTTCTAAAATTACATAAAAGAAGAAAAGTATAATTTTTTTCTATTGTGTATTTATTTTTCTTTTTTCTTTAGTTGATATTTCTTTTTTCTTTAGATAATAGTAATTCATCATATTCTTTTGTCTATGATATCTCATGACACATTTGAACTATTTTGATTTTATTTAAACAGTAATAACTACACTAGAAAAAAATGCATAAGTCATCAATAAATATAGAAAAAATATCTATTAATTGAAGAATATTAAAGACTTTAACAAATTATGTCTTTTCAATAACTCACTTCTTATTATTATATTTTTCCATTTTTAATAAAGAGAAGTAGCAGTTGGTGTCAATAATAAGCATATAAGGCTTTTAGAGTTACCATTGACTTTTGGATTCTGCAGTTAAGCACCAATCTATCCCCACCAATCATGAAGAAGGAAGAGAAATATTCTTGTATGGGGATCACAGCAAATGTCAATCTCCTCTGCTATTTGTAAGAATAGAGCTTATCCTAAAGTAATATATCTTAAGAGGCATTTCAAGAATATATTATTGCTTACAAAAGATAGTGTTTTGATACAATTTCATGTTTTTCCCCTCTCCGTAAAGAAGTGGAGGAATCAATGTCATACTCTTTTTTTTTTTTTTTTCATGTTTTATGGTACTATGAGATCACTGCAAAAAGAATATGTGATGTTATTAGTGGATTACTGATGCATACTTCCTTACCTTATAATGCAGTAGATCATTTGGAGCAACATACATTTTTGAAGAAATCAGTGATAAAAAATAATTGTATGTGCTCTGACGCACTATTGATGGTATTTCTAGAATAAATGGAATGTTGTAATTTCTAGAAATAAGGGTTTTGAAAAAGTTCTGCATATTATTGTTTTTATTTTTGGGTGATGGTTGAAGGTGGGAGTTAAATCATTCCAAGCGTTTTTTTGGGTTGTTCATTCCGAGTCTATGATTACTTGAATGATGTATTGGTGGGATAATGAGTGAGTGTGGACTCAATAGTTGCATTCATAATTAAACCAAAAACATTTGCAATTACACAATATATTATAATTTTTTTATATCAGTTATTTCTGTATCAATTAATTGATGTATAGATCTTCCTTACCGAGGTAGGAAATGATGAAGTTTCCACATCAACTAACAATTTATGTAAAAAATCTCATATATATATAATACTTATAAAAAAATTATTGTTATATATAAACTTCGTTTTATTAAAATAGAAGCAAATGATTTTTTTTAGTGCCTTTAAAATACCTTACCAGTGAATATGTCAAATCTTAAGTTAATTATTAATTTTTTGTAAATGTGTTGTCCCTTTCCGGAAATCAGTGAGAATCATGTTCACTTTTTTAAAAAAAAATTCTTGAAAGTTTTAACTAAAGTTAGGAATATTATTGATAGTTTAGTTCATAATCCTGTATATTTGACTATGTAATATTAAGTGGTAATACAATTCACGTTGAGTTTATAGATATTAAGAATTGGAATCTTATATTATAACTTTAAACAATAATAGTTTACACTTATACTTTGATTTATTGTCACTTTGATGATCCTACGTTAACATATCAAACATAGGATCATTTCAGCACTAAATCTTCTTTATATATATATATATATATAAATATATATATATATATATATATATATATATATATATATATATACTTATTGAATTATAACACCAATTTATTTGAAATTATATAACTATTAACTTATTTTATATTTAAAATATTTAAATATATCTTATATTTTTGTAAAAGTCTAGTTAATTGTTTAAAAATAAAGTAGTATAATTAAGATGAAATATGAATATTTTATTATTTAAGTACAAAATTTATAAATAAAAAGTTAATTATTTAAATTTTATTTAAAAAATTATTTTCTCTCTAATAAAATTTTTTCTTTAATCTTATTTCTAAATTTCTAAAAGATCTATTCATATTTCATAAATCAGACTCGTCTTATGGATTTTGGTAGAGAACGTAATAATTATGTCATATCAAAATTTGTTTTAGAGTAAATTTCTTTTTTTCCCTTTTCTTGAGTTGGTTGTGGGAAGTTTTGCATGCATGAGAACTATGGGTTTTACATGTGATTTTTTTAGGACAAATGTTAATCCATAATCATAAGGGTATACTCATATCATTTATTAAAATTTTATTAGTACAAGTTTAACTTTCCTACGTGATAGAAGAAGTTGAAAGCTTGACTTTAAATATAAACAAGCTTTAAAGGTAAAGGAAAACTAGTTAAGTTTTTATAGTACCTTAGGGTATATGATATAGATGTGATGGTATCGTGATCACAATAATTAATTTTGTGTAGGAATTATATGATCTTTGAATATACTTTATTAAATGTTTTAGTTTGAGATAAAATTATTTGATTTAAATGAATAAATTCAAAATGAGACATTTTTTAAATGCTGAGTAGTAAAAAATTAGAATATTTCAACTAAGTCAAATTAATTCAAGTTATCATTATTTGGAAACAAAAATATTTCATGTTAGACATAAGAAATAAAGACAAACCTCAAAGATAATTTGTTATATTCTACAAAAATATTAATTCGTTGTCATTCATTACTTGTTTTCTACCAGTGACATGTGTATATATTTATTTTTTAAACTCTAGTTTACTTTGTTTTATGTATTTTTCCGCTGTTTATCTATTATTGGTTAATATTACAAGAAAACAAATAATGTTAAAAAAAAACCATCTTAACAAAAATAACCTAAGAAGATAGAAAATAATTATAAATTTATGTTTTATTTATTTTCATTTTCTTAAAGCTATATATATATATATATATATTTCACATTTTAGTAAATATATATGGATTACAATTATAAATTAATTATTTAAATGAATGAAAAATTTATTGAGAAAGCAAAAACGTAAAAGTGAAAATAAAGTATCTTAAATTGAATTTATCATGAAAACAAAAGAGATAGAGGAGATTTGACATTGAGAATTACATTGTATGAAAGTAAATGTACCAAAACCTGAGTTACCGTATTTAGAAATCGAGAGAAAACAGCCTTTTGTGGATAATTTTCAACCTACCTTACGTACTTAGTTATTAGTTACACACAAAGGGATAAAGATTGTTTTGACGTGTTCAAATACATATCCATATTCATATTGAATCTTGTTTATAGTTTTCTCTGCGTGCAAACAACATCTCTATGCAAAACTTAATTAATCACCACCACTTCTCCAAAATGGGATTCCCATAATCATACCAGAATTCATGCTTCTGTCTAAAACCTTTTGTCCACACATATAATTCCAACCAATTAATGTTTATTTTTTCAAAGAAAGAATAATATTTTCAAATTTTATGATAAATGATAAAAAAAAGTCATTAGGGGAGTATTCTCTTTTAAAATGAGAACCTTTAACTGAATCCAAATTATTTCATAGTTTAGCTCATGACTTTTAGATACCAATATTCTTTTAAATTAAATTCAAACATTTTGTATGACTAAACTATGTCTTACTATTTTCTTTTTCACACGACACGTTAGCCTAATTAAGGTAATAATTTGAAGGGAGACAAAGTAGGGATTACTTATATGTAATTTTGTTTATGTGTTTCTAACTAAACAAACTAATTGGTCTAATTTTATGTGGTTTATTTATTTGTCCTGTTCGTAATATCTATATAGTTTTATATTGCATGTTTGATATAATAGTTTCTTCATTTTCTTTTGGCGGAACATGACTTGAGTTGTTGGGTTATGTTGGTCCCACAATTTATGGTGCGCAAATTGTCTGGCTCATAAACCAAGGACGGTTTGCATCTCATTCAATAAATTATATGCAGCCATGATGCAATAAATTAAATTAAATTTTGTAGGGAAGCCATTATTTATTTGCTAGTCATGTAAAACCAATTTGCTGAAACAATAATTAAGAATTTAACTTCATGGATTCTGAGTTGCTGGTACAATGGTTCCTCCAAATGCAAATGTTGATGTGAAAGTCATAATTATTGAAGATCACTTTAAACTTTTAAACTTTTGATATAGTTATTTTCAAAGCATCCCAAATAAATTAATAGCATGCATTCCAAAATTTCTTTATCCTTCTTGGAAAGGACGGCTGTAAAAACAGATAAGATTTTGGAGCAGGCTATGCTATGTATCTTTTATTTAATTGAAATAACTATAACTTTAATTTTAATTAAAAACATTTTTGCTATGACACTAAACTATTTACTAATTATATCATAGCTTATGTTTGCTGGCAAAAATCGTATTTAGTTGTTGAACTTCGGTGTTTTGTTTTGAATTTTATTTTTAAAGAGTTGATATGATTGTATTTTGTTAAGTTTTTATATCTTATTTTGATATGTTAATGTGACTGATGTACTGTAAAGCCTGTTGGACTTTTAGCTAATTGAATAATAAGAAGTTGTTTTGACATTTTTTTTATAAGAGTTGAAGTATTTTGAAGTGTTTTATTTTATTTTATTTTTTTTATTTATTTTTATAAAAAAAAAAATGTGATATAGTTTATTTGTGTATGTAAGTTGTATAATTAATCATTTGTAACAAGGTAAACGCTCTAGGAAACATTTTCTATGCAAACAAAAGCTTAGCTGACCTAACACTCAAATTCCAACCATGAAATTTAACAAAACAATGGACTTAAGTTATATACATAGTGCCTATGGATAATATTTTGCTTCAAAATACGAGGCAACTACTGTTTTCTTAAACTCATTAGTCAAACAAGGTTACGTGCTGCAAAAGATTGCACAAATATTTATTTGAATTCTTCAAATAAGAGAAACGAATTCGTAAAATGTTGTGTAGTTTTTCATTAATTAATCTCAAGCAAGTCAACCATGATACTATCCAAGATTGCATTTTCAAATATTTTTTAAAATAGACCATCATTCATATTTATTTTATTTAACTAGAAAGATTTAAAGTTGATAAAAAGATGTTTTGCTGAGGATTCTGCATTCAATTATTTTATGTAAAAAAATTCATTCTAATAATATTATCAGCGAAATTAGCATTTAATGTAGTGGACTAAGACATCCAAAAATCATTAAAAAAAAAGTATTGCAATCGAATATTAAAATAATTATTTTAAATTGATTATGTAAAAATAGTGTATTTAACATACTAGTTATAAAATTATATGGAGACATGTTAAAGAATTGGTAGAAAACACATTTCTTCACGTTATATTGAGTGATGGTAATAAAAAGGATAAACGAAAATATATGAGAAAAAAGTTAAACTTGTTTATTAAAAGAGAAATAGAAAAAGAAATTATGGGAGGCATAAAAATAGTAAAATCAGATTTGTTATTTTTAAATTTATTCTCTGTCTCTCAATCAAGCATATCAACTTTATTAGAGAATTAATTAATATTTGTCTTAAGATAATACTAAAAAAAAATGAAAGTCTCACTTTATAAGTTTTGCACCATCTTCCCTCCGTCTTCTTAATAAATCCATTATTGAGACAAATCAGGCAATTAATTAAGGGAAAAATTAAGAATTAAAATATAAATGTTATTGTAAAGTGATAACATCAATCAACTTTAAAAAAATTCAGAAAACTAAAATTACACTAATTTTGGGACTAATGAAGTGCTATAATCTATAGACAAATGCTAAAAAAGCCCTTATGGTATAGTTAAGAAATTTAAATATTTTTTTATGAGGAGGAGGAGAGATGTACTCCCTGTATACTCAAAATAAAGATTTTTTTTTTAATAAACTTAAATATAAGTAAATTATAAATACCTCAACCTATTTAATATTTTTTTTAAACTTAAACATCATTTACCGTAAATATTATCAAAGATAATTCACCAAATATCTTTTTATTGTATTAAATATTTTTTATAGTTAATGATGTTTAAGTTTAAACAAAATATTACATAGAATATTAAAAGAATTTAACTACCATTCTTAATGACTACATCATTAATTAATTTTATTTATATTTAAATTTAAGGTAATATCACCATAATTATTTAATGCTCTCGTCTAATTTTCAATAAAAAAATATTTTAATTCCTTAAGCAACTTCCCAAGGACAATTGTTAACAATATTTTTTTAATGAAAATTATGGTAAAATTGTATGGTAATATTAAATACTTTTGTTAAAATTTTTCCAATATTTGATTATAGAATAAAAAGTGAGTGAAACAGTTCTTTTTTTTTGAAGCTATGAGTGCTGTGGAGGCTGGAAAAAACAAAAGTGCTTCTCCTTATCCAAATGGTTCAATAATAGAGAAAATGATGGAGTACTATTCAATTATTAAGCATGCTACATATAAAGAAAAATGCCTTACAAAATTATTAATTTTAATTCTTCTCTCTCAAAAATGAGAAATTATTTGTGAAATATGAGAGACATGCCGGCTAATTTGACTTGAATACAGAAGAAAGTGCTTTTGGTTTCTTCCACAGTTAATATATCATTCAAACAATTGCAAATTATCTGAGTTTTAAGATCACGAATGGATAAGTTTCTTCAATAATAAATGCTTCTTTATGAGTTGAAATGTCTTCCATGTAATTTCCTCAAACAACAAATACTACGTTGTTAACTTTTAAAGGTCTATTGCTTATACCCACAGTTGTTTAATTTAGTCATTCAATCTTGCACATTGGTCTCCACACACCACCTCCATACAAAAGCCGTGAATGTTTGGTATAAAAAGTGAAAATATCAAATGTTTCAAGAGATATCTTTAACCTATTTATTGGTGGAGAAAATTGGAAAAGAATTATATCTATTTTGGTATATATATTTTATTTTGTCCTTAATATTAGTTAAATCCTAATAAATAGTGTAATGTTTTTATCTAATAAAAGAAAATAAATATTTTTTACTAGTTGAAAAAAAAGTAACAACATTTAATTTTATTTAAAAAATAAATATTTGAAAACTGAAAATAATATTAAATAAATATTATTGAACTTGGAAATATTTATTTAACCACAAAAATATATATATATTTTTTAAATTTAATTTTTACAAAACATACAATATCAGAACAGATTTTATTATGAGTTCACAAGATCTAGGTTAGAATAGGCTCTCAGCCCATAATAATATAAGTTAGAATAGGCTCTCGGCCCATAATAAAAACGGATGTATTTTATGAGGCCGGCCTAACATACAGGTAGACTACTTAAACATATGGTGTATGATGTGTCATCCAATTTTACTTTCACTTAATTTTCTTTTCTGTATATAAATATTTTTCTATTTTTATTAAATAAAATTAATAGTTAAAATTATGTTAAAATTATTAAAAAGTTACTATGTTAATTTTGTTGCGTTGTATTGTATATTTATTATTATTATTATTATTTTTACTTGTTTTGTTATAAGTAAATATGGAGTTGGGATCTAAGGTAGAGTTTGAATAAATGTTCATGACTAAGTACTTTTGAGGAGATTTTTCAAAATCACTTTCATATACATGCATTTAAATATAAATTAATTTACTTGAGTATGTAATATTAAGTTGGTCTTCAAAATCTGATGAAGATATATTATAATCCAAAAGATGCATTTCTATTCAGAAAAAAAATAAATAAAATTGAATGATCAATTGTGGAAAAACTTTAATATTAAGTCAGCATGCTGAGTGTGACATTGGATATGTAACTATGTTTATATTTAGTCTCCTATTTTACTGTTTTTATCTCAATCTTTTCTTATAGGTGATAAATTTAAAAATAATTTTTAAAAGCGGTAGGAGAGTAAGAGTGAACTAGGATGTCATTGTCAGTTCAGAAAATTTAACTTCTGAAAATTTACCACATTTACTTAGAATCAAAATAAAATAGAACCTGTCCAACCCAATAGGATTCGTTCAACCTTCAATCAATTCAAAAAATGAGACATGAAGAAGCATATAACTTTGGGAACATGTACCCAATGTAGACAATACGCAGTAGCTTGCTTTGATGAATACCTTGTAGGGAAACTAAAATGAAAATGAAAGGTGGTTAAGGTAACATTGAAGTGAAGATTATAGTGCCAAAAGAAGATCTAAGTTGTTGTCATCGGAGTTAGGGTTTGTTACATCATTGAAGTTAGAGTTTTGGACTTTGTTCTACAAAACACTAAGGTTCATGATTTCAAAAAAATTGATTCTTTTGTTTTTATTTTATCTTTTTATATTAAGGTTCATGTAATACACTTTGTATCTCCTTTATATCTCCTTTATGTTACATGAAGTTAGAATCCAAATATCTTGAAAGAGTAATTTAATTGGAATAAACGATAGTGGTGTGTGGTTTATTTAATATTTTGGAATATCACACATAAAATTAGTTTCACTTTCTTAAAAAATTAAGACAAAATCAAATTATAATATATAAATAGATATATTTATTTTATCGAATGGATTTTATAAAATTAATAAAATAGACTCTTAATAATTCTAATATATAAAAGAAAAATTATTAAATCAATCATTTTAAAAAAATTATACATAATAACGAACACAAATAAATTAAATAAAAAATAACTAAATCAACTGATTATGTAATATTTATAGTATCTAGTTATATTTAATTTAGTACAGTTACCAACTAAAGTTTTCTTTTAGTCTTGCCAAATAAAATGTTATGATTATTATCCAAATTGTAATAAAAAAAATAGTTAATACTTCAAATGAAATTATGTTACAAAGTTGTCAGGATATAAGATACACTTTTTTTTAATATATTTTTAAAGTAATTATATAATTATATAGTGTTGATTTTTGTTTTTTATGTATTTCTTATATATATATATATATAAAAGAAATATTTATCGTGAATAATCTATTAGACTATTAGACTGTCTATGATGAACAAAAATTATAGTTGCTAAGGGAGTGTACTTCATGTTAGGACTATACAAACCATTGTTAGATTATTTAAATTACAAATAAAATAAATAATAAATATATTTATTTTTATGAAAAAGTTCCATTGGGTACTGAAACTAGAATGGTACAAAGAGAACCTATGATACCACACACTTGAGAAGACCTACACATTCAGACCTGTATCTTAGGTTAATCTCCTCTGATATAGACCTCCCATTTACATCAGTAAGGGACCATCAAATTACAAATGAATAAAATGTCACTTATTACAAAGGAGACAATGTTAATAGATTCTCCAGCTAATGCAGAAAGACACCACGACAAATCCCGTGAATGATAATAATAACTTTTTGAAATGTGTAATCTTTACTAGTACTGTATTTAGAAAACTAATTATTCTTTTTCTTTATTGATGCACTAAGTTTTATGATTTATTACAGTTAACTGGTTTGAATATGGACTAAGTTAATTAGAATTTGACTAATATTCTTCTTGGTAAGATGAATGCAGAAAGATGCAACATGCTAACAACATCTGACACGAACCATATAAAAAGAAGAAATTATTTAACGTTTTACTCTCTGAGAAACTATTCTAAAGTTTAGCGATTCAAGAAAAACAACTTGTATCTGCATATTTCTTCATAATTGTTGGAGTTGATCCACAGGAAACAAAAAGATGTATTGCATTTGTCTGTACAAATGGGACATTAACGTTGAATGCATGTGAAGAGATTTCCCTGTTCTCACCCGATTTTCTTGAAACGCGTTATTTTCTACAGCATCGCTAATCAGCAAGCTGCATGCAGAGGGACCAATTACTGACCAATTGAGTTCAAAAGTGTTTCAGACTTATGTTTTCACCAAGCACTTTTGCCCTATGCCAAAATTATATAGTTTTATAAAAACAAAAAACATAATAGCTACCTTTAATATGTATATGATGTTAGATAATTACCAAAGGGTTATCTCTCATACATCTAACAAATCTCTAACCCATACTTATATTGTACAATATTACACAAAATGTATAATACTATAATCATAACATAAATATAAGATAATCACACTAATAATAATCTCGGGTATACCTAACTAATTTTCTATACACATTCTTACAATAATATATGAAAAGTAAAACAAAAATAACACATTAAACTAATTAATATATGTATTATTGGAAAGTATTTTATTCTTTATTAAAATTATAAAGTGGAAATAAGATAGGTAAATATTTAAGTGACAAATAAAAATGATATGAGAGGAATCTGGTGTATATTTGTTTCTCCATTTAATTATTCTTCATAAACTAAAATATTGGTAGGAAGAAAAAATTAAGTTCACATCTCAACTTTTAATAGCATTAACCATTTTCAGTTTCAGCCTTTCTTCTCAGTATGCAGTAGTTTATCAAAACTTCATAACAAAAGGCTTATTGTAGCCACTTTAAGAGTTCTTTTAGGTGACATTTATGTTTTCACAGAAAAAGTTTGAAGGACATAAATATCTGGTAGCAATCAACAGAACCTGCAGCTAGTAAGATAAGGATCCCTTGTGCTTGGTTCAAACTTCAAAACCTCCTTAACTAAGGATGGATTCAGTGTTATTTGGTATAAGGCTTATTTGAGGTTTGAATTTTAAGAATAAATCTCATAAAATAATGAGTTAATTGAATCCTTTTAATTTCCTTTCTTTTACTACACAGATGTTTTTCTCTTTAATCAACTAGTATGGATCATCTTTAAAAAACACAGATTATCAAAATGAACCTAAACATCTGAAAAAAAAAACTATTTTGCTGGTTGTGGTAAAAGTATACATAAACCCTCTGATAATATAAACACAACATCTTTTATTTATGTTTTGTTTTTTCATTCACATCTATTTCATAATCTAGTCTAAGTGTTATATTAATTTATTTAAAGAAACTTGATGAAGATGATTAAGAGAGTGACTGAAGGGTCATTGAATTTTTAACAGAATGAGTAGGTGAAAACTAATTCAGGGTTGACCTAGCATGGCGATAAAATTTCATGATGACTTCACGAGCTTTGGAATCAGGCAGCAAAAGGTGATCAGTTAGAGCACTCAGTTTGGGAATTAAAATACCCCACACTGTTTCAGACCCTACTCCAGAAATCCAAAATTGGTCAGTGTCTCAGTAGTACAGCCACGGTAAACATTTACTGGTCCCCAACACAGCCCTTCATTATTTATTCAAAATTCAAAAAATTAACAATTTTTGCATTTATATATGTGTGTATAATGGTATTAGACATAAAACATGTTATAAAATGAGATATTACCTTAAACTTTGAAGGTTTTTTTAGGGTTTTTGGTGTTGTATTTGGTATGAGGTGTGTTGAGAAAGATGAGGACTTTATTAGGTGAAATGTGTAGGGGTGAGAGCATTTAATGAGAACCCCATCTGAGATTGACCTTACACTGCAGGGCAGGGCTCAATTATGAGACTGCAACGTAGAGTTATTACATAAGACGTGAGAATTAGGGCTTTGAGCTTTGCTTTATGTGAATTTGGAAATAGCAGGCAAAGGGACAAAAACAACATTCAGTAAAGTAGGACTGGTGGGGAAGATCCGTTTGTAGCTAAGTTCATAGGGTTTTGTTTATGTTCTTTCTCTGTCAATCAGAATGGTAGGAACAAAAAACCCTACAATTTATGCATTTTTCTGTGATACTGCAATCTGCTATGTATGTGACACCTCTTCATTTGCAATGTCCAATTACACTCTGCTTATTAATATCTATTATTGAACATCAAATGGACAGCCTGCATAACCCAATTCAAATTCAAAGGACTTCTACAGTTAATGCCTGTGTATGCATATCCTTCTCTCAACTTCATTTTGAATGATTTTTCATCTTAGTTAAGATTAAGTTTGAAATAAAATTATTTACATGACTTTTATTCTTATGTAGATTGAAAATAAAAATCTGCCAAAAAATATATATTCACATATTTTATTTTATTTAATAATAAAATGGTTAGAGTTTTTGCATGAAAATAAACATGTTTCTAAGAAAGTTACATAAAGAATCATGATACCCACAAAAAATTATGAGAAAATGTAGTGTAATATTTATATTTCTTTATTTTTTATGAGAAATGAATCTCATTAATTAATTCTACTATGATTTGAGAATTCATAAAAAGTACACTAAATCTACAAAGTTTGTATAATTTAAAATCATTACATAATTCATATAAAGGAACTTTATTCTAATGTACAATGTATTCTTTTAACAGAATAATTGTTAATAATGCACTTTTTTAACACACTATATTTCTTCATTTAGTCTTTTTTATAAACATATTTTTAATATTTTAACATAAACAACTTAATATTTTTTTAAAATTAGAATAAAATTAAGATAAACATTTAAGATGTGAGTCTTATCTATAGATTTGTGAGTCTCATGTAAATTTAAGTGCTTTCTCTAAATATGCAACATGTGAGTAGATTCTCTTGTTCATTGGATAGAAGGTCCTAGAATTTGTTTCTTCAAATAAAATAAAATGTGTCAAAATAAAGGAAACAGAAACTAAAAAAAGTTCAAATGGGTGAAAACAAAACCTGTGATTTCCCAGCTGGGTAAAAAATCAGAATGGTAGAAAATCCCATAAAAGTAAATTTTATTGGACTGATACACACTGTCTGATAAAGAATGGTTAAAAACTTACACAGAGTAAATTCAATGGTCAAAAGTCAAAACTTAAATCATTAATACATCTCAACAGCTAGCTAACAGTTTTTTCTGTGGACATGATTATGAAATTAACTTTAACTATATTCTGACCTTGTATTTACATATATCTGTTAAAAGCTTATTAGTAAGAAAGTTAACAAAATCTGGATAATATAGTTTAAAAAACTATGACTGAATTTTTTTATAACATCTCAACATTACTATATTATTTAGTATGTTTATTTTTTTCATAGTCTATGGAATCTATATATATGTTCTTCATATTTAATCATTCAAACATCATACACAACAGAAGAGTGTGAATTGAGTTTTAGAAGACGGAATACTATAGTAATAAAAGTCAGATATCAAACTTAAACCATAGCTAGCATGCAAATTAGTAATATGTTAATCAACTGACATTAGATTATTCATTTTGAACAAGTTTTGAGCGTATTATCTGTGTTCAATGACAAAACAATGTGATTAATTTTCTTAAGTATCTAAAACAGTGTATTATATAATTTTGAAACCATAAGGGAGAAAGATACATGGAGGTAGCAAAAGCAAGCTAAGAACTGATATGTACGAAGACACCCAAGAAACAAAACCATTCACCGTTTAAAATGAAACCAAAATATTTTTGCAGTTTGGTAGGAAGAGAATGTCAGCAGAACCTGACATCATAATTTAAGAGGGCAGAGTGTCCATATCCAAGCAGGAATAGTGGGTTCATTTTTTGAATCCCAAGAAAACAAACTCTCATTATCCTTCCTGTCTCACCCTAGCTAGAAAGGGACATATCAACCCTAATTTTACGTGCAGGTAATCATCATTTATATTCACCGTTTCGGTGTTTGATGCTTTTTTTTTTTTCTCTCTTAATTTTATTTCATTTATTGTTATTCACCTAGCTGAGTTTTTTCATTATATATATAGCTCCCCTCACTCTCACATATTCATGCCACTGTTCAGGCTGAGCTGAACTCACAAGAAACACTTCTTCGGCTCAACTTTAACCACCTTTGTCCAGGTTTTCAACATGTCTTGTGTAATGCAGGACAAGTTCTTGAAACTCTTTCTCATGAACCCTCAGAGTCAAGGTCACAGTGCTCCAAATCCAATGATGTGGTAGATGTTAAGGCGGTATCTCTCCTGAGCTTATTCTTCTTATGTTTTTGTTTTATTTTTTTTAACTTTATGAATAATGTTCAAGTTTTCTTGACCTTGCAAGTCCAAAAACTAAATGTTTAGGTCAAAATTACTTGTAACTTATTTATATATTTATAATAGTTAATAAAGTAGGTAGAATTTTGTAAAATGTAAGTATTTGATGCTATCCCTCTTTGTGAGCTTGTTAATGTAACATTTATTG
This sequence comes from Phaseolus lunatus, assembly GCA_013389735.1. Lineage (NCBI taxonomy): Eukaryota > Viridiplantae > Streptophyta > Magnoliopsida > Fabales > Fabaceae > Phaseolus > Phaseolus lunatus. The sequence goes on from CM023864.1 coordinate 50,077,721, forward strand.
GTTTATTATTTAGTTTTTATCCATGTGTATTGATTTTATGATTTCTAGAATAATTGTATTCATCTTTTCCTAATTAGTGAAGATAACGAGAATGGTTCATACCATCATATATTTGTCTCTTTTGAGTGAAGAAATTGATTTCTAGCTTTCTTGTTGGAACTTACACAGCTACTGCCATTCATTCTTTTTAATAAAAGCGGGTGCTAGAAATTCAAGAAAAAATAAAAAGAATACCACTACTTGTGTTTGCAGCTAAAAATAAAAATATAAGACTCTCGGCATAAGCAGTTAAAAATATAAGAGTGTCAGCATAAGAAAGGTTGAATACACTCAACTTTTTTTTGCATTAACCTTTTTCTTCCTTATCAAATTTCTAGATGAGAAATTATTTGTTACTATCCAATCTTCAGATTTTAGCTCAAGAAATGTAAAACTAATCTTTAAGCAAGCACATTACCCAAAAAAAAAAATAGTCTAACTTTGTTTGAAGTTTTCCAACCTGATCCATTATTTCATATTGATTAAATAAATAAAAAAAATAGTAACAGAGAAAAAAATATGAAAACTTAATTACCTTTGAGTTGGTAAAGTATCTTTTATTGATAAGAGAGGAATAGGTAGGAAAAAAATTCTTAGTGAGTATATTTTTACTCAGAAATTCATTATATATACTAATTTATTTATTGGGGAATAATTTGTCTAAAATTTTATAAATGTAGTTAATCTTGCACGTTGTCGCACAGACAGATATTTATATTAACTGATGTATGCACAACCTTAATAATTGTTTAAATAAAATGTTAATACAGACAGATATTTATATTAACTGATGTATACGAGTAGCAATCAAATATACAACCTTAAGAATGGATTAACTTGTTAATCCCGCATATTTGATATTTCTAGCAATTAGTTGAATAATATACATTTTAAGAAAAAAAAGATAGAGTTTATTTTGTTATTAATTAAGGTCAGGTGAACATTTGAAGCAATAAAATCAGAATGTTCACTGATTATTTTGAACCCTTTTCTTTTGGTTCCAGCTGGTTTAAATTGTTTGAAAAGTGAAGTCTGTTCCTCAGTGGGATTATAGAAAAGCTCACAAATGCATAAAATAAACCCTACTGCTGTTGTAATGAAAAACATTTGAACTTATAAAGGAGTAAGCATATCTGTTTCTAACCATTAATAAAAAAAAACTATGGCGGACTTGAAATTAAATAAAAAAAATAAACGGAATAAGATAGGAAATGTGTAGCAAATGCATCACTCAGAATTTCAGCTAATGACCTCTGGAATGCGGTGGAAAGAGTAGGAACAGTGTCAATTGAAAATCTTGTAAAAGAGAAAAAAAGTAAGCGTGTTTGATGCGTCAAACCCCCTACTTTAGTCATCACATATGATCACAAGTAATATGCAGAGATAAATGCATGCCCATACTCGTCCTCTATATAATTTTATATTTGAAAAAGTGCTTTTGCATGCCTATAATCAGATGATGAAAACTATGAAATATAAAATATGTATCATTCTATGAACAACTGGTCCTTATCTCCTCTCAATTTAGCAATAATATGATGACAATCTAGCAGCATTGCAGAAACACTATGTGTAATCCTTTTCCCAGAACAAATGATAAAAAATTTACTAAAAAAAACCTTTCCAATCTTAATACAATACAAAATTCAATCACATATCTATTCTCAACCAGATACACAAAGGTTTGAAGTGACAACCAAAGGTTGAAACAATAGACATTTAACATGTCCCATGTGCTTCCTGTGAAATGACAATTTAACTTCAATAAGTGTTATTCTTCAAGGACCTCATGTGACAACCAATTAAGGACGACTTTAAGGTAAAAATTTATTTGTTAAAGTTCACTCAACTGAGGACCTCAACTTTAGCACAATATTAATAAAAGTAATAATAGTTATTATGAATTTAAAAATTAAAGACATATTACTAGTAATAATTATTATGAATTTAAAAATTTAAATCATGTACAGAGTGCGCTTTGCTATAATATTTACTATTATAGGTCAGATTTGATATTTTTGTCTTCTGGGAATTTATTAATACAAAATTTTAATACATTTGAGGTCCTCAATTGGTAAACATTAAAGTTCGGTCCCTCAATTGGTTTATCAATACAGGTTCAAGTCCACAACACTCATCAAGATCTTATATTGTGCCATATACATTTGAATATTATGTACAATTAACAAATGATACAATCATAGCGAACGGGAAAAAATAATACCAATTCCACATTCTATTCATTTTGCTCATGATCAAGCTGCAAGCACCAGCACTTTAATGGTGCCTTGACTGTTGGCAGTTAGAATAGTGGGGCGATCACTCTTCCAACATACTGCGCTGATGAAATATGATCCAGCCTCATCTTCCGTGTCATCCATATCGGGAGACCCAAATCTATGCCATGTCAAAGGTTTTGAGATTTCCTGCAAAGCCCCCATTGAATCCTCAGTTACGTGTGAAAGGTAAATGCACAAGAAAAAGACACAATTTAACACCACAAACCTTGTGGTAGACAAAGACTTCGTTTGTTTCACTCCCACATGCAATGTATTCACTGCTAACGGTAAGACCAACAAAGTTTTTCTCATTTGCGTGGCCTTTAAAAGTTCGAACCTGCACATGTTTGAGTGAAAATGAAAAAATGATATACATTTATATTACTCAATGAGTACGATATTAGTGCAATGATATTGGTTCATATTAAGGAGTGAACTTTAAGTCTAACTCAACCTTATACAAACGGCTTATAAGATGAAGTTTATATTCATTTATATACTATGAAATATTCTAATCTCTAATCGATGTAAAATCTTTCAACAGTACAAAAAAAGTGAACCATAAATAAATACGATATTGGTGCAGTGAAAAACTAGAGAATTGACAATACTTCTTTTCAGATAAAATTTTCGGTATGACAACTTCTAGAGACAGATTGATGACTATAGTTAAATAAAGTAACAAAAGTCAACATGATCTAAAGTAACAAAAGTCAACATGATCCTTAAATTTAATTTAAAATGAAGCATAAACTTGATAAAAATCAATCAAACCATTTTGTTCAAATTACTCACAGGTAAGTTTTCCTTCACATCCCATAATCGTAGTGTACTATCTGTTGATGCAGAAGCAAGTTCATAATTAGACAAGAATTTCACATATGAAACAGCCTTTCTGTGCCCACTGAAAACATGGACTGGGCGACTAATATTTCTCAGATCATAATAATGGATGTGATGATCTGCTGATCCAACCTGCAAAAAACATATAAAGAATGCCCTGTATTAGATATATCAAAATTAAAACAAATAAGTAAAGATAATTAATCATTAACTTATAGCAAAAAAGGGAACTAAGTTCAAGTGAATCATTGCAATTTAATAACTGCAGGAAATTATACTCATATTTAAAAGCTTATAACTCTGATGTTGATACATATTTATTATTAATTATTAAAATGATATGTATAACTTTTATCAATAATATATATGCTCCAATGCACTGGTATTAAAACTAGTACTTATACAAGCAGCCTTAGCCTAATGTTTCTACAAGCTGAATACATTTGGGCAGACAAACAAAATCCGGTCGATATCACAATTCAAATTATCTATGATGTAGAATCAGCACAAACTACTACAAAGGAATTGTTTAAAGAGGAAATATTTTAGAGAGAATTATGGGGGGGAATGCAAGAGAGAGATCAAAGACATAGAAAAATAATGACCAATCTTTACAGAAACCATTACATCAAAGATATTTAGAAAAAATAATCATCAATCTACACAAATACATCAAAGCTATTTAGAAAAGTAATGATCAAACTACACAAAAATCAGATATGCATAAGTTAACCTATTCAACTAAGTTAAACAATTTTAACATCCCCTCAAGCTGGGTGCAAGTTGACTGTACATAAGCTTCAAACCTATAAATTAAATCTATAAATTAAATTTGAGGTCTTTTTATGTATATGAGGATGTGAATCACAACACTTCAGTCGTCAAGACAAGGAACCTGTGCAAAGTGACTAGCCACTCCAACAAGTCATGTCTAATAATAGTGAGATAAATAAATTTCTCAACAAGTCTTTTGTATCTTTTTGGCTCTAAGAAGAGCTCTCTTAGTTTTGTCACTAATTTCTGATTAGGATCCATAGGTTTGCAGTCAATCATACCTATTTCTTTTAGGGTATTGAAGGTTTTTTTTAGAAATTTGGATACTTTCTTTTGATTGAGCCACTTCAATGCCCATAAAGTATTTAAGACCTCCAATATCTTTAATCTAAAAGTATTGCATAAATATTTCTTTAGCTGAGAAATTTGTGGCATCATATTTGACACACATTACAACAAGAGCTCAAGAAAGGAGATACGAAGAAGTTAAACTCAAAAGTCTATATTAAGACTATGGAGGGAGATTCACAAAAGGAATGCAAAAGATATTAGAAGAAAATACCAAAATATTTCTCTTAATATTTCCTTTAGTTTTCTTGTAAATAAAAATGTACAAAATATGTTTTCTTTCTTTCAAGTAGAATTTCAGGCACTTAGTGTCAACATAAGGTTAGCTTTCAAAAACAATGGCCTTGGTTGACAAATAATGTGCAACAACCAAACGAGTCCGAGAATCTTCATATTTCATGCAAGGGCCCAGTTTGGAAAGGTGTGTGCACCAACCAAACAAATCCTAAACTCTTTCTATTCTCTAGCTAGACTATATATAAGCATGTATCCATCCATTCGTAAGATAACCCATACTTTGAATTAGAAAGTTGCTAAGAATTCTCTCAAGCATTGTGAGTTCTTTTTTAGGTATGTTCCTCATTTCACGAATTTTATATCGAGTTTTCCAAATTTAAGTGGTGATTTTCCTTGTGAACTTATCTTTCTCTTAGAAATTGTTGTGTTTCTTCATTCTTATTCTCTTTCATCTTTTGTAGTTTGTTGACTCTTGTTTTGTTTTACTTGTTCTTAGATCATATGTCCATGGTTAAACCAATCCAATTTCATTTCAAGGATTATTAATCATTTCTACATAATGAATTGGTTGTTCTTGATTTCTAATGCATGGATTCACTTGCTTCTTCACTTTAACTGATTCAACAAGTTATGATTCAATTTTAACTGATTAAATGTCATGTTAGCATAATGGATTTGAGTTTCAATGGTTCATAGTTGAGTGAAGTCATGTTTGATAGATCCTAACTTTAAAACACACATATAGACACTAATCAAGTATGCTATAAAACATTGAATGATTTGTTTCACAAAAAAATTGTACAATGTGAATGAATTTTCCAAACCAAGCATGTGGAAATTAATGAAGACCATGGAGAGATCAACACAATTTACAAACTAACCCGCACTCCTCCTGAGCAACAGACCCAAGCAATTGCTCCGTGTAGATTTCCTCTAGATCTCCATGAAAAACAACAATTTTGATATTCAGTTGATGAAGAGGCCAATGGAAAATAGTGACCACAAAGAAGAGTTTAACCATATATATGTGTATCCTTTGACATCTAGTCTAGCTTTAAGGCCGTCTATTTGACCACTTGGACCAACTTTAATAGAATAAACCCGCTTCCATCCAACTATCTTCTTTCCAAGTGGAAAAGGAACAAGCTCCCATGTCTAGTTTTGATCAAGTGCTTGCATTTCAACAATCATAGCTTGTTACCATCCACTTTGATCAAATGGTGTGTACATTTTGGGGATAATAATAGAGGACATAGAAAGATAATTAGTCTATTCATAATAGGAGATGAGATCATATGAAAAATCTAACAGATTCTTTCCAAATGAGATGAAGGAGAAAAAGGAAGGAGATAGTTGATGATAGCTTATAAAATTATAAATAGGATAAGGATTTCAGGTATAGCGAGTACCTTTTCAAAGAGTTGAGTCAATCAAGATATTCATTATCTAGATTTGTGGTATAGGTAGAGAGTGGTGAAGGACTTGAAGAAGAGGATTCACCAAGAAACATTGGACCAATCTCGTGTATTATGCGTTGATAACTGATAAAAGGAGGTGATGATGGTTCACGTAGAATTGAAGGAGGGGAACCTTAAGAAGTGATTTATTTCGTCTAGCATAACGGGGAAATTCATTGGTTCAATGAACGGGACAAGTAAGTCTCATTGCACAAAACTAGCATCTTGGGAGTGAAGCAAGAAAGAAGGAAGTCTCTTCAAACAATGTGACATTGGCAAACATGAACTTTTTAGTTTCTATGGCGACGAAAATATCTTGGAAAAACACATTTGATAACATTGTTTTAGGCTTTCCATGAAATTTCTTGATCAATCAGGATTTGATCCTAAACATGATCAAAACTTGGGTGCATGGAACGAAGGATCATAACCATATAGAACTTATCCAACTTCTTGATCTCTTTCAAAGAATCAACTTCTAAAAAATCTTCAATTCCTTAGCAGATAACTAGGTTCAACAATAGAAGAAGTCATGCCATGATCTATTTGTTTGAGATGATAGTTTGAGTCATAAAGATGTTGAATATCATTTGCAAAAATATGTTTAGCCTTCTTCCAAAAGGAGTTACAACTTTTGAATGCTAAGAGTTCCCAATTTATAATGATATTTTACTATCATCTTCTTCCCAGTGATGGAAACATCGGCTAAGAAACCAAAGTTCAACAAAAGCAAACCAAGGGAGGTACTTTATCATTAAACTTTTCTAAAGTAATGGTTGGTGACCCAAAATAGGAGTGCGCAATTCCAAAGGCCATTTCAGATCAGAAACAAGGAACGTAAGGGCAAAAAGGGAAACCCTTATGGTATCCAAGAGAGCCTGAACTCCAAAGGAAGAAAAATAGGTTGGTATAGGGAATTAAAGAGTTCAACGTAGCACTAGTGGTGGGGCAACATCATTCCAGTGACTGCAAGGCAACAAATGGACAGCATATGCCTAGGTTAGCCACACAAAGAAGCTAAGTGACGGGAGGAATCTGCCTCCTAGATTGCCCGGGTTCTCCATTGTTCAAAGAGGAGCTCCAGATCTGGAGCTTGTCGGAGAAAACTATGGTGGCTAGTGGCAGAAGGTAGTGGATATAGGGTTTTGTGACACTCAACAAGACGAGCACAAAAAAGATATTAGTCAAAAAGAAATGATGGCACTACCTGGTGGCAGAGTCATGGTACAATGATAGAAAAAACAGGGATAATCCGACTCTAATACCAATTTGAGAGAGAAATATGGAAAAATGGTTAAGAGAGATTGTTTCATCTCTTAGCTAATTCATTCATTTATAGGAACCCTTCCATTAAAGATATACAAAAAAGTAATGATCAACCTACATATAGGTCAAATATGTAATACAATACATAAGTTAACCTATTTAACTAAGTTAAGCAATTATGACAGAAATATCATTAATTATAATAAAGTATAAGGTGTATTGCTTTGAAATGCCAAACATCACAAGTTCACAGCAGAATAATAGATACAAGATAGTATGGATAGGATCAAATCTAAAATGAACTAAATCTAGATACTTTCTTCTATGTTTTTAACTGAATGAAAGGTACATACTGCAATATAATTGCCAGATCCAGGATTGTACTTGACACAACATATGTTTGCTTTCATGTCTATATTTAGAACACTAGCTTCCTGATTTGTGCACCAAACTTTGACCTGCTTGAAGAAAAGACACATTAAAACAGATACCATGGTATCTGATTTCTGTCTCTATTTACTATTGAATCACTTTCAATAATACAAGAGATACCATGCCAATACAATTTGAATTTGAGTAAGCAAAGTGCAAAAAAGTGAGCAAACTTTTAGAATCTGTAAAAGGAGAAGTTTATCTAATACATTAATATGTCACGAACATATTTTAAGTATGTCTACTACAAAAATATTTGAAATTACAGAAGCAATCCAGGGAAATAACCATCAAAACTACCAAATCAATGTTTCAGAGTACCTTGCAGTCATCACTACCAGATACAAGCATAGAGGGATCTGTTCTTGAAAAATCAACACTCCATGCTCGCTTTTCATGCTCTTCATATTCCATTAAACTCTGCAACAGGAAAAATAATAGCCATGAGTAAATAATCTGTACAACATTTAAGCGGGCATATGACAATCAAAACAACATTAAGAAATTAACACAACAAAACAGCTGATACAAGAACAAACTGACATTTGAATTCAACAGTTACCTTCCGAGTGGTTACATCCCAAACAGTCACAATTCCTTCATAATCACTGCTAGCTATTTGGTTCTTAGCATATTTATTCCAACTCAAGCAACTAAGTTTTGAACGTGTAGACATCTCCACAACTGGACAATGAGCATCTGTGGGTTCATTCACAACCTAGAAAGCAATATCATAGGGAATGGTTATTTTGCATTCATAATCTATTACTATTTGTTTAAGAAATATTTCAAGGGTGAACCCTTACACTAAGTTTAAAAATCCTCCAGAAAGCATGCCTTATCTTTGTTTAATACACAACCCCTCAAGCATCATATTATACATAATGCAGCAAATTTCTCACTTTGGTTGCATAGGTGCACTTAGTTATAATACAACACATATTTAACCAAAAAGACCATAAATCCAACAATTCCAAATATCCAAGGAGATGCTTCTACTTTAAATAAAGTATGTGAAATTATTTAATTCTTTCCAATTTTATGATAAACTTCATAGGTCCCATGAGGGTTACTAATATCTTCTGTGAAATATCAAAAGGAGAATAAAGCTTTTCCTGACAACCAGGTCTTGTAGTTGAATAAAAGACAAATTGGTATTAATGTAATAACATCAGTGAAACTTTCATAATCATAATTCATAAGAGGAATATGTTTTACTCCAAGTAAACAGTGAAGGGACCCCCACTGCCACCTAAGAATAGATGAAACATTAATTAACAAAATCTATAAAAACACATTTTACAAAAGTGTTAACATTAACAATCAAAAGAGAATAAATAAAAAAACTATATTAAAATTCAAGTAAAAAGGGCATCCATCTTACAGCAGAAAAATCAAAAACTTTAATGCGCCTAGAAACTCCAGCAGTAGCAAACAAATCATCATCACGGTCAAACTCTATGCTGCAACATACATGTTAAATCCATGCATTCAGAAAATATAGTATTAATAAGACAATTGGAGTACTCAAATATATGAGAAAATGTAATATGACCACTTTATTCATTGATACAGTTTATTTTGTCTAACTTCATACATTTAAAATAACAATATAAAGCCCTACTTGTCTGTTACATTGCCTAGTATTATTATCTCAACATGAATTATCTCCAGCATAAAATGTAACCCTGTCATGCATGGTGCCCAGCAGTTCAAGACCTAAAATTTGATAATCAATATGATAACAAGGGCCTTATACACTAAACTTAACGTCAAAAGTCTTGAACAAATGCCTATGATAACTACATCTGAAAAGTCCATTCTAAGAACATAATAAAGAGAATAAAAATTTATTAAGAGCCATTGTTTTAACCGTTCAAGTAACACTCGTATCCAGACAGGCAGACACCATAGTTCATTAAAGGAATAATTTCCAGTAAATTAGCAAGTTGTAGGAGGGATATTGGCGTACTGATTATCAAAGGATTTTTCAGAGCCTATATTTATGTATTGAGAAACTACACGTCGAATTATGCATCTAAATGACAAGGGATTGATTTTAGGAAAGTGGAAATGAGAGGTATGAGTACATTCGTTTATACATTTGCACAACCACGAAAAAATTAAAAAACAACATTTTCTGACAAGCATAAAAAAATATGTTGCTTCCAACTCTTGACAAATGGGAAATAATAGGTACAAGAACAGTAACCCTGACCTCTCCACAGGCAAGAAAATGAAACAATCCAATCCCAACACCAACACAAGATAAAGTAGAGCTCACCAGTGGCAGTGAAAAGTATTATAGTAAATGATTGTCATTTAAATTGAACCTGGAGATAATCAGTAGAAATGGAAGGAAATATATCAAGGCAAATGTTAGATATTTATGTTGGATAGGGAGCAAACTAGTATCGTTTGACCAACATAGACATGACAAGGGGATTCAATAAGTCAAGAATATTTTAGAAGGGAAAAGGTCAAAAACTTAGTTGGCATGGCTTACTTCTTGTTGGTTAGATAAGGAAATTAAGAGCAAGAAACTATCCTAAATACAAAGAGGTGTGCCTACACAAAAACAAGGCTGTCGTAAAATTAAGATAGAAGAGAGATATCAGAAGAAAAAAATACTGGAAGCTCAAACTCCGAATAGCCTCCTACCGTATTTCTAACATGTTCAATAAACCTACTTTTGTGACAAATTATCTTTGGTGTAGAAATTTAACTATACAGAACATAGCAGACAAAGAAAATAATACAACCACAAAGAAGAATTCTATATGAAATAATCTCTAAGTATACTTTAAAGGATTAGAATCCTTATGTCTTCTCTCTTTTTCTATTGAATACGTACAATCAAATGCACATATTTATATTACTATACATGCTAAGGAATTACCAGTATCAGAGTACCCTTGTTTGTAACCATCCATAAGAAGTGCCTTTTATTCATTAGCTAGTAATGGTAATTCGAGCCTTACATAACAAATCTCCACCTTGGCTTGTTTAAACTATTGTAATGCCAACTGAGAAAACTTGTTACTTTTGCACTCAAAATGGCAGAAAGCTTTCATGAAAAGGAGCCTAATCTATTCCATGAGACCATTAACTGTTATGAAGCATCACAATGGATTGGTGCCATGAAAGAGCTTGAACTTCTCACAAGAATCAAAATTGGTAACTTGTTGAGAAACCCATTGCTCAAAAGATTATGGATTGCAAGTTTATACTTGAGAAGAAAGATGGAATAAGGTTCAAAGCAAGTCTTATATTTTGGCTTTACACAAAGAAAGGTATTGGCTTTAGAGTGCTTACTTTCTGATAGCATAACTTTAACTTAAACTAGATATGAAGATTGTCTTTCTCTATGGTGATGCGGTGGAAAGGATTTACATGCAACAAACAGAAGGATTTGTTGTACCTGGAAAATAAGACCATGTGTGTTTGTTGAAGAAATTTTATATTAGTTGAATCAATCGCATAGGCAATGCATACGTGATTTGGTTCATTTATGATTGATATTGGGCATACAAGAAGTGAGTATGAAAGTTGCATTTATTATAAGAAATTTCCTAACATACTTGCTTGCTTCTTTATGTTGATGATATGCTGATCACATGTAAGTACCCAGTTGAGATCAATAAGTGAAGCCAAAAGTTAAGTGGTGAATTTGAGATGAAGGATTTGGGTCCGCCAAAAAGAATCCATGGTATGGAGATTGTAGGAGATCATAAAGCTTAAAGATTGTGTTTATCTTAAAAAGTAGTTAGTACACTCTTTTGCTGCTCATTTTAAGTTATGAAAAAAATGTCACCACAAACAAAGTGGAGGAAGATTTCATGTCTTGGATGCCCTATACTTGTGAAATTGGAAGTTGGATGCATGTCATGGTTTGTAGCAGACCAAATATTGCACATGCAATGAGTATTGTTAGTCGTTATATGGCTAGTTTAGAGAAGGCTCATTAGCAAGTTGTGAAGTGGATTCTCACATACTTGAAGGGTCCAGTTGAAATAGGTCTAGTCTTTAGAAGAGGAACAAACAAAGCAATTACTCATATCATTAGATTTTGTGACTAAAACTATGCACATTGCCAACAAACCTAGTAGTGACACAGACGATCTTGATCGTAGAAGGTCCATGACTAGTTGTAGTTTCACACTTGGAGGTAGTGTTATCCATTAGCAAACACATTTACAACCCACTATTGCCTTGTTAACTACCGAGGCAAACTATATGGCAACTACAAAAAAGATGAAAGAAGCTTTATGGCTCAAACATCTTATTGGTGATCTATATTGCAATGTTTGCGATAGATAGAGCATAATTCAGTTGACCAAGAAATAAATCTATCATGAGAGGATGAAACATATAAATGTCAAAACATATTTTATTTGTGATGTATTGGTAGAAAAGATTGCCACTTTTGATCATCCAACAGACATGATGACAAAAGTTCTTCCATGAGTAAAGTTTAAATATTGTTTAGAGTTAGTTGGCATCACAATAGTTTAAAGACTTCAAGCCAAAGTGGAGCTTTTTTACATACGCCTTGAGTTACCCTTGCTATTTGTTAGAGATAATTTATTTTTCTATTAGTTGTTAAAGAGATATTTCTCTCTGTATTTTTCTGTTAAGTGTACCTTTTTATTTGTTGTTCTGTTTATTAAATGGTGTAGCCAGTTACAACTAACTCTTCTCAAAGGCTATTCTCTAGTCTTTATATATAGGTTTTCGCATCATTCTCTCATCTCTCATAATTCCCTTATACATTTCATCCACTGATGATTTTTCTTATTATAATTTCATTTGTGGATGCTTACTAAAGATTTACTTGGATTTTTCTTTTAAAACGCAAATCAGATGCCTTGTCTATTTTCAATAGTTTCAATCCATGGTTAAACTTTAGTTTAATACTAAAGTTAAAGTTGTGCAAATGGGTAGGGATGGTGAATTACACCATTTTCATGATTATCTCACTTCCATTGGAATTAATCATAGAATAATATATCCTCATACTCATCATCATAATGCTATGGTTAAAAGAAAGCACCGCCATATTGTGGAAATGGTCTTACTCTTTTCAGCCAAGCCTCTCTCCCCTTGACATACTGAGACCATGCCTTTCTTACAGTAGTTTACCTTATAAATCACTTACCCTCTACTACTGTTAACTCGTTGCACCATATACTCTTCTTTTCAAGACAGCACCTGACTATGGATTTCTCAGGACTTTTGGATGCACTTGCTTCCCTTTTCTTAGACCATACAATGCACACAAATTTGACTTTCAATCTCAAGAATGTCTCTTCCTTGGATACTCAGCATCTCACAAGCGTTACAAAACCTTATCTCCTTTTAACAGACTTTACATTTCTAGAGATGTTATTTTAAATGAAAACAGGTTTCCTATTTTGAACACTTTAAACCTGTTCAACCTGCTTCCACACCTTTTTCTTCTCCTATTTCATCCAATGTGTCAGTAATCTCATCACTGACACCATTTTATCACCCGGACTTTTACCACCCACTGAACTATTTCAAACCCCTCACCTATATCTCCATTTGTACCCAATAATGCTTCTGATGAAACATCCAATCCTTACTTAAGCTTTATCTCCTACCAGATTTCTTTTTCTACCATCCAAACTCATTGTGGTTGATCTACTTTTGTGTCTCACCCACCCAGAACTTGGGGAACGGGTTTTTAGATATTTCTCTTCCTATTTTTCTGTTAGTTGGTAGAGATATTTCTCTTTGTATATGATAGTGTGTGAACTCAATAATAACCAGAAAAGGGTTTAGTAAATAAAAGATGAGTGATGATAAAGAACATTGACTTTTCCGAATTGTAGAGTTAATGAGGGAGGAAGAGAGACGGAGGAAGGTGTGGTGATTTGGCCAGAGGGATCTGTGAAGAAAATGGAAGAAAAAATTAGCATTTGAAGTTCTGTTGTAGACCATAATCGATTACGGACACCCATACTCGATTATGTTACGGACGCACCCATAATTATTTATGGGTCTATTTTTGGTTCTTTTTATTATAATAATAATAAATAATTAAAAAATAATGTTAATGGTAATATATAAAATAATCTCTTTTCCTCATTTCTTTCCAGTCAAACAGTTTCTCTTTCCACTCAATTCTTATCTATTTCTCTTCTTTTCTTTTATTTTCCACTCTCTATTTTTTTCCTCCCTACTAAACGGAACATTGAAGTTAAATCAGTGAATGTGGCACTGATGATAAATAAGATTAACTATTGATGATAATCAGTCACATTACAAATATAGGATAAATTCATTTGAATCCAATCAATATTAAAAAGAAAGAGAAATAGAATCCCATCCTGACAAAATGCTCTCGTATATCTGATGATACACATTATTACAACACCAAATATTACTGATTAAATTAAAAATACAAATATAGTTTACCCATAGCATGGCTTTATGAGTTACGTCAATCACAACACAATAATTGTCAATAGGTTGGAACTGAACAAAAACATTGATTAGCCTTTTTAAGGCAGCACAAATAAAAAACATCAAAAGGCAAGCGATGAATACCAAGTGTTTGATAAGCAATTTCAAAATTCACCTTGACACTATATTTGCTGAATGAAATATATCCCCATGCCTTAGTTCTGCAATGACTCTCAATCGACTGTTTCAAATGATGCAAAAAGGTTAGAGATAACTGTATATGGCCAACTAAATATAATAGTAATTGACATTAACACCAGCATCTTTGTTAAGAACCCCATCGAAAATGTAGAAATGAAAGAACAATTTATTTATTGACCGGAACTGAAAAAAGAGCAAGGAGACCTTCCTTAATACAAAATATAATTTTCTACATGACTCCTTTCTTCATCACAAAGAAGTGCCTGGCTACAAAATCAAGGCCATATAATTGAACCTCCTCTAATGATCTAACAGCAGTCTTAACTGTTCCTAACTAATTTGACTCCCATTCACTGATATTTGAAACGATTGACTGATAACTATACCTGTAACGTGTGAAAGTTGTCAAGACTGACTGAAAATCTTCAAGGCCAGCAGTATAACCTTCTCGACTTATGAGATTCATATCCCTTTCTTGTTGGCTATGGGGCTTATCAGCTGCATGTCTTCGCTTTTGTAGGTAACATTCTTGTAGGTCATTAAACTAGAGCAAAGGAAGGGTATCAAAAAGGATTCAGGAAAAAATAAACCAAGTTTATAGTTGCAAATTCAGTGATAAAAAAACAAAAAAAGGAATATGCTAAAATTCTTGACAAAATTCATGACTTAAGTTACAAGACAATAATAAAGAAACTACTCTGCTAAGCTGGCTAAGTTTTTAAAGGGATTCAGTAGTTTCTATAAGTGATGAGACATTCATTCTAATTGGGATTGACCATAAATTTGTAACTGGAGAAATTTTATCATCATATTTTTATATTGTGCCTGTCTTAATCAGTTAATTGTAATTATGGTCTCAGAAACTAAGCCTGCAAGGGTATTGAATTAGAGATAATGTGTTTAATGCACTAAACGCACTACTTAAATAAATGTAGCGTCTTTAGATCAATGAGAATTTCATTACACATTTAGCTTGCGTCAATGGGGCACAATCATGATACAGTTGAATCTTAAAGCATGATTCCTAGATCTATATCTTATTATCATCAGTTTTATTTTTCTTTAAACATTATAAGTATCATTTAAATTTGTTTCCTTGCTGAACTCCTCAATAAACACTACTTACAGAACTTAAATCATTTCTTATTTTTCCTTGCCTTTGTTGTCCACCCACATAGTTCACAGGGGCTCCATATTGATATTTGCTAACCATCTTTTTGCCCACAAGCAATCCCTAGTCAATATAATCTACCTAACATACAGCTTTTAAAAATTAGAAAAAAGCAAGATTTTCTACCGACTCATTTTAGCCTTCATGCATCCTAAATTTGTAGCTGTGTTTTGTAGAACCAAACAGCTTGGCAGCTAAGTCTAAGTCTCTCCTAATATGTGCTATAGCCATATTAATTCTGAAGCTTGTGGCAACATAAATGACCATAACTTAAGTATAAAAAAAATGAAGAGTCATAGCACAAGATGTGTTGATTAAGCAGTAAAATTCCGACATTATTGTTTGTACATTTGAAAGGGATAGGTTTATGAAAAAGTGCAGAACTACTTATGCTGGAATAAAGGATTCCCCAAAATTACAATTTTTTTTAAAATTTTCCAAAGCTAAGATTTAAATTTTTTTCCCAAATTACAATTGCTTTTACCCGTAATGAAACCAAACTTATTCTAAGGCAAAAAGCTTTTAATAAAATAACAGAAATCAATTCACATAGAAATGTAAAATTTTAGGCATGGAATATTAAACCAAGAAAACCTGTGTATGGACCCTCTTTTTTCTAACTAGGGCAAGACCCGATTGATTTATAAGCTGTGAATCTGATCCAGTTACAGCATCCCTTCTCTGAACTCCAAGCCCGTGAGAGTTAATTTGGGACTTTCCATCATTTTTCTTAGTATGGCTCCCTGAGGACAACCCTCCTCGAAGATTTAGAGGACTGGATATAATGCCACTGCTGCTCTTCTCCAGTGATGAATGCCATGATTTTCTTCCACCCGAATCATCAAGCATTCGCAATTTTAAGGAGTACCTGTCCCGTGCTCGATACAAGTCCATTCTATGTTTCTCTACAGAATTAATGTCCTCCTTTATAAATTGGAGATCAGTTTGAACCTAAAAATGAAAATTTTAAACACCAGTTGTTTCAATAGATAGAGATAAATGTAACAGAAATCAGTAGTAAAATAAAGGCCAACTACTGCATTTGAAGAAAGAAAACTGTAAAATATTAGCAACTAAGCAATAATTTAGGGTAGAGAGAGATTGCAACCAGCACACCTCCTTCAACTCATCAACTTTTTGCTTGCGTAAGCAATGCAGGAAATCTAACAGTATTTGCATATTTCTCTCAGCTTCTTCTTGCTCCATTTTTCTTTTCTTATCAGCAAGAAGTGACAAAAGGGTGTCTAGCTCTTTAATTGTCACATCACAACCCTGTATTCAAAACATAAAAAAGAATCACAAACCAAATAAAGCATCAACAATATCCACAGTTTCGTGTGAAACAGCAAAATATAAAACCATAGAAAGATCTTAAATATAAACTAGTTCCACAACTTAATTAAAACCCGTAACTAACATATATTAGGCAATAAACTGACACAAGTTAAAACCAATATTTCATTCCTTGATCTAGTCTAGTGACATATACAATAAAAATACAACAATTACATAGCATAAAGAATGTTAGAAACCAACTTCAGACCAAACGTTGTTAGCATTGTTAAAACTATAACTGGTATTCTACAGGTAACATAAAGCTGTTTCTGGGAGTACCTAGCTATAGGTTAAGGAACATAGGTTGTAACCTTCCTCTTTGAGATGTGCTTGTACTTGTGTTTTTATATATATACATGTACATCAGCTGAGCATACATACTCAGATTTTTCATCACTTCACGTCAGTATCAAGAGTCCTGTCGCTGGACCACCTTTGTTCACTGTCTCTGGTAGTCATATATTGTCGTTTTGTCCTGCAAAGTCAAGGTTAGGTATGCCTCGAAGAGCATGACCCAACCTTAATGGTGGCCAGCTCCTAACCAAGCATATGTGTCCTATGAGTCATCTTTCTGATGCCAGAACACACCAAACCAATGTCATCCATCTCGTCAGCAACTTCTAGGCAGATTTCTACCTTGCCCTTTCAGTTCTTTGCACTCAGCTCTCTCCCCTCATATCTAGGGTTTCTTCCCCTCACAGCTAGATTTTCTCTCTCTTTCCTCAAATATGTCTGTGGGTCATTGCATCTAGAATGGCCTCCACTTTTTCTACTACTCCTACTATTACCACAAAAAGCTCAACTGGAAAAGCTATATATCTTAGTCCACGTTCATGCAGTTATGGTTCCTTGGTCAAGGATATCATGACCATTTGGAAAAGGAAGTATGTGTTGTTTCGAATGAAGAAACATCTCAATGGTAAATAATGAACTTCCAGTTATGTGTTGCTTCATGACAGTCAGTTAAACAGGATATCTTAGAAATTCTCATATTCTGTAAGACATGTTCTTCTTGGAAAAAGATGCACGAAATTTTTGTTAATGATACTCAACGTCTCTCTGATGCAACTCAAGATTAGTCTCTCTCACACAGACCAATCATGATATGATCTCACATGTAGCAAAGGCTCGAGCTGCAATAGAAGAATTATCAAGATTTCTCATGGCTAATTATCAAGATTTCTCATGGATATCAACGAAAATCTTGGTAAGTTATACATGGTCCTAATTCTTAGCAGTCTAAGCTCATTTTGATCATGTATATGACCAAATTCTAGCTATTGATCAGATTCCTTCGATGGACAGCTTAGTCACTAAACTTCTTTGGGTACCTACCTTGTTAACAAATGAAAATTCAGTTGAAATTATTTAAACATCAACAGTGATAGCACCACAAGGAAGAGGAGGAGATTGTAGCAAAGAAGGAGGACATGGTAGTCAAAGGGGCCGACCTCAAAGTAAATACTGCAAAAGAATGGGTCATAACCAAGAGAGTTGCTACTCCTTGCATGGTTTTCCAGACAAGGCAGCTCGGATGGTTAAATTTGGAAAAGGGAATCCAACTTTTCTGATGAAGAGTACCAAGATTATTTGAGACTTAAATCTGAAAAGTTTAACCATCAAGGTCAATCTTCTTCAGCACCAAGTATTTCTACAGCCTGTACTTCTCAATCTGTGGAAGGTCAAGTTCCATGGGTACCTAACTCAGGAGTCTTTGGTCATATTTCTAATAATAGCTTTTCATTCTCATTTATCTCTTCTCCAAAAATTTCCCATATTGTTATTGTAGCTAATGGATCCAAAAGCTGCATCTCAATGAATTGGTCAAGTTCCTCTGTCTCCTTTAAATTTAAAGTCTATCTTGTACATTCTACATTATCCTTATAATTCAGTCTCTATGAGCCAATTAACTCACTACAAATTGTTCTATAACCTTTGGTGTTGATTCCTTTCATATAGGAACATAGTATGAATTGTCTAACTAGCAAAGGACACGAATCACGAGGACTTTATTACCTAAATAGACATCTCATTGAAATTGCAAGCTCTTTAAAATTGAATACAAATGCTCCTATACATCACTGGGGAAAGGTCATTCTCATTGTTTGGCTTTTAATAAATAGAATGTCTTCTTCCTCTCTTGCAAATCAAATTCCTCACTCCATTATTTTTCCAAGTGAACCCCTATTTTGTGTCTCTCCGAAGGTATTTGGTTGTACTTATTTGGTTCATAATGTCTCTCTAGGTTTACACAAACTCTCTGCAAAGGCTATTAAATGTATTTTTTTGGGATATTCTCGTCTTCAAAAAGGCTCCTGGAGAAGGATTATTGTATAAGGACAAAGAAAGTACTCAAATTAAGGGTATTGCGATGAAGATTGGGTTGGTTGTCTCGCTGACAAAAGATTGGCACTTGGGTTCCTTAACCAAGGTTTAGAGTTCAATCCCCAGCTTGGACATGGAGTGAAGGTACTATGGTACTACTTTACCTCAAAAATAGACTGACCCAGTAAACGGGTGATTATACCTCCCGGTTATATCAAAAAGGAAAAAACTAGCTCCAGTTATAATATAATCCCCTTCTATCTGCTCTATTATTATTAGATGGTCCAATTATAGAAACATCTACAAACATTCTTCTAGGCTTATATTCATAATTTAACAGAACACAAAAGGTAAGATGAACAGCCCACAATACAACAAAATCCTCTCACTATTGCACAATTAACACGTTCACCAATGGACAAATTCTAATCAAGAAAAAGAGTGAAAGCACAACTAACCTTTTGCAATGCCTGCCGGAAATGTTCCACAGGTGAAGCAGATTTTGATATTTGACGCACAGAAGTCTTCTTCAGTAGCTACAAATATGGTACATAAACAACAATAAGCTGCATTTCCAATATATTTGGAAGATAAAATTCACGCTCCTATCACACGCTAAAAACTACGACGTTTCAGTCAGCAACATTGCAAGTGTCATCAGTAATTACAAGCGCCAAAAGAAAGATCTAGAGACTCAAAACAGCTTCACTCGCAACACACATTCTGCTAAAAACTTAACGATTATTCTCTTAAACACAGGGTTTGAGAAAAATTCGCAAGCGAAAATCAATTCAAGTTTCGGTGCAAAAGCAACGGAACCATAAGGAGATGATGAGCGAATCACAAGCTAAAAGCTACTAAGTTTGAGTAAGCAACATTGCAAGAAGCAATTAGTAATTACAAGTGCAAACAGAAAGATCTAGAGACTCGAACCAGCATTATTCGCCACACACTTTACAAAAAAAGAACTAAACGATTCTTCATTTAAAAGGAGCAACTCGCAAGCGAAAACGAACATTGCATAATGAAACAGAAGTATATTGTATAGAGAAGAGGATGAGAAGGAAGCGAACCTTGTCGAGTAAAAAGTTAGGGAACAAGTTGGTGTTCGTGAGGTAGTGGCCGCAGCAAGGGCAATCGTTCTTGTTGCGGAGATGAGTGATGATGCACATGTAACAGAAGCTGTGGCCGCACGCGGTGAGGAACGCGTCCTTGATTATCTGCATGCAAATCGGACAGAGAAAGTCCTTGTCCGGCTCCGACGTGGAGGCCGGGAACGTTTCACCGGAGGCGGCGGCGGAGGCGCCTGTGTCGGCGGCGGCTCTGGAAGCGTCGGGTTTGACGACGGCGGGGACGAGAGGCCCCGCGGAGAGCTCTTCCATGAGGTTAGTTACTTTTTTTTATCGCGGAGTTGTGGTTGCGAACTAGTGAAGGTTGTTTTAGTTCGGCTTTGGGATTTTGGAGAGAGAGAGAGAGAGAGAGAGAGAGCGTGTGGGTGTGATGGCTTCCTCTTGAGATTTGAGGGAGAGGAAGGGAGTTGGGCCCACAGCTGTAGTGATGTGAGGGTGAGAGAACTCCACGTGACCGATACGCTAGCACCATGATGCTGCAAGCCACGTCACTGAACGCCAACCCCCAGTGCGAATATGAAGACAAAACATTATGAATATCAATATTTATTTATTAGTGGATGATAGAAAAACATCCATTTTTTATTAAACATGTATATGATATTTTTATTTCAAAATATAAAGTAAAAAATAGTATTGTTTAATTAAACATTTTAAGAGTGTAGAAGGTAGAAAGGTTTTGCGTATAACATTTTTTTCTATAGTAACATGCGCAAATAGGATGATAAACGGACTAATTCGGGCCGTTTTGGTCTAATAGTCAATGGTCCGTTAAAAGTGACACAACATGGGTTGGTCCGTTAAAATGGTATAGGCCGAAAATAGTAATTCGTTTCTTTACATCTTATTAAATTGACTTATTATTTTTAAATTTTTTTAATATTTTTATTTTAAATCTATTTATTTTATTATAATAATTTATATTAATTTTTAAAAATATAAATATAAAAAATAATAATAAAATTAAATCAAATTTTAATATTTTAATGATATAAACGATATAAAGTTTAATATCTAATAAAATAAAATAAATATTAATAATATTTTAATAAATCAAATGATATATAAAAAAAATTAATGTAAACAAAATTCTATATAAAACATTGAATATCATCAATTTTTATTCCAAATATATAAAATTCTTCTATAAAAGTACCAAAAATTAAAAAAAATGACTGGTAGTCGAGCCAGTCCGCTCTATTAGCAAATTAGGCAGATTGTTCAATACAGATTAATAAATTCAAAATGCTAATTCCTTCCTTCGAAATGATCACATACCGCTAAGTCGGATACACCCATTTTACCATCCATATGTTCATTCAATAGAATTTTATACATCTGAGTTGAATATATAATAAAGAAATTTATTATTTATAATAATTTATTTTTTCACTCGTATATATTGCAAATATTTATGCTTACAATGTGAATAAATGGAGTGTACGTTTACTTATTTCTACTGCAAGATAAAAAAGAATTATTTTTATAGGTGATGGGCGTGAAAATTAATTATTCTCACCTTAAGAAAATGAGCAAGAGATCAACTATATTTTAAAGTTTTAAAACAAAATATCTCTCTTTATGAGTTTTTGGAATCAATTTTCTAGTCTATTTTTTATACTTTTCATATTTAACAATTAAAAATTTACAATAATAAATACCTATTATTTCAATCAATTTTTTAATAAAAGAGAAACTATATTTAGTTTATTATTCTAAATTTTCGATAGTAATAAATATTACTGTAGTTAAATAAGATAAAAATAATAATAAACAATATTAATATTAAAAATGATTGATTTAATATTTAAAAAATACAAAATTTTATGCAACAGCAAAAACATTTTATTAATAAACAACTTAAATAATGTAGTAAAATAAATAAGTTTATAGTTTGACAACGATTTTTTTTTTTTTAATAAATGCTATTTTAAAAGTATCCCTTCTTATATTGATTGTTTTATTTTGCAATTTATTTGTAATATTAGGATTGACTAAAGTATTCGAAAGAAGTGAAATTTTATTAAAAAATATCTATCACATTAAAAATTTAATATTATTTTAACAAGATTTGTCCATTTTAAATACTTATTATATATTTTAAAAGTTGACGGTAGATAGCGGTTTGTATTATTAATGCATAAAGGTTTGTAGAACAAAACAATGAAATGTCAGACTCAGTTTTGTAAAACATCCTTCCATTAATTGGCGTAGGTACGTATGATGATATTTTGTGGGTTGGTTTAAGGCAAAAATAAGGCTGACCCAAAAATCATATATACCAACCTTTCATTTTGTATGAAAAAGACACACTGATGTGTATTTTACGTGATAAAAGAAAATGAGTTCAATTTTATAACAAATAAAACTTGTCTGATATTATTTTTAAGTGGTTATTTTAAAAGGCTAATAAGTTCTAATTATATACTTCATTGACAGTGTAAATCTTTCACGTAATATTAATTTATTCTAATTAAAATTAAAGAAGAAAAGCTTACATTTGTTTTTTTTTTTTTTGAGCCTTTCTAGGTGGACCTTTGCAACTTGATTGATGCCAATATAGATATTTTGTTTCAAACACGAGTGGATATATTTTTTTAGAAAAATATTATCATAAAATATTTAAAAAGTAGAAGTTTAAATAAGTTATAAATCTCTAATATATTCGAATTTTTTTAATTAACTACATATTAAAGTTTTTGTGCTATTGATAAGTTAAATATATATATATATATATTATTTTTTTCAAAATCTTTATTGTTTGATTTTTTTTAATAAAGTGATGATATGGTCATTATGTTATATAATTATTTTTAATGTATTTTTGTGTTGGTTTTTTTAATACTTAATTTAAGAAAAGGAAAATGGTGACATTTTTTGTAATGGCATTGAAGTTTTTATTTTTGTGCTTGAGTGATGATCTCAATTTGTTCAAGTACATCAAACACCACAATTTCTTATTAATGCCCTTGTCTTTTTATGACTATGATGATGTGTGCAATTTTTCACTTCTTCATGCATTTAACATATTTATTTTGATCTCATATTTATATTTGACCTTATCCATCATTTAGGTTACATGATTTTAATATCATTTTTTATTTGATCATACGTAATCTTGACCATTTAGTTAGATCATGCACTTTAGTTTCAAAATACTTAATTACATGAGTGTTGAGGTTTTTATGTATTGATCCCATGAGTGAAACTTCTGCTACTACTATAATACATCAAAAATTCACAATCAACTTGCTTCCACTTGGCTTTAACCTTCTTATGTAGTTAAATTTTAGCCTAGTATCATTATTATTTAGTAGTGTATGTTCTATAATCTATTTAAATTCTTTAGGGATGTAAAATTTATCTCAAGTTTGAATTCAAAATATTTAATGAAATTTCTCTCTTAAACCTTGAAAATATGTTTTTTGTCATCCTCATTATCTTCACATGTTGATTTATCACTAACATAATTGTCACTAATGTCACATTTATACTCATCACCGATTTCAACTAACACATTTTGTCATTTTCTTTCCAACTTAACAAGAGTAAACCCATGAACATTGTCGCTAACTCTTTCATGCTCATTATCTTCAAATAAAAGTCCTTGCATCACCTCCCAAGAATAAAAATTAAAATTATTCTATATCTTCATGGTTCACATTAGCATAGTCAACAAAGACTTTTACATCACAATTATGACTCAAACAAATTAGCTAACTCACTCCTTTTACCTACCTTTCTTCACCAACCACCACATCCTAAATTCACTTTTATAGTATTCTTTCACTATATTCATTAACTCCAAGTAAAATCATTTTTCTAGGTCTATAATGTTCAATGTGGTAAGTTCTTCCTCAATTTTACCACAAACTCATGAACTAATTTATCGTGGTGGTAAACTTGTATGCTTAAACTCATTTCTTTGACATCCTAAAAACACTTCAAAACATAAAATTGATAAAAGATTATTATTCTATTCTTTTTGTAGTAACATGTGTTTCCCACCATAACAACAAAAATAATAAAGACAATATCAACAAGAACTACAACAAAAAGTGAAAAACTTTGAAAATTTTATCTCATGGAACTATTGTCTCCACATTACAAGATTATTTGTGTGAGTTCAAACCTAAGAATTATTTAAGACATTGGCTTCACCACCTTCAACTTGTATTTGTTACCATGTGTGAGCCATAACTCCTCCAATTGCATGTCCTCTACTACTTTCAATACACATCATAAGACTATCATCTCCTTTAGTAGCATGTTCCATTTTCTCCCACCACTTACTTTTGTTTTTGTTTCTCCTCACACGAAATAATTTTCGTTCACACTAGCCATAAACAATGTGTTTGTTTTGAACTATAAAGATAATAACATGTGGTAGGTTTAACCTACCACAAAATATTGTTTTTGAAAATTCCCTAACTAACACGTTCTTGCATGATAACGAAATTTACATCAACATATTAGTAACATGTCAATGATAACTATATAATTTAATGATCATGTCACCCATTAACGAAAAGTTCAAATGACAGGAACGTTGAACAAATTTTGTTTTAAATGGGTGTTCAATCATATAGAAATTTAAAACTTATTTAAGCAAAAATAAACGTAAGATTTCCTTCCATGGTTAGCAAGGTATATGGTAGATAGTGGTTTTTGACAATCTTTATTGATCTTTTTGAATTTTTAATTAGAGGGATATGTCGAAAGGGTCATAATAAGCTAGGTTTGGTGAATTATGGGTGGCTCTAGCTAGACCAAAAGGGTTTGGCCGCAAAGTATGGGAAAAATGGGTGGATGATTACTTTCTTATAATGTTTCATAGTAGATTTTAATATTGGTGTGTATGGGTTTGGCTTAATATAATTACTTTCTTTTGTGGTTCTTGACTAATTTGGGTGATGAAAAAGGTAAGAGATAAAGTAATGATTACCTTACCAAATTTACACAACCAAAAATAGTTCACTAAGACCTTTGAAGGATTTTTGACACATTTTTTTATTGCTCCAAGAAGATAAGATAAGGAAATGTTACTTAGGAAAACTCAATTAAACAAGCAACACTCTTATACAAAGAGCGTACAAAAGGTTATGTAAGCTTTCAAAGTGCACATTCAATTCAAAGGTTATTTACGTGCTTATGAGTTCTTTTTTTATAAGGACTTGATTATGTGCATCCAAGTCTTATTTACAAATATGAGACTTGAATTCCAACCTAAGGTAGACGTAATTTTATGGTTCACATCACTTCTCTATCTAACTTAGTTGTTCTCTCATCTCATAGTGTTCAAAGAAACAATCTACAATTTCCCAAAGCCCATCTAAGGTTGAATATCATGCTTTAACATCCACTACATGTGAATTTCATTGGTTCATTTATCTTTTACAAGATCTTTGAATTATGTCAATCCAATCCAACATTCTATATATGAACAACTAATTTACCATTCAAATTATCTCCAATCAAGTTTATCTCAAAAGAACTAAACATAATGAGATCAATTTTCATATAGTTTGTAACAAGATCAATGTTCTTTTATTCAGACTTTTGTCAATCTCATGTTTTAAGCAATTAATTGATATTTTAAGAAATATTTTTCTCCTAGGAATTTCCAAAGTTTGTGTTCCAAGTTGAAAATGATAAACATGCATTCCCTACTTAAGGAGGGCTTTCAATAATAATTTGTTGATTTCTATTATAAATATATTTTGGTATTATCTTTTTCGTATCCATTATATATAATCAAACTTTTAATCAATAATACAACATATTATTGTTAATCATATGTACTTGTTTTTTCTATATTTTTTTTTCATGTTCATTATTGATCCAAAGGTATTTGTTAGACAAATTCCCACCTTTTTTAAGGCATAACTTTACAAACCTTGAAATAAACACAAAAGTTGAAGCTATAAGGTAGATGATAGTAACTTGTCTTTTGTTATATCAAATGTACTTCTAAAAGTTTATCAAATTATTTCTAAATGTTAAATCATTATAATAAAGATATAGTTGTCTCCCTCCCTATTTGTCTTTTATTTACTTTACAAGTGTTGATATTAAGAATATTACATGTGTCTGCTAAAAAATTTATCCACATTAGAGCATCACTTATTCATTTTGAAGTTGTACTTCAAAGCACGAATTATCCATCTAAGTGTTCTTTTATAAAGAAAGATTATCCCTTTCAAAAAAAAAATTATATTTTTAGTAAAAAAGAAGACATTGTCTTAGTATCTTAGTCCTATCATACATTCATGATATAAAAAAAAGGATATTCGTGAGTATGAATTATTTTGTCATCCCTAATTGGACACCTTTAACACAAAAGGTGGTGGTGAAGGTTTATAATATGTTGTTGGTGTGCATTGCATTAGAGAAGACCATGATAGAGGAAGCAATAACAATGACATAGAAAAAGGAAAAAGAGATGGTGAGTTTGTGATAAAATGTTGTTGCTTGTGAGAGTTTCATATGAGGGAGAGCAACAATAGTAACATGATATAAGAAAAAGTTATTATTTTGTGAACAGAATGTTGTTAGAGAAAGAGAGGTGTTTGAAGTATTGTGTGTTGTGGAAGAAAATAGTGAAATTAAGAATGAACATTGCTTCATGTCCTAATGCTCACAAAATACTACATTGATTATAGTAATAATCGATGTAAAATGCAATAGTCTTATTTATAAAAAAATTCATTATGTTATTTATGATGAAGGTTTTAGAACAACCAAATAGTAATTTAAGAAACATTATTTCATGTTTTCACACTAGTATAAAGAATACTCATAAATTATTTAGTTTAAAAAAGATAATCAAAGAATGAATGAACTATTCCTGATAATTTCAATCTCATCTAAAAATATGACTAAATCTCTTAAAATATAAGTGAACCATTATGTTAAATTTTTTTAAGTGTAAATTATCTAATCACTTAAAAAAATTATGTATAAATCAACATATTAAATTATCTCCTTAAGCTTGCTTGGAACTTTGCTTATAGCAACAAACCTTGGTCTTTGCTCTTGAAAGCCAGGGTTCTTAAATCAAAATACAAGTTTAAAATGGTTTATAGATCCTCATCTCTTTGGCCTGGAATTAAGCAGTTTTATTCTACTATACTTGATTATACTTCTTGGACTGTTGGTACAGGTTCTTTTATTAATTTCTGGAATGATAAATGGTGTTCTACTACTTCTTTAGCAAATATTGCAGGGTTATCTGATGGTGCTAGCATTCCAGATACAGTCTCTCAGTTTTGGACAGGTTGTGATTGGAATATTCTTTTATCTTTACAGCAGACACCTCATTTTTTTAACCATATCATGGTTAGGGAGGAGCAAGATATTCCTAATTGGACTCTAGATGAATCTGGTCGTTTCACTCTTAAATCGGCTAGGACTTTTTTCTTGGAACAAGGAGTTCCCAGTGGTTGGGGTAAATTCATTTGGTCTTCATCTATTCCGCCTTCCAAAACTCTAGTACTCTGGAAGGTTTTTCATGGGCGGCTTCCTATAGATCTACATATTCGGAATAAAGGTCTGCATATATGTTCTATGTGTACGCTTTGTGAAAAGCACGAAGAATCTATTCAGCATTTATTTTTTGAATGTTCTAATGCGGTGCATATTTGGAGTTGAGTTCGGCAGATTTTTGTTACTTCTCATTTCTCTAATAAGGATGATCTTCTTTCTTTTATTAAGAGTGATGTAGTCCTTTGATTAAGCTTGTTGTGATAACTTTTTCTATTTGGATGATATGGCGTATGAGGAATTTTGCTAGATTTCAGGAAAAGATTGAGGTTTCTACGGCTATTTCGGTAATTAAAGATTTAACTTGTCTAGTGGGAAATTCTTCTAAAGCTTCAATGAAGAATGATATGTTGGATTTCAACGTGATTAAATTTTTTGGTATTAATACTCGTAGTGGTAAAGTTCTTCGTCCTCTTCCTGTTAGATGGGAGTTTCCTTCACCAGGCTGGATTAAAATTAATACTGATGGGGCTGCTAGGGGGTATCCTGGTCTTGCTACTTGTGGAGGTATTTTCCGAGGGAGTATGGGGGAATTTATTGGTGCTTTTTCTGCGTTTCTTGATGTTCAAACTGCTATTGTTGCTAAGTTTTATGGTGTTATACATGCTATGGAGGAAGCTCAAAAGATGGGGCTTACTAATGTCTGGCTGGAATGTGATTCTTTGTTGGTTTGTGCTGCATTTTCTGATAGGACTAATGTTCCGTGGTTGATTCGTAATCGATGGAATACTTGTCTTAATTACTGTGGGAAAATCAGGTTTAAGATTACTCATATCTTTCGTGAAGGGAATGCGTGTGCTGATAAGTTGGCTAATTTAGGATTTATCCATAGAGAATCATTTCATTGGTATAATAGACTTCCATCTAGTCTGTTATTAGAATTTTTTATGAATAGGTATGGTCTGTCTATGTATCGTTTTTGTTAACATATGGGTTTTGGTCTAGTCCCCTCATATTTTTGTATTTTCTTTCTTTTTTCATTTTTTTTAATAATAATTTTTTCATGTAATGACAGATGATTGTTGTTACTTGAGGTGTCAGCCTAGCTGAGATATCAGGTTGCATAGTGATGCCTACCATGAAAGCTTATATAAAAAAAAACATATTAAAGTATCGTTTAAATAAACAAATATCTATATCTATATATATATATATATTATTTATAATTTGTATTTGTATTTTTATATTTAAAGAAAAATATTACATATAATTTTAATAGTAACCATACATTTATAAAATCTTTATTTTTAATTCTTATTTTTCTTGAAATATAATACAAAATAACGAATTTGGAAAATATTAGAAACTAAGAATAAGTATTAATAATATTATTATCTTTTTACTTAAACTAAAAAGTTATTATATATATATATATATATATATATATATATATATATATATATATTCACACTCCATTTACTAACCTATGTATACATATATGTCCAATATGCATAGGATTAGAGTTTTTAGATTTTTTTTTAATAAACCAAAATTTTAAAAAATGGTCAATATTAAGTGATGTTTACATTATAATTAAAAGCTTGTTTTAATTTGGTGATATCCACGATTCATTCTTTCCTATTATAGTTTTTTTCTTTTTTAAACTCTTCACACTCCATTTATTTCTGCCACAACCCTTTTTTTTCATATTCCTCTTAAAAAAAACACCATAATAATTATTTAAAATTTATCAATAACTTAGATTTTTAAGCACATAATTTTCATTGATTTTTATTTTAAAAAGTAAAATTTCATTATATTTACTTCCATATAGACTTCATAAAGTGGAAAAAAAATTAAAATGATAGATTTAACAAAAACTAAACTTTTTTTCATTATGTTAATCATGAAATTAAAGTTGAGGTAATTAATTGTTTTAATGACATTCATTATTTTAAATATTAAATTACAAAACATATTTAAATTTAAATAAAAAAAATTCCAAAGACAAATTGATAACTAAAGTCTTTAATATTATAATATAATATAGTTTTTTTTATCATAAATACTAATTTATAATATTTTAAATGTTAATGATATCAATATAACAAATACACTCACTCACTCTCTCTCTCTCTCTCTCTCTATATATATATATATATATATATTTCTTTTATTAGGATTCAGAGTAAAAAAAGTTCAAACAACTCATTTAATGTTATCATTATTTTCTTTTAATGTTATCATTAATATTAAATTTTAATTAATTATTAAAATTATATATAATATTATTAATTTAATAATTTGTTTTTTCATTAAATTAGTAAAAATTAAATTTAAATACATCCAATGGAAAGTGAACATTCATCTAAATTTGTCAAAACTTTTCACATTGCCTTCAATGATGCTGGGCATTATAAGTTTTCCATATTAAGGAAAGACATTGCCAACTTTTTATCTGTCCAAAATAGATTAGAGCGCAACAATTCATTCTAAAAAAAAGTGTTAAAAAATGGTGTAATTAGTCTCTCAAATTGTTTTTCATTACCCTATTGGCCCCTGCAACAAAAAATCAAATAAATTCCTGAAATCACTTAAGGTTTCATCAATGATTTTAAATATTAATCTCTGTTTTTCATTTTAGTCCTTAATCTGGACAATTAAGTGATAATAAATAACATACGTTTAATAAATAGAAAAGATTAATTTATTTATTTAAACCAAGTCCCATTCAAAAATTCAGTTTCATTTCAGATATTAATCTAAAATTTCAGAAATTAAATTAACCATTTAGTCTGCAATACTCTTCAATCATAGACTTCATGCTTGTTTCTCTAAATGGGGAGGTGTATGTGGATCAGGGAAGTGGCTAACACAAACACGTCTTTCTGAATCAAAATAAAGAATATTATATATAAACCTTTTTGGGTTTGCATGAAGGCCTAAGGCAAAGTTCATAAATACTAGAATCTCCCACATGGTTATTAGAACATACTTGGCTGCGACCATGAAATGCATCTCACCTATCTCTCTTTGCTTCCTGCTATGTCTTTGTGCATTTCAAAGGTATTTCAGCATCATATTCTCTAGCCTTGGTTTCAATATTAATCCATTGCAAAAAGATAAAAAGTGAGGCTTTTATACTATCTTATGAACAACACTTTATATGGTGCAATCTTGTTCTGTTGGTTAATCATTCATTACCATCACTCATTAGTCATGAGAAAAATCACACAAATACATAACACAGTAGCAATGTACCATGATGTTCTTTCTGGTCTTTGCATGTATTTTCTAAGATTCTTTCACAAAATTAATGAGTATATATGCAGGCAAACAATGAACATTTATTGTTGATTTCAGTGTGTCATCTCAAAATGCTATCACC
Organism: Phaseolus lunatus; assembly: GCA_013389735.1. Classification (NCBI taxonomy): domain Eukaryota; kingdom Viridiplantae; phylum Streptophyta; class Magnoliopsida; order Fabales; family Fabaceae; genus Phaseolus; species Phaseolus lunatus. Next base: position 50,108,857 of record CM023864.1, read on the forward strand.
CCTCCAAGAGGTTGGAACTCCTACGATAGCTTTAGCTGGATCATTTCTGAAGAAGAATACTTACAGAATGCTAATATAGTTTCTCAGAAGTTATTTGTTCATGGATATGAGGTACTCTACAATTTGTATTACACTTCTACTGTAAATATGTTAAAGAATTATAAAGTGAAACTTTAAGTATAAACCAATATGATAAACGATTTATAAAATAAGATTTATATCTACTTATAAATATTTTAATCTCTAGTCAAACATGCTATCTCCAACGCATTCTCTCACGTTGAGACTACAAACTCATACATAATATTATATTTATAAGTAATTTGATAGCTTGTGATCTGATGTGTGAGATATCCAATATACACTAAGAAAAAATATGTGTGCATATAATATTTCCTCTGAAATGCAGTATGCAGTTGTGGATTTCCTCTGGTATAGGAGTCTAAAGGGTGAGAAAAATTCTATTGGTTTTGATGTGATTGATGAATGGGGACGAATGCTCCCTGACCCTGAAAGATGGCCTTCTTCAAGAGGAGGGAGGGGGTTCAGTGATGTAGCTAAAAAAGTACATAATATGAGTCTGAAGTTTGGGATTCATCTTATGGCTGGAATCAGTACACAAGCATTCAATAACAACACGCCAATACTAGATACAATTACGGTATATTGCTTCTCATTCCTGCAAAGTTTTATTTTTTCTTTCTCTAGTAACCATGTGATTGCTTTTCAATCACCTTTTCATTCTTCTGCACTAAACTCCAACTCCATGATATCTTATTTAAAGGATAAACTTAATTCCACTTGGATACAATACAAGTTTATTCATTCTGCAATATAGCTTGCTACAATTAGTATTTAATCACAATTTAACTAATTAGCTTTAAACGTTATCAACAACTATCTCATCTGCTATACAATTTTTTTTAGCTGAAATGGAAAAATGTAAATAGTTTGGATTTTAAAAAAGAAAAAAAATGTCGGATTATAAAGCTATTAAGATTTTCTATAAAAGGAAGATTTTAATCTAGATATTTTTTTGAAGTAATTAAAGGGGATTTTGAAAACTCCGAGTCTAATGTGAAAAAACAATTTTAAAAAACACCAAACTAGAATTTAAAATTAAATAATAATTTAAATACTTTTGGAAATAAATTAAAGGTGAAAAAAAGTTAAAATTAAGGATGTTCATAAGTGAGGTTGATAAGATGGAAAGAAATTATTCTGATATTGAATCTAAGTAAAATAATTGAGATTCATAAGTGAAATAATTAAGAAAGAATATTCATATCATAATATAAAAAAATGAAAAAGTGAATAATTGAGATTAATCATCACATGTTAGCGTAATAAAATCTAAATTTGAATTCTTATATAATTTAAAGCTCTATCGAGCTCTTGGGAAAAAACTTAATTTTCATTCAAAATTCATATTTTCTAATTGTTGTTGTATTCTTATCCTAAATTTGCATATGCAACTTTTAACTTTGCTTACTAAATATTCAATTAGTTCTTAGTAAATAATCTCTAACTACCACTAAATTTGATCTTCAATCAGTTCAACCCAATTCATTAAAACAATACAAAAAAATGAAGAGTTTGAAACTTTTTTTCCATGTAGATAAAATAATTATGTTCAAAACATAATGAATATTATTTTGAAAAATAAATTAAATGATTTCAATAAAAATATAAAATATTAACAATAATATAAGATATTAACCTTGCATTTTTAATAAACAATTCTCTTAGTTATACGATTTTCAGTTTAACAGTATATATATATATATATATATATATATATATATATATATATATATATATATATATATATATATATATATATATATATATATATATATATATATATATATATATTGGTGTACTATATATAAGTTCATTAAAAGATATAAGTTCATAAAAATGACAATATAATTAAAAATTATGTAAAAAGAAAATATTGGTGTACTATATACCCATCAATTTTTCTTGAACTTACTTTTCTCTTCTTGAACCTTATCAGGGACAACCTTACATGGAATCTGGTCGAGTGTGGTATGCAAAAGATATAGGACTCCCATCAAGGGCTTGTAAATGGATGGATAAAGGTTTCATGGCTATAAATACAACAACAGGAGCTGGAAAAGCCTTTTTAAGATCAATTTATGAGTTATATGCTTCATGGGGAGTTGATTTTGGTATTTAATCCACTAAACTATATATATTTTTCTTATCATGCATGTAGTATCACAAATTATACAACACATTCATTTATTACATTTGATCTTAATCATAATATTTTCAAATAAGCAATAAGAAATTGTGTGTATTATCGTTTCAGCTTTGCCACATTTATATGAATTTTCTGCTTTGATTTGTTATAGTGAAACTAGATTGTGTATTTGGTGAGGACCTGGATTTGGGTGAGATAACAACTGTATCAGAGGTGTAATGCAAAATTCTCACTCATTTTGTCCTTTTCATTTAAAAGCTAAGACATGAAGAACATTGTTGTCATTTGAGTTACCATGTATTCAGATTCTCAATGGCTTTCGCAATCCTATTGTGTTTTCTCTGTCTCCTGGAGTCAATGCAACACCACAAATGGCTGAGAGGGTTAATAGTCTAGTTAACATATATCGTGTAACAAAAGATGATTGGGATAAATGGCCAGCAATCTTATCTCATTTTAATGTATCAAGGTATTTGATTAAATTCTTTCAATGTTTGACTTCAAAATATGTGAATTTCTCCTCCATCTTTCTTCTACTACTCTACCATCAAAATTGGCTACATTTTTAATGCATTTGATTTATCTTTCAGAGACTTTTCGGCATCTAATTTAATAGGAGCAAAAGGTTTAAAGGGAAGCTCTTGGCCTGATTTGGACATGCTACCATTTGGATGGATAACTGATCCAGGTTAGCCTAAATGCCCTTGCATTACTACCTTTTCCTTAATTTATTAGGATCAAGCCAGTTAAGGTATTCTAAATAGTTCTCAGTTTACATCCACTGCATAATAATTTTCTAAACTATACTATTTCACACTGAGTGCCAATTGAGTTGGTTCAATAGGTAAGGTTCATTAAACTCTCCTTCTCATGTTTACATTTATGTTTGATTTGAGTTAAGTAACGGTTAGGAATCCAAGTGTGAGTTTAAATCCCACGTTGAATTAAAATGATAAAGTTGAGTACCATATAAGGAAGAAGATGCATAAATGCATTGTTTTAAGGTTTTGGATTGGAATTGGTGCCAATCTCTTAGTGAGTTTGATTGAGGTCGCACTGTTATGGAATCTTCCCATTGAATCCTCCCTCGAAAGACCCAATAATAATATCAAATTTGATAATTCGCCTTGGTGACCAACTCAAACAATACAGTAGATCTCTATACTGAAAGTCTTCCTAATGGAAGGTTTAGATAAGCAGGTCCATTAATGTGAATGATAGTATAGGGTCACTAGCGAGGTACTCATGGTTAGAAATGTTTTCATTTGAGGGGAACGTATCAATATAGATGAGACTCTTGCTTGAGGGAGAGATTGTTAGGAATCCAATGCTTCCGCTTGAGGGGAATGTATTAATATAGATGAGACTCTTACTTGAGGGAGAGATTGTTAGGAATCCAAGTGTGAGTATAAATAAGAAAGATGAGTAGAAATAAGAGAGTTGAGTACCATATAAGGAATAAGACTCATAAACTCATTGTCTTAAGATTTTGGGTTAAAGGTGGTATCAATCTCTTATGTGGATTTAACTGAAATTTCATTGTTATGGAATCTCTCTAGTGAATCTCCCCTCGAAAGATCCAACAATAGCCACCATTTTCCATAACTTTTTCAAAAAAAACAGAATATGCCTTTGAAAAAGTATATTTTCAATTTCATCCTATATATATATATATATATATATATATATATATATATATAAATTATTCAAAATTGCGTTGAGTTGTTTAAATGTTAGATATTTAAGAATATAAAGTATAAAACTTCTTTTTTCTATTTTGTTTTTCTATAGATGCTCATGAAGGTCCACATAGGCTTACTAACCTTACTCAAGATGAGCAAAGAACACAGGTACATATGCAAAGCACACAACATAATTGAATTACTGTATATTGGAGATGACATATATTCATGAAAATTAATAAATACTAAGTGTTATTATTCTCATCTCACAGATGACTTTGTGGTGTATGGCAAAATCTCCCATTATGTATGGAGGGGATCTACGGAATATTGATCAACAGACCTATGATCTTATCACCAATCCTACCCTTTTGGAGATAAACTCTTTTAGCTCAAAAAATCAGGAGGTAGTACATGAAAATTTTCTTGTTTTTTCTTTTGTAATCAATGTTTCTTAAATCTTACATTGGGCATTGTTTCTATTTTTTTTATGTAGTTTCCTCATATCACAACATTACATGATGTCAAGATGGAAGGATACAATGTCACAAAATTACAGTTTACTTACTCCATGGCTCTCACGGAGTGCATTGATCCAAAAGCAAGTGGTTGGTTTAGTGAAAAACACAACCAAAGTCTTGAGAGAATCTGTTACAAGAATCCAAAACAGGATCAGGAAGAACCTTTTTGTGTGAACAAGAGAGAACTCCAAATGGCATCATTGTATCATGTTTTACCTTTCTCCAATTTATTTGTCTAGATTTTTTTTCTACTTGCTTGCAGTAAATCATATTACAATGTTGCTAATGCAGAAATCAGAGATATATCCAATCTGCACACGTGTGGGAGTTAAAATCTAATGGGACTCTGGTTAATGGTGATTCTGGCCTTTGTGCAACAGTAGAATATCTCCTAGGTAAATATTAATAGGAAAGAGTTATCTTTTTGTAGAACTATTCGTGTTCTCTCTCATTTATTTGTTTACTTTATTCAATAATGCAACCTGACCAATCATGCAGCCGAAGGTTATCCTAATGGGATTAGATCTTGGATTGCAACTGGAAGAACAGGTTTGTCTATCCTCATTTCATCCATTAGACTTTTCTAGTTCAGTGTTTCTCCAATACCAAATTGATATGTAGTAAAATAACATGAGCAAAACCTACATGTACTTCCTTAGGTTATTTTGATATTACTCTCCAATTAAAATTGAAAGAGTTAAAGAAAAGTCTACATTAAATGTTTAATTAACATGTTTAAAGAGTTAAAGATAAGTTTGTTAACTTTAACTAAATTTAGAAACTACTCTAGGTTTTGTTTAATTAACATTAGTTGTTGTTTTGGTTTTGCTTGCCTTTAGGGGAGATCTATGTTGCTTTTTTCAATCTGAATAGTGAGAAAGCAACAATATCTGCAAACATAGTAGACTTAGCTATTGTGGATCAAGGTAGAAGAAAGTTGAGACTTTGTGAAGGAACCGAAACGTGGAGTAGAACAATTATAAAAACTAATGACACATTCTCAGCAGAAGTGGCAAGTCATGGAAGCGCATTGTTTGTCCTTCATTGCCATTAAAATTTGGCATTAAATCTTATTTGAATGTTGTAAGTTGGATGAGAATGTCTAAAATCATTACTCATTCAAAATGTGAGGTTAATTTCAAGATCTCCAAGCCTTGCAATAATCATAGTATGAGTTCCAAAATTCTTAATCCAATGATTTCGTCCACTTTGAAAATCTTCTCCTTAGTTTGCAAACTCCTAATGATCCTTCAAAATCGATAACTTCAAACATATTCAATCAATATTAATTGAAAAAATAATTAAAAAAGGCAAAACTATTTTTTCAATTAGAAGCCCATACCCAATTTTTTATAAATAAAGTGAACAAGTAAAACAACTTCTATTAAAAACACAAATCAAATTTTATATAATCTCGCATCAACATAATTCACGACTTTATGACAATATCAAACAAAGCTTGGAATTGAAAGATCAAAGAACCCATTGTGTTATTCAAATTATCTTTCACAGGTTCTAGTGCACTTCACTTCTCCTTTTTTATTCTCATTCTGATTTAATATAAATATGATATAGTCATTATATACCTTTTTTTTTGTCGGATCCGTAACTATGAGCATCTAGGTGGTAGCTTTATTGTTAAGATTGTTCTTTATGTATAATCTATGGGCTTTGGACAACCCCTTAAGACTATTGGACTCACTTAGTTAACCAAAAGGACAAATTCTTTTACCACCCCATAATTTCTAATTTCTGTTTGCAACTATATAAGTGTGGAACAAAGTTTAAATTGTCTGAGTTAGAATCATTTTGCATTACATAATTCAAAAATCAATTCTAAAATGTATTTCGGATTACTGAAAACATATCTCAAATTATACTGTCTAAATTATGTTTTTAGATTGTTTAACTCAAAAATACATTCTACATTATAAATTCTAGAATACATTTTCAAATTGTATAAAATAAAAATTTGGAATATATTTTTAGATTGAAAAATGTAGTTTAGATTATATAATCCAAAATATATTTAAAATTAGGTAATCCATGATATGTTTCTAAATTTAAAATATATTTAATATTGTCTTCAAATTCTAATGTCTAAAAATCTAAACTATGAACATTTTAAACTTTTACAACTCTCCATGTAATTTCATGAAGAAACATGGGGTAAAGGAAGAAAAAGTCAGCAAAATGTTAATGCTATAATTGGACCTAATTTCAAGAACCTGTTGTTATTGAACTAGTTATTTTCCTTCTTTTTGTGTTATTTACATTTATTTATTACTGATATACATCTTACTTTACAAAAACAATAAATATTTTAAAAATAAAAAGTAACAAAATATAAGAATGTTGGAGTGAGAAGTGAAAGTACTTCTTGAAATGAAATCTCATAAAATGTAACAACTCAAATTACCAAAGAATGTTTATTTGCCATGCATTGCTAATATAATTGAACAAGAAAATCCCAAGTTAAAAATGTGAAATGCAGGATCATACTGAAATAGGTAGTAAGTGGTTCCATTTTTCCATGGAAATGGATTCTCTTTCACATATGATTGATTTTACTTTGCATTTGGATGTGAAGTTTGAGTCTATATGTTGGTGCTTCACGCCAAAGTTTGACCATTGTGGCCATTAATTGGGTGCTTTTAAAATTCCATGACCCCACTATGGTAACTGTTGTGACCTTCAAAGTCAATGATTATCACTCCTCATTCACCTATTCTTCTTCAACTTCATGTGGCTAAATGCATGTCATTCAAAGTTTATTGCATACAAGTTATCACTTCTTGGTGCTAATGTGATGTTTATACAGAGAATGGGAATATATGTGGCCAAATTCCAGGAGAAAAGCTTTTGTCTTATATGAATATGAATAATACAAGCTTGAGTGTAATTTTCATGGTATTCATATTATTTCCTCTCTTTTAGTCAAAGGTGAACAAATTCCTTTCAAGATGTTAAAAATTTAAATGTAAATTGAAAATTTTACATTATATAAAAAAATGCTTATAAATTTATTATTAAATTTTTTAGTTAGAAATGATATTTTAATATATCATACATAATTTCTATTGTTACATATTTTTTTCCTTCATAGGGAACATATGCAAGTGCAAGGACTAAGGAATTTCCTCTAGTGTGGAATATGTGCTTTACATTGATTATTTGACCATATCTTACATTTGCTTCATACATTGAAAAATCTTAGTGTTTTCCCCCTAATTTATTCCTTGTTTGACCTTATTTCTTTACATGATTGTTCTCTAGATTCATATGCTGGAAATTGTGAGGATGAGAACATGGGTTTTCTTGTTTAGGAATAGTGTATTATTACAAGTTAGAAATGATTGTTAATTTATTTATAGTTCGTTTTAAATAATTGATTTTTCCAATATTGAACTGCAGGAAAAGAATAAAGTAAATTAATATATAATATTCTCATACGAGCTTTTCAAACAACCATGTGAAATATTTTTTTAATAACAAATTTAGTAATGTTTACAATGCCTATCTAAATTTTCACATTCTGAGTAACAAAAAGTAAATTTTTCATTGAAAACACGTTTCTGGTGGAAAGTGGGGACGAACAGAAAAATGTGTGAGAAAAATATACCAAGCAGGAATAGAGTAATTTTAAAGGCATGTTTGGATTTCATAAATTTTTCGAAAGGGAAAAAAGTAAAATATTGTTTATAAATTAAAATTAACATAAATAAACTGTAAATTGTTTTTAAAAAATTGATGTAAAGCTTTTTAAAATTTATTTTCTGCATAAATTAATTTTAGTTTACAAAAATATTTATTTTATTTTTATTTCTTAATTTTCTTATAAATACTTACAAAGAAATTATATTGTTGTACCCTCGAATTTTACAAAAAATACGGTATATCTTCTATCTCTTTTTTATCCTATTATTCACAGTATTTATAGTATATTTTTTAAAATCTTGATCTATAGTATTTGTACACACACCTTTTTCATTAATATAGAAATTTTAAATATATAATCATGTTAAATATTTAAACTGCTATTTAACACTTTTGTAATCATGGGCTTTCCTTTTGGTTTGGGTCCAGGTAGTATAAACATATAGGCTATTGTTTCCTCCTATTAATTTATAAAATTCCAATAATGTCTTTGGAAGTTTTATTTAATATGTGATTGGGTGTAGGTCCCAATTCATAGAGTGCAGGAAGTAATAACCAAACATGTAAATTAGCTCAACAATTATTTTTCTTTAAGAAACTAATTATTCATGTTAAGATAATATGAAGAGTAAATTACACTTACACCATATAAGATTTTCTCAAACTACATTTATATTCTCAATTTTATTCACTATCATGATATTTGATTTAAAATTTTGATTATTAAATTGATTAAAATAATGTTTATAGATTATTGGTTGAAGTAATATTAATAAAATAATACTGATATAAAATTATAGGTAAAAATAATTAAATAAATATAATATCAAAGTCTAATAATATTAAAACAATAAAAAATAACATGCTTTAAAAAAAATTAACATTTAGAATATACGTAAAAATCAAATATTTCGTAATATTTAAGTTTATATTTTAACAATTCATAATGATTATAAAATACTAAGTTTCTAAAAATTAAAATTAATTTTAAAAAAATAACATATTTTTTAAATTATTAAATAATTGTAAAAAAATTACTGGTTTGCTGATTTTCAACGAGACAGTTAAATTGAAGGCCCATTTTTTATTCAAATGAATCGGACACTAGATGGATTTACTACTTGAACCAGTGAATTCAATTCTTACAACACAAATTATAATAGTAATCTTAGATTACATATTATGTTTAAAACTTTAGGGAGTACATTTGTAATGTAAAAAAAAATGAAAATACATTGATTATAAAATAAAAGGAATGTTTGTATATAAATTTAAAAGACTGAAATATCAGTTTAATTTGAGGAAATTTTGGAGAGCATCAAATTTTATCATGAATGAATATTATAGGATTTATTTTTGTTCATCTTTATAAAATAATTCAAAAAAAAAGATATTAAATAAAAATTAATTTTAAAAATAAAAAATAGCTAATCACTATACTAATTAAATTATATATTATTTAATAAATTAAACAAATATTAATATCTAAAATAATTTTTACTATTAATTAATATATAAATTAGCTATGAAAATTTTAGTTACCAACTTTAAAATATATACATATATAAAAAGTGATAAAATAAACTTCTCCACATATCTATTTTTCAATTCACAAAAATGAGACTTGAAGACTATATTTTATAAGAATCAAATTATTCTATAATGTAGAATGGGTTAAGAGTTGAGTTAGTTGCTTACAACCTCATACATAAGGAGAATGTTTGTATTTTATTGATCTCTCTATTATATACAAAGAGAGAGAAAGAGATAACAAATCAATTACACTCAAATGTTTGGGTAATTGTCGAATTCCAACTTTATTTTTGGCAGAATTCAAAGAATACATAATTATATTATATTATACTATCTTATTTCATATCTAAGTTGGGATTCTTATTTTCAATATTTTCTTTTCATATTGATTAAAAATATAAACTGATTATTTTTTTATGTTATTTTTTACCACTATTATACAATAATTTAATTTTTAGCATGGTATATAGTCAACAACACTCTCTGTGTGATGTTGCACAGTTCATTATTATTGTTGACTTGTCCTCCTTATCTTTGACTATTAAATTGACAACACATAAGTGATTATTTTTTATATAGAAGACTGTCAATCTTCTTAAAGTTTCCATAAATAAGAAAAACATGATAAGTTCAGAAGGCATATTTGGATTGTACACCCCATGGATGAGTGTTCAATCAAACAGTAATGTGTTTTTATTTAACTTAGGTTGCAAGAAGAATGAATAATCAATTTCTTACTCCAGAAGTTAATAAATTACAAAATTAAAAGTTTTTTTTTTTTTACGAGAAAGTTGTTATAGGTGGCAAATTTCATCAAAGTATATTTTAACTTTTTGATAAATATATTAACGTAATACCGAATCAAATTGAAAGTTTGAAATTTAAGAGTGTTTGAAGAAGGGAGAAAATTTTAGTATTTTACACTTTAAATGAAAAATAAAATAAAAAATTGCACACTTATTTTTAATAAAAAAAGATGTTGCAAAGATCACGTGCGAGTTAATTGTGATGTGTCTCTGATCATAAATAGTAAATAATAATAGGTGGGTCTTTGACAAATGCTATGTAGGCTCTTATGTCTAATATCATTAAAAATAATTAAATAAATGTCTGAAAAAATACCTATAGAAAAAGACTAAAGTGATTTTGAGAGGTGAAAAATATTTTTACAGAATTTGTATATATTACATCCATTATCGTCTTATGTAAGTATGAATATTTGAGTTTGATTTCCAACAAGAAAATTGAGGAGGATAAAGTTATTATATGATATACCAATTATCTCATGTGACAAATTAACAATCAAATAATATATTTCAATCTAAATTAACATTAATATTTTATTTTTTGAATTTTTTTGTCTTAATTTCTTGATTTTTTTTTTCATTTTAATCTTATTGTATATTCATGTTTTAATTTATTTTTCTTATTGATTTTCATTTGTTATCGTTCTGTATTTGAATTTAATGTGTTTTTTTGGTAGTTCCATCTTACAATCATCTCTTTAAGGAACAATTTTTTTCCATCTTTATATTCTTGCCATTTTAACATAACTAACAAATCCATGCTAAAACTAATAATTTTTGTATGTTGTAAATATCAAATATATTCTATAAAAATATACAATCATAAGAAATTTGAGATGAAATACATTAAGGAGAGTGTGATGAAAAACACAAGTTAAAATAATGAATATTAAATTAAATATAATTATACAATAGCAATAAAAATGAAAGATATAAAGAAAAGAATAAAATATAGACATAGTTTTCTTTGGCAACAAGTAAAAGTAAATGAATCCCAATGACTAAGCGTTGAAGTGAGAACACGTGGAAGAAGGTAGTGAGTAGTTGATGAAGCATAGTGTAGAGTCTACACCCTAGAGCCTCACAGGGTCATCAAGTTTCTTGACTTTGCCAAAAGATGCAGTTACAGTTCCATTCATCTTTCACTGTTCCTCCAGACCACCTGATTCAACTTTTCATTTCGGAGGAGTGGGTCATGCGACACGTGTTCCACTACCATTCGTCACTTCATTTGTTCCCACGTATCGCAGGACCACCAAATCTTACGTTGTCTGCTGTGAGAGCGAAAGGTACTTGGCCTCGTTGCTCGTGCCTCACTCGCATCGTAATTCGTATCCAACGATCACTTTTTCACTGGGACCCACTTTGATTCGCCACCATCACATTATTTCATTCCGCTTCCCAAATTCTATTCTATACTCTACAGATTAACATAAAATCATTTCATTTTTAAATTTAAATTAAATTTAAATTTCTCAATCAAAACATTAAAGTGTCTTCGTGTTCCGTTGTTTTTCTATCAAAACACGGTTTGCAAGGAAAATGATAGATTTGTATTAATAAATTGAGTTTGAAATACCAACTAATCTCGTAACAAGTATTCAGATGTTACCATTAAACTAATCCTTTATTAAAGTAAATAAAATTGAGATTATGGAGGTGAAGAAGCACTAAACCTAAATGAAGAACTGTTTTAAGGGCAAAAGATGCATAGTAGTTTTAAGTGCATTATGGTATATGGGGAAAAGATATATAAGACGTCCTTCTATGCCTACCTTGCACCCATTTCCAATGTAATATGGGCAAAATTTTCTTATTGAATACGATTTGTTCAAATTAAAATCGTTCATTTCTATTTACGATTTCAAAATAAAATCAAAAATTTGAAACTGGTATACTTCATATGCAATTTTTATCTAGTATCAAATATATGTTTTTAATTTTAAAAAATAATAACGTGTAAAATAAAAAGATTAAAAATTAAAAAGAATAGGAAATCAGATAAATAGGTTTAAGGTACTGGTTTTAAGTTTTTTTTTTAATGTATCTTTAGAGAAAAATAGGTTTTTATATAATCTCTTTTTAATTTAATAAGTTTTTATAAATTTTTCTTATTATATATAATTAAAGAATGATTGAATTTAAAAAATAATAATTTTTTTATTATATATAATTAAAAAATTAAATATATATTTTTTTTTACTTTCAATACATTAAAATTATTAATAAAATTAGTAATGTAATACTTTAATAATATAAAATAATATAAGTAAATTATTTTAAAAAATAATTAAAAGTAAATATTTTTAATATATTAAAATTATTTTGAATTTTTAATGATATAATAATTTAATAATATAAAATAATATAAGTAAATTATTTAAAAATATTAAAGTAAATATAATCCATATGGTAAAAAATTAAATTGATAAAATCTTAAATTAAAAACATTAAAAAAAAACCAAAAAATTAAAATAAATATTTAATTGTAATAAGAAACAAAAAATTAATACAAGAGTTTACATTTTATTTTACTCAATATAGATAATTTGTTCTATTGTTTTTTTCATTTCTACACTAAAGCATTTGTATAATTTATTTGAAAGTGATTCATCAATTTTACTATGTATAAAAAAATTAATTATATATAATAAAATTTATTTTTTAAAAATTCAATCATTATTTATTTATATATAATAAAAAATATTCTATAAAAACCTATTTTTCTTAATTTTATATGTAAAAAATGAAAAGCACCAACCTAAACCTATTTCTCTTATTTCCTATTCTTTTTAGTTTTAAATTTATTTTATTTTACATATTTTTTTTAATTAGAAAAATACATTTCATATACTATTTTAGATAGAAATTGTATATGAATTATACTAGTTTCATTTTTTTTTTTAATTTGATAGATTATTTTATTTTTAAATTACATACGATTTTACATTAAAATCGTAAATGGAATTGACCATTTTGTTTTGAAGAAATCATATATTAAATATATGATGTACTAAATTTGGAAAAACAAGTTTTTTCCAATTTCAATAATTTGTTTTTAAAACTGCACTACTTTTAGGAAAAAAACCAAAGTTGTGAGACACATAAATCTTTCATAAATGGAACCCATATTTCGCAAAAACAAAACAAATAAAAAAAGTATTTTCTTATCTCTCAGAACGTGGGAGAAGAAAACCAATTACTTTTTTTGCCAAATATCTTCAAGTACGTTTCTTTTTATAATGTCACTTTTCCAACCTTAGTAATCTATATTAATATTTAAAAAAAAAAACTGTATCCAACAGTATAATTGTTATTCAATTTTATTTTTTTCATTATAATTTCACTTACAATTTCTTCCCACAAGGATGAGGAAGACGGTAAGTTACATTATCCCGAGGAATGAGATAGATGCAATTACTAAGACAAATAAAAAATAGTAAACTCAATATAATATATTTATTCACTTTATTCAAATTAAAATAAAATAAAAGTACTAAAAATAAGATTAAAAATATGAAAAACGTAAATAAGTATTTAATATTAAACTTTCCACATTTTACAACAACTCATTTGGAAACAAATACAACACATAATTAATTAGGTTTTGTATGTGTAATATTTAACTTTACATTCATTAATATCATTTTTCAATAATTATAGTATATACTTCACTACTATAATAAAATAAATCATTAAAATAATAAATAAAATAAAATTAAATAATTTAATATTTTATTAGTATATGTTTCTATATTATAAAAAATGATAATTAAAATAAAAATCATTAAAATGATAAATAAAATAAAAATATTTTTTTATATTATAATAAATTATTTAAACAATAAATAAAATAAATTAAGTTAATTGACATTTTGATATTTTGTAAAGTAATTTATTTATATTATTTTGAAATTTATTATTTAATAATATTTTTTGTTTTAATTTAAAATTTATTTTAACTACATTTTATTTTAAAAATTATTTTATACCAAATTATTTTACAAATTATTTTTTTAATATATATATATATATATATATTTATTTTATTACATGAATTCAATTAACTAAAAGCTTTTGAATATATTTTTTCTATTCAGTCCAAACAATGTTCTTTTACTCTCTTTTTTCTTCTCTATTTTACTCTCCTCTAATCCAAACAAAAAATAAATCAAGAAAATGACATTTGAAAATAAAATTTTATTGAAAAATAAAGATTAAAATATACAAAAAAAAATTATTTCAATGCATTATTTATTCTTTTCAACCACAATAAATTATATTACTTCCAAATATTAATATTTTAATATAATAACTAATATGATATACATTACTATAAAATTATTAAATAAAAACTAATTTTATAGATAAAAAATAATGAATTTTAATATTAATTAAATTAAATATTATTTTAAAAGTTAAAAAATTTATTATTATTTAAATTAGTTTCTATTATTAATAAATAATTTTTAAATTGGTATCTAATTAGTTATCAAAGCTTTAACTACTAATTATTTAGATTTTAAAATTAGCAGCTAATTAGATATAAAATTTAAAAATTATTTATCAGTAATAAAAATGAATTTAGATATCAATAATTTTTTTAGTCTTTAAAATAATATTTAATTTAATTAATACAAAAAAAATTATTTCTATTTAATGATTATTTTTAATATTTTTTTAGTGATAATTGATTATATTTAGTTTTTATTATAATAAAAAATAATTAATTCAAAATTAGTACTAATGAATAAAAGTATTAATATAATTACTTACCTTTTACTTCTTTATTTGTTTTTTTTTTTCCTTCGAACGCTAAACTCTAAATTTACGATGCCTCAACCAACCGCTCGTAAAAAAAAAAAAAAAACTTTCAGTCGTTCACATGAACATAATGTGCAAGATCTCCACATTCCTTCACTTTACAAACACTAAATTTAGTTTCTAAAATCATACCTCACTTTTATATTAGTCCTCAAAACTATACTACTCAAATACATTTCTTTCTTTTTTTTGTTTATTTAAGTCCTAAGATTAATCTTTCTTAATATTTTCGTTCACACACTTAAATTTCTAGAATATATGGGTAAGAACTTCTTTCACCCTTCAAAAAAGAGATTTTTGAATAATAAGCATTACAGTTCTAATTATATGTTAATAATATAAATAAAAAAATTTAACTATTTAGTGATTTATTTATTTTTTATTAAAAAAAATATTAATTTGAAATATTTTTAACTCTTTCGAAACAAATTTTAATCATTTTCTTACATTCTAACTAGTAGAAGATTAAGTATAAATCGTTTCATTAATTATATTTTATTTTGGAGTAAGTTTCTTTTATCTTTTTGATTTTTTTATCCTTTTTATTACTGATTCTATGCACATGAGTATTCTAAAGTTTGACATGTTTAACTAGTTGAGAAAGCTATTATATAAACTGATTCAGATTTTTATCAATTTTGGTTTGTTGGATGGGTTTTTCTATGTTTGTAGAAGTTTTCATATAAATTTATATTTTTTTCTAATATTAGAGTTGCTATTGTTAAGGAGAAAAACAAAACTACCAAGTAAAGGAAAGTGATCCATATAATTTTAAGTTTATTTTAAATTATTTTTTAAGAATTTTGATTGTTAGTTGATATAATGATTTATTTAATTATGACATTAATTGTCAGTGAATGTATGAGATTGAATATGACTTAAGTCAAACATACTATAGAATTGAATAATTTAATTTGTATATTTTTTGAAAATTTCTTTTCTTTTGTCGTTTATTGTTTAAGGGTTTGATTGTTCACTCAAGTATAGTGCCTCAAGTGATTAAATTTATTGTAAATATAAATAATTGTTGTCAAACATCCAATTATTTGTTATTTTTTTTGGAAAAATGATGTTTAAGGGAGGAACTTTTGCTCAAGTGTCATTCATTCATCTGTGTTTGGATATAATTGTTTAACTCAATTTTTTTTTATTGTTGATTGGTTTAAAGTTGATGTTTATGTATTCCATTGCTACTATTTTTTTTTTATGTGTATCCTAAATAGTTTGAAAATGTTTATGTGGAATCACATAAACTTGTGGTATTTTAGTAAAAATTATTGAGTTGAAGTGATATCTTATGTAAGTAGTGAGTAGGAAGATGCTATTGAATTGATGATGCACATGCTAAGTGTTAAATTATAATATTTGATGATAAGTTATATTGATATTTTGAGTCATACATGAAAAAAAAAGAGTAAGTATTAAATAATGAGAGTAGATATAAATTTGTTGCTATCTAATGGATGATGAATAGTAATTATACTCACTAACATATAATGTATGTAAAAAGCAACATATTGAATTGATGATTTGTTCTATAATTTAATTTGGTTTTTTTTTTTATTGTTTTGACTATAAACTTGGTATGATGTTATTTTGAGAAATAATACATACATGCTTGTTATCAAGGAAATTAAAAAAAAAAAACAATAGCTTAAATGAAATTTAAAAATAAATAAATCATAAACTTAGTTGAAATTTTCTTAAAGTAATATATTTTAGGAATTAAAATGACTGTTCATTTTGTAAATATTCTCCCATGACATAATTTGTGTGCAAGTTTCCACATCAATGTCTAATATTTACATAAAGGAATCTAAATAGTTTGCATGATGCTGATAAAGATTAAGCAGTTGTATTAGGGTATTCCAAAAGTAAACTTCTGTTTTAACTGTGAAATAATAAAGAAAAACAAAAACACATTCTTCTAATTGCTTCCTGCTGGATCACATTATACTGGAGAACAGAACTTCATATTAAGGCAACCTAACTCTCTGACCAGAGGATGAACAAAAATGGTAAAGAATGTAGTTAATGAGTTGTGCTTGTTGGTTGATGCCTACCCCACAACATCAGTAAAAAATCAAAATGGCTTCAACTTTGGACCACCCTTACCCATTCTTAAAGGACACTAATCATTAGAACCAACCACATCTTCAATATACTAACTTAATTTTCCTTCCTAACCCAAACAAATACACTCATCTAAGATCAATTCATTACCTTATCAGAGAATGGATAATGCATTTCTTAATATTAGGGTGAATAATCTCTCAAAATGTTTTTTTCTTCTTCTAAAAATGCATTTTATTTACATTTTAATTTATAGTCCAAAAAAATCGTCTAACTTAAAATGATAATAATTCTAATATATATTTAAAGACTAATGTGGGGGTGGCGATAGGTTTTCCAATGTTTTTAGAATGATGTTTTGTCTTTGTTATATTTTAACTATATATATGCTAAGTAAAATAGTATAGAATTTAGTAAATATAATATTTTGTGGGGGAAAAATTATAGTTTTTTGGTGTATTTTTGTAAGAAACAAATGTTAGTAACCAAATTGAATGATAATTATAATATTAACAGTGTTAATATTACATAATGGGTGTATTGATGATGCAAAAACGCATGCTTCATTGATTTAATTAAAATAAAGCTGCCGACAAGAAGAAACGATGGGCCCACCACTGACTTTTCCAATCAATGGCTAATTCTTTTCCAGGTGGCACGTATCTAAGTTAGCTTCTCTTGGTTCCCTTTAACGGCGACGTTTCTCAGCAACACCACCGATACGTCAATGCTACATTTTCATTTTTTTACCTGGCACCGTTTGCAATGGCGTCTCTCACCGTTTTACTCGAATCCACCGTAACGTGAATCACACGGTGAAGTCCTCTTTCTCGTAATTGGACGGCCAAGATCCTCCAAATTCTCATCTCTTTGAGGGAAGGAAATTTGAAAAGTCTTCCATTTTTTTCTCTTTAAAATATTTGTTAGTATTGACGGCAAAAACATCAACCGTCGGTAATATCTGAAAGTCAAGATAGATTCAACGGACACAATTTAACAATTTTTTCTCTGAAATATACATTTTTTTAACTAAAGAAGCTACTATTTTTAAATGATACTATTTATTTTAAAAAAATTAGGTTTAAATACTTCATCGTGTGATGTTATTCATTTTGGTGACACGCACGTCATGTTTTAAAGTTATAGTCCAACTGTTAACGAAACATTTAATAACTTTTAACTGTGTATAAGTAATTAAATATATGAGTTGAAAAAATGATAATAAATAAAATAATTCATGTATGAGTGCAGGAAATATAACACTTAAAAATGGTATTAGAAACCCAACGTTACATATCATTACCAAAAAGCAATTCAACAATGGTTGATAGAAAACGATGGTTTTTTTATAAATAAAATAGATTTTAAATAGTGCTGCAGTATTATTTTCACCACCAACGGCCGAGTTGCTATTAACTATTCATAAACTTTATATTTCTAATACAATAGCAATGAAAAAGTAAATTTACATCAAATTTAAATTTAAAAACAGGACTAGGCTGATACAAAAAAAAAAAAAACCAGTTTTACTTATATTATATTTAATAATAACATTTTTAATCTATATTATTTTTTGGGTTAATATGAAATGCACAATTCTATCTGCATATTTATAATATTGTATGTTTGGTTCTCCGTGTCTCAAAAAGTCATACTTTGTGGCTCCGTCGTATTAAAAAAGAGTTTAATGGAAAGTAAGGTAAAAGTTCTATATGAAAACTAAGCAGAAATTGTAATGAAAATGAACATAGGATTTAGATAATTAAATTTAAAGCAATCAGATAATAGTATTAAAATTGTTTTTTTAACGTAAAAAGTATTTTTTTTTTGTTTACAATATTAGCATTGTGGTGGAAAGAATTGGAGAAGAAAGTTTTGTGGCCATTAAATTAAAAATAGGAAAATTAAGATATGAAATTTATGATATAAAAATGGTATATATAGGTTTATCTGTTAAAAAAGATTATCAGTGGTTGAATGAGAAGCTAAAAATGGAGAGGTCTATTTATGAAAAGAATTAAAGTGGTTAAATGTGGAGATTTGAGATAACATTAAGAGTTGGTAAAAACTTGAGAATTCCACAATTGGCATCTACTTTTTCAGGCTAATTAAATTTTGTTAAGAATCCAAATTTGTAGTAGTGGTTGCAGTGCACGCGCCATAGTGAAAGAAATAAATATTGGTTCACGTAAACGTGTTATGGAGGTGCCACGTGGAGGGTAATATGGTACAGAGAATTTAATGTTCGTACACGCGCGCAAGAACCTTACTTTAGTATTACTGTATTAACATTATTATTATTAACTTGTCGGGTTTCACATTCAAAGATCCAAAATGTTCCGTAGATTGCAGAACCACAGCCAGGAACTCTAATCTAATTTGACGCCAACTTTCATCCAATTGGAATATTACTAAATCTCTTTTTACGATTTCACATTTGATTCTTCTCAATTTTCCCTCTGATTCTCTCTTTGCACCCTTGTTTTGTGTTGCTTTTAATAAATATATATTTTTTATTTTCCGGGGAAAGTTTTGTTTGTTTCCAGTCTTTGGTCAATTTTCACTGTCTCCTGATGATCATTTTACCATGTGGGGTGAGTTAATTTGAGAGTGTTGTGCGCTGATTTCTTCTTAAAGGCTCAAAAGGGTCTTCTGGGTTTGATCGAACAACCAAAAGAGTCTCTTGTTATCATTTCAACGCTACCAGATGCCAGAAAACAGACAGGTTCTCAGGAATGCTGATTCTACACCTTCTGGTGACAACATTGAAGGTGGTGCAGATTTTTCTGGTGATTCATTTTCCTTTGTTTTTCTGTCATGATTCCGGCTTTAAATGGTCCTGATCATCGCTTAATCATGATGCCTTTGTATTGTTTCTCTAGGGAATGTTAGGTGTTAGATTGTCTTCACAAAACGATTTTGTTTCATTTATCATATCGTGGCTTTCTTTTTATGGTACGATTTTTCTGATTTGGAGAATTCTGATGATTCACACATTGTATTGCGAGAGACCTTTGGGGATTTTTCAAAACATGGTTTAGTTTTTCTTTTCATGTTTTCTTTCCTAAGCTAAGGTATTATGCTTGATCACGCGTGGGTTTACATAATTTTTGTGCTTTTTGAGGTGAAAATGTTAGCTATTGCTTAAATTTGTTTAAATGAGAGCTTGGGCAGACTTTGCCTGATTCCTGACTGATCTGTTTCTTAGAAGCGATTCGTCGTTTGAAAATCAATGATAATTGGGATAGAGATGCTGCAGCTCAATCTACCCAATATCCAGATCGACCCGGTGAACCTGATTGCTTGTATTATTTGAGAACTGGAATGTGTGGTTATGGGAGCAACTGTCGCTACCATCACCCTGCTCATATTTCAATTGTAAGAGCTCTTTCTTTTATTCCCTTTTCATTCCTTGTCTATATATAAAGAGACCTCTTTGGCCAAACATTTGACGAAGGGTGTAGTCTGTATAATTGTAATCTCTTAGTTCCTATTGCAAATCTTCAATCTGCTTCTCAGTTTTATCATATGCAAACAAAGGGAAGTTTCTCATACTTAATTAGATGTTCAGGGTACTCATTATGGTGAAGAACTCCCTCAGAGGACCGGGCAACCTGATTGTGAGGTATGTTTATTTTGGTGACTTCAAATGTATTTGTTTTGCAACTTTTTCTTGTGTTGAATTTGTTAGGGATGTAATTTTAGAATCATTCTCGTGTCTTTACCTAGCAACTTAAGCTTTGGGATAGTTGTTGATTCATTAGTCACAATATGAAACTGATTGTCGATGCGTTTTATATTAGAACACTGCAGTGAAATCTAACGAAGTTTGAGGTTTGTTTTGTTATGAAAATAAAATATCTTGCGTCTGTAGAAAACTCCATAAGAAGTTCTAAAGTTATGCGTTTCATATTTTGCAATGTTCCTCTGGCAGAAACTTTACTTACTTTTTTGCATTTATATTTGTCCTTTTTTGTGGTCCCTTTTAATAATAGATCTGGTCTGTTTGAAATGTTTAGCTACTGATTACTGGTTCACTGATAACAAATCATTAAATGATGGAAAAGAAAATGTCAAACTGGAGTAGCGATACCTAATTAATTGGACAAAAATAGAGTAGTTATGCTGTCAGTGTAACGTCTACCATTTTTTTTTTTCTATTGATGATTTGTTTGATTTTTAGTGGTCATATTATTTGGTTTTTGTCCTATAGATCTTATTTATCAGATATCATTATGATGGCAAAATTTTATTTAATGCCAGCTGTAGCATACTTGAACTAGGAAAGGAATAAAATATATGAACTTAAGTTACACATCTATTATACTACAAATATCGCGTTAAGGAACCTTAGTGTAATCTGAAGAATTTCAATGGGAGATTTATTATACTATTCCAGTGATTTTCAGTTTGATTAACTTGTTTGAGATGTGCATTGCAGTATTTTCTTAAGACAGGGACATGCAAGTATGGATCAACATGTAAATACCACCATCCAAAGGACAGGCGTGGTGCTGCTCCTGTGTCATTCAATTCTTTAGGTCTCCCAATGCGTCAGGTTTGCACATCCCTTTGCACGTTCAGCATTTTTATAATTGATTACTGGTCATTTGTTGATAAAGAAACCATTGCAATCTTTCAACATTTTTTTATTGTTGTTGCATTTAGGAAGAAAAATCATGTCCCTATTACATGAGAACCGGGTCTTGTAAGTTTGGTGTTGCATGCAAGTTTCACCATCCACAGCATGCTTCCCTTGGAGCATATCCCTTGGCTGGTTCTCCTACCTCAACAATGATCCCTACATCAGGTTTGCCATATGCTGGAGGGTTTCCTGCATGGTCAGCAGTACCTAGAATGTCATATTTATCTGGACAAGGTGTTCAATCTTATGTGCCTCCTTTTCTGTCTTCTTCACAAAGCATTATACCCATGCAGAGCTGGAACAACTACATGGTTAGTTAAGGATATTGAGTGTCCTGTTTATCTATATATTTGCTCTGGCCTTTGTTTTCACTCAGTGTTATTCTGTAGTTGAATTCCACCTGTGTGGTAGTATTTCTCTGCATGAATGATTCCTAGGGTTGTTTACGTTTGCTAATTGTTAGGGAAAAAAATATGGAAGTCGATACTATTACATCTCCCCTCTCGTACTGAAATTTTACTCACACGCAATAATAGGCATGAAGCATTAGGCAATAACTATTTACTTGGAGGCTCCTGAGTTTTGTTGTCTGATTGATATATAAATGCAAGTGGATTGTAAATTAGCGTTACCATGTTTTAATTCCAAATGTCTGACTGATATGTCTAGATACATAAATATATAGTTATTTATTACACTTTCCATCTATTTTATTGTGGTGATTGTGAAGCACATTTGGAATCCATATCCCTGTTAATATCTAAAACAAAAAAGTGTCTTGTTCTTTATTTAGGAAATCTTTGGAGCATCTCGCCTTTTAATGATAATTAATGATGTTGGGTTTTGGTTACTACATACATAGAAGGAGCATATTAACGGCACTTTCTGCAAATTGAATTAAAATCTTTTGTTTTTTGACTGCGACTTTGTTTCTCAAAATAGGGAAGTATGAACCCAACGATGCCTACTGGTTATCTTGGATCTAATCTTGTTTATGACTTCATGAATCTGGGGGAGTCACTTTTCGGTGGACAGGCCATAAATTCAGCTCTCCCAAATCGACCTGATCAACCAGAATGTAGATACTTTATGAGCACTGGGACCTGCAAATATGGATCTGATTGCAAGTTCCACCATCCAAAAGAAAGAATATCTCAATCATTAATAAATCCACTTGGCCTTCCTGTGAGACCTGTAAGTTCAGCTTCTTCAGATGCCTAGTTACGTTAAACGACATGTTTATTACTGTCAACCATCAAAAATAATTTTTGATATCCCTTGTAAAGTAATTATTATAAAAGTTAACAAACTAGCATAATAGTTTGTGACTGCATGACATGATAGTAGAAAAAATCAGAGCATGTACTATTTACTGCTTAACAATTTTCTTGATAGTCCTCCCTAATATCCTAACAAGTTATTTTCCCAATCCATGTTTTAATTGGCTTTTTGGTATTTAGATTCCTGATTTCCAATCTTGGTTTATCTGCAGGGGCAAGCTGTATGCTCTTATTACAGAATCTATGGAATGTGCAAATTTGGTCCAACATGCAAATTTGATCATCCAGTTTTGACTATCCCTCAGAACTATGGCTTGACCTCACCAGCTCTATCTGCACTTGATGCTCCTCTCATTAGTAACCAAAGAGGGTTGTCAAGTGTACAATCACCTGAGACATCTCCTTCTAAATTATCTAGTGACAACAAGCTTCAGCACTCTGATGCAAAAGCTGGCACAGAAGATTCATCCAAACAAGCTGATACTACACCAAATTCCTTCCCAGCCTCCTCGGAGCCTTTACATGACTAAACTACTTCAAGTTTTATTTTTCTTTGGGACAATTTATTTTTCCCCACATTTTCAGGAGAAGTATATCATACATACCATCTATTCCCCCCTTTTCACCTGCAATTCTGTCGAGTTGGATAGTTTGTTCAGAGGTTGTTGTGACAACCGCTAGCCTGTGGGGAATGGAAGGCATTTTTTGTGGTGAATAAAATGCAGGTAGAAAGTTTATGACCCTTCATTTGTTTTTCCTCTCTCTGTTGAGGTTGGTTTGGTATAACACTTAAAAATGCAAAATGAAAACTCAGGGATGCATGAAAAACTGTCACCAAATTTTTACCCCATTTTTTAAGGGCCTGCATAACTAACAATTAATAATTTAGAGTGGTGGCTATGTGGAGTTTGGAAGTTGAAGATAATTGTCGCCTGCTTTGTAGCAGATTTGGTCATTTGGGTCTTTCATGTCTCTGATGTGAGTATAAACAAGAAAGACAATAATTAATTATAGAAGACTTATTTATCACGTGAGTAGGGTCTATCAAACTTATTTTTGTCTTTTTATCTTGTAATTTAGGAAAAGTACATATGGAGGATTTAATTCTTCTGTGGCATGGTTAGAATTCTAAATACCAATTTGAAGGAGAAAATAAAGGAAAGAAAATAAAATAGAAAGGAAAAAGACAAATAAGGGAATACGGAATCCATAAGCATTACCCACTGGGGTGGTGGTTTTCTAATGGATTTTGATTCTCTTTTTCTTGAATAGTAAGATATGATATTGTTTGAGTACACAAGATATTTTCTTACATGATCAGGAGATTTGCCAACCACTTGTGCCACACAGGTCTATAATTGAAGAAAATCAAAGCTCTCAATTTCATTTTTCAATGCTGAATTATGATAAATTTTAGTCTCCTACATTTATAGTTGGAATTTGATAATGGGCCTTGTCTGCAATGAAAGCTGAACAGAGTTCAAACCCTTTGGACTGAACAAATTTATTTAAATCTTGTGTTCAAAATCTGAAGTCTACACCAGGACAACTGCGGTAAACTAGTTTAAAAAATCATGTTCTAAAACTTTGTTTAAGATTCCTCCAACAGTAAACAACAAAATTTACAATTTGGTTGAAGAAGTTTTACAATTTTATATGGTACAAATACTTAAAGTTGATTTTAATAGAAGAAACTGACAGTTACAAAATAATCTATTATGGCTTAAAACCAGTGAATATCGTTTTAAATTTGATTTTCCAAATTAAACTGAGATAGCTCACCCTTTTACTACATGAGACAAATGAAGTTCCATTGGGTGAAATTTGATCCAATTAATATAATTGACATGGTTGGAAAAAGAAATAGAAAAAGACAGAAATGTTCCCATAAATCAACATTCAAGTGTGGGAAAAGACAAGCAATGTCCCAATGAGCAATGGTACATTCAAGTTGGAAGAGTTAGGCCAATAAATTATTAACTCATCATTAATCGTACTTAATTACTAATCACTTATTGTAACAATTAACCATCGATTAATCATAGATGACTAGTTATAATTTAGCAGGTAACGCATCAAAGTTGGATGCATCAACATTATGTTCCGAATATTCCAGAAGAGAATAATAGCATTAAGGTTCTACGTTTTCATGTCACACCACTATCGAATAAAATGGAATGATTGCTTTGGGAATAAAAACATGATGGCTGCAACTCGTGGACCAAGTTGCCTACTCGTTTCAATATTCAGTAGAATTGATTTGGAACATTGAGATTATGATTTCAAGACTTAATGAATAATAATTCTCATGAGTCACAATGAATTGTGACCTACAAATATTAAAGCTAGATACATTGTCTTTAACTTTTGAAGGATTTTAAGATCAACATCAAAATTATGCTTGCATGATCTGAGATTATGTGTTCAGTGAGTATATAAAATTTGTGTTCAAATTCTATATGCATACCAAATACACCTTTTTACACTATGCAAGTCTCCAAAACTAAAAGGAGCTTAGGTGTTTAGGTAAAGACTATTGTTTCCTCACATTCTTAATTTTTTTACACCTTTTATAAAAGTATGACGGTAAAATTAACTTTTTAAAATCTTCACATTTTCTGAAAAATATAACTCATAATGTATTTAGAAGAACTTTCAGATTACAGCTTTTATAAGCATTTGAAAAAAATATATATTTTAGAATAAGGATTGTGGAATGCATTCTAGAATACCTAATTTTAAATCAATTTTTAACTATTTTATATTGATATTTTAGAACATCTTATGATAAAATTAGATAAGTAGTGTCATTGTCATGGCAATAAAAAGGTTAAATATAATTGGATGTTAATATAGTTTGATGTTGTTACTTTTGCACAAATAAGAACATAATTTATTGTAAGTACCACATATTATGTCCTTCAAAACATAAACATTTTAGTAAATTTTGTTTAATATAATCAATTATGTAGGTTTATATTGTAATTTATAAGTGTTTAAATAACAACAATATAATTGATTATGATTATGAAATAGTGAATAATGATAAAAAATTGATAAGTAGTCATGGTGAAGATATTGATGTTGATTGTCCTTTGAATCATGAAACACATTAAGTAATTAATTGTATGTATTGATACAAATAAAATAACTCTTGAAAGTTAAAAAAAACTTTGTTCATGAAATGTAATAAACTAAGAATAATTTATACAATAGTAACACTTAGCTAAATATAATGTTGACATTAATCCATATATCTAAACAATGTCTTAATTATAATTGTAAAATTTAAATAAGATTAATCTTCATCTCATCATCAAAGAATATACAAATGTAAGAAAATATTAAATTATAGTAATCTAAGTTAAAAAAAAAACTAGCAAAACAGTGTAGAGACAAGATATTATATATGAAAAATTTTGTTGAAGTATTAACTTAGGTTTAAAATATGCTCCAAACTTAACCTTTTTTTTTGGAGGAGTGACATTAAAGCTTAACAAGTTAGACAACGATTCCTTTTATAATCCGTTTATTAGTTTGCATTGAATATAGGTGGCGATTATAAGAGGGAACTGATGTCTATATCTTTACAATAATTACAAAAATGTCATCATATTTTGATGAACAATGTTTGTCTCTCAACCGACGTTATACAATTGTTGTTAAATACAATTTTTGTTCTACTTTTAACCCTAAAAGTTTTATTCTTAATCCTCTTTGAATCAATTAAACTAGTTTTTATCAATTAAAACTATCAATTGTAAACTTGCATAACTCCCTCAATTCATTACAAAAATCAATAACTATTTTAAGAGATAATCCAAATATTTTTTCAATTAAGAGAGACACTTGCTTGAGATTAAAAAAAAAAAAAGTTTTTTTTGAAAGATTCCAAACTTGAGATTTGAATTAAACTATTAGTCTTAAGAGTTCAGAAAATTAGTCACCTTTAATTTTGCTTCTTAGTTTTCTTTAGTCGTTTTTCAAGTGATAGTGTTCATGTTTTCTTTAATTATTGTTTTGTAACAATGTTTTATTATAATTATCAAGTTGATCTTATCATATAATTTTACATAGTGTTGTTCTAAAATCTTGTACTATTTAAGATCTTAGTTTTTCAGTATTTTTTTTTCACTTATAAAAATTAAGATGATGAGTTATTTCGCTTGAAATAATTGAAAAAATAATGTATTTTTTTTTAAAGTAAACCAATACAAACTTAGTATTTCTTGTTGATTTTTTTTAGCTCTCACTTGATAAGTATTCAAAACATATTTTTTTTCATATATTTTTTTTAAAGAATCATTAATATTACATATTAAAATGGCATAAAATTTACTTTTATTACCTTAATTGAATCAAAGTTATTAGTGATAATTTAATTCACCCAACTTTGAACTTAACATCAGATTTTGTAGGCTTACTTTAGTACGCATGATTCCCATAATACGTAAGTTAAGAATGATGGAACGGTATTATCTATAATTTTTGATACATTTTAAATTATATTATCTGAAGAATATAAGAATTTTAATTTTTTTTTATAATTTAATTATAACCGAATGTATATACAGCCATTAAATTTTATAGATGTTGTGAAATAATTTAAGAATGAATATTGTTGAAAAATGTATTATATCAAACAATATGTCGTATAAAAGCTATTAATAACAGATTAATAATGAACTGCATCCAAAATATTAGAACTTTATAGTAGTTTGTAGTGTCAGGAGTCAAACTTGACTGCACTTAACCATCTTGTCTTGATAATACATTAAGTATTATTGTAAGGTCCTAAACATGACAACTTCATTCCAATAAAACTCAACCACATAATTGGTCTTCTATTATAGCTAGGACCATTATTGAAGGAAATAAAAGGAAAAAATGAAAATAAGATAATTTTTTAAGAAAAAATTTACATAAAACAATGTAAACATCTCTAAATAAAAATATTGTGGATTTAAAGAAAACGAAATATTTGTTTTCAATATGCTTTTCATTTATCTATTCTCTCTATTTGTTCCATTTAAATAATTCCATACTAAGATATAAGAGATACTTGTGAAAAATCTTACTTCTTTTTGTTTTTTAATTGTTTAATTGAAAAACTTATTAGATTAAAGAATTTTGTAACTTATTAAAAGAATAATAAGTATATCAATCAAATTATGCATATGAAAAAACATAGAGTTTTATCACTACACTTTTCAATTCAATTTCAGAGTTTGTATTAGGTTTCATTAACACTTGTTGCTATGAAAATTATGGAAGAAGTTGAAGCGGAAAGGTTAAAGATTAATTGAAGGTATTTATAAGATGTATGTAGTGGTCAATAGAATAAAGGTAAAGATAAATTCCAAGAAGAGAAATTCTACATCTTTTAATATAATAATAAATTTTAACCTATAAAATAGAATATAATAACAATATTATTATATTAATTTTTTTTGTATGTGGATCTCACCATTTCATATTATTTATAATACCTCCTTAATCCTTACTATAATATAAGGGTTTTATAAAAGTAGTTAATTTTTGTATTGTTGGTTAGGCAGAGATGCTTTTAAGACGAACAAAATATTTTTTATTACATACAATATTAATTATCATATATGGGAAAAAAAATAAATTTCAAAATATACTATTTTAGTTTTTTAGTAGACTGTTTGTTTTTTTTTTTCATTCACATCTTTAATATTCCCTTTAATATTAATGAGTGGTAAGGGAGTTAGAATTATGAAAATAAAATATTTGTTATAAATTTAGGTTAGTAAAATCAATATTCTTTTTCATCTATTTGTTGGGTTTTCTTGGTTTGGGGAAAACGATATTTTTATTTTTAGAGTGAAAGAAAAATTGTATATATATATATATATATATATATATATATATATATATATATATATATATATATACATATATGTAATATTTATATCCATTATATTACTTATATTGTTAAGTATATCTTTTCCTTGTATGATAGAAAATGTGCAAAGCATTATTATTTGGTTAACACATATTTCACAAGACGGAATGTATATAGATTCAATTAACTCCCTCATAATTTTAGAAATATATCAAAGAAAAATGTCTTAGATGCTTTTTCTGTATTGTTTGAAATTAATTAAAATCTACTCCATCTCTTCTCATTTATAAAGAAAATCACTCCTTTTCATATTTAAATATAAGTAAATTTTAATTATTTTACTTCATTTAATAATATTTCAATTAAATCGTGCATGAATTTTAGTTAGATTATTATAACAAGTACTTTTTATTTTATCAATAAATACATTTTATAAAAAATATTGAGAAATTAGAAAAATTTAATGCATTCAATTAAAATTAAAATTTTCTTATTATAAAATTTTGGCGATCTTACTTCTAAAACAAAATAGACAAATATTAAGTGAAAATAAAAATTACCAAAATTGATTATCTTTTATGATTATTTTTTAAAAATTATCTCTATTTATTTGTCATGTAAAACTCAAGATGACAATAATTATTTTTTTATTAACAACAATATACTTTTATGAAAATGACTCATAAAACAAGGAAGTATTACATTTGTCATAAATATATACAATTCTTGTTGTGTGAAGTATTTAATTTAATTTTAAATGTAAGTTTTTGCGCCTACGCATGAATGTGGTTCCGTCGTACTATTTTAAAATCATGGTGTAAATGTATGAAAATGTAGCTCAAATCCTTCCAACTTCAACTCAAAAATTTGAAGCTTTAAATAATTTAAACATTTTAGGTGAGTGTTTCTCCCCAGATTTTATGAAGGGAAATGACTGTATCTACAATTTTCATAAGATTATTTATGCGTATTACTTGATAGAGTTTTACTTGTTATAGCATGTATTTATATGTAGTATAGTTTGTAAATGGTGATTTAGAGTTCCATTAGTGAAGAAGAGACAGAGTATAATTAAAAGCATTCATAGATTTTGGGAAGGTTTAAGTATACAATAAGGAAGTGATAGTAATAGTAATAGTATTATGAATGAAGTAAATTTGAATGGATTAGATATGAGAAAAGAAAAAGAAAGTAATAAGGAAGTGGAAACGGTTGGTTGCAGGGAGAGAGAGAGAGTGAGAGTGGTGGTTGGGCATTGCGCTTTGGTGCGAATAACAAGAATAATTAGGAGAAGCAAAGACCTAACACAATAATCACATAAGGGGCAGAGAGCCCCAAAGAGCACAGAGAAGGACAAAAGGGTAAAAAGGAGATTTAAGGTGAGAGGAGTATAATGAATGTATTGGAGCAAAGGAGGATGATGGCACCCCAAACAAACCTAAACGAGAAAGGAAAAGAAATGGAGAACAAAACAGATTAACAATTGCTGCTCTCTTGCTTCTCGATCCAACCATCTTCTTCATCCAAACTATTCAAGTAAAACATGCGCCGAGGGAGAGCCACCGCCGCTGTCGCCGCCGTCCATCCCTCGGCGGACCACGACCCTCCGCCCAAGGAGACCCGCTTCCGTGGAGTCAGGAAGCGTCCCTGGGGGCGATTCGCGGCGGAGATTAGAGATCCGTGGAAAAAACAGCGCGTCTGGCTCGGCACCTTCGATTCCGCCGAGGATGCCGCGCGGGCCTACGACGCCGCGGCCCGATCCTTTCGCGGGCCCAAAGCGAAGACCAATTTTCCTTTCCCCAACCCCGAGACAGACCACTCGCACTCGCAGATTCCGCTATACCAGGCCCACGGGCTCTCCAAGTTCGACCCGGTCCAGGTGAACCGGCCCACCACCAGCGGCATGAGCAGCACGGTCGAGTCCTTCAGCGGGCCTAGGGTTCCTTCCTCCTCCACTCTCCACCCTCGCAAGCCCATCGTCAACCCTGTTGTTATCCCTCCTCTCGACGATTGCCACAGCGATTGCGACTCTTCTTCCTCGGTCGTCGAGGACGAGGACTGCGTCCTCACCTCCTCGTTCCGGCAACCGCTCCCCTTTGATCTCAACCTCCCGCCGCCAGGCGCCGACGATGACATCCCGGCCACCGTGCTCTGCCTCTGATGACGGATCGGTATAATCTTCCTCCTCCTCATCTTCTTCTTCATCTTCTTCTTGTTGTTCGATCGATGTCCTTTAATTAATTAATGTTTACGAGTTGTTAGATTGTTGTGGTGTTGTAGAGTAATATTATAGGCATGGAGGGATGGAGGTTTGTGTGGTGGTGGTTGTGGCTGTGTTGTTGTAAGTTATTTGGATCCTGTGTCATAGCATTGGACCTGATCTGAAAACTGGTTGGTGCTTATGCTTTCTTCATGGATCTGCTTCTTACCTTACCTTACCCCAATTAGAACTTACTCTTTTTTGTTTTTTTTGTACAAAAATTATGGCAATCAGATCATAGAATAAATTACATTCTAATCAATTACACACTGTCCTTGCTTGCTTCTTCGTCATCATCTTGCTTAATCTGCATTCTATCATTGCATTGGGATTGGGTTTTGAGTGTGCAACAGTGAGTGGGGTGTTGTATTCAGATGCAGTTTTGTTTTATCCTAATTATTGTTCTTTGTGATGAGAAAAAATCGTTCAAGAATCTGGATTTTTTTTCAAGAAATCTTTGATGTTACTTGCAAGGGATTGAAATATAATCTCCAATGTCATTGCTTTGGAGACCGTAACGTAGTTGATGTCGATGATATGGATCTGATATGTAGGGTGTGTTCATTGCTAGTTTCGTATTACTTTTGTAACTTTTTGTTTGACCAACGGCTTTCTTAAATTAGAGAAAATTATGTTTTTTATCCTTCACAGTATCTCAAGATTTGATTTAAGTTCGTGCAAAATTTTAACATGTTTTTGTGTAAACATTTCTCAAAAGTGATATACAAGCGATGTGAATTTAGTTTTTGATCATTTATCAAAATACTAAAACCGTGTGTTTCTTTTAAGATGTTGGGATTAAAAACAACATATCACATTTTTATCAAGTATTGTTTTTAGGATAGTTTGTGAAACCCAAAAACATCTTACTCTTATAAATACCTCTTTTTTGTTACGATGATCAAACAATAGTTTGGAGAAATTGTGTAAAAGTAGAAGTGAATAGGACTAGTACATCTAAGGGTAGAGACATTTACTTTAAGATGTCGGAAAATTAGGTCTTGTATTTGATATGTTATAATGATTAGCAGGGGCCTTGCATGTTTCATGCCCGAAGGCCACAGATTTAGGTTTTCGCATGTCTGAAAATATCATTTTTCTCACGATTTTGGATGATAATTTTTCAGTTTTAAAAAATGTATTGAACTTGTTTTGGTTATCTTAGTTTGTGTAATATAATAGAATGAACACACATGTGGTGGTTGGGGACGCTACCATCCTCCATGATTAATTAGGGAAGATGAATCATATTTCATTTGATCTAGTTTCTGGCTTCAGTGGACACCATAAAACCCCATGACATGGTTTGAATGTCTAACTTTTTCTGCATGGGATTCCCATAAACTCGACAGTCCTATTGATAAGACAAATGAAAGTGTGTTGTGCACAAGAAGAATTTTCTGGCGTTTGTTTTGAAATAAGTTTCTCCGGAGATGATTGATTTCAGAACAGAAAGTAGATACTGTGCTATTTGCTGCGTATAATATTTATCAATAATAGCATAAAGTCATACCTTTATCACCATCCTTCTCGAGTTATTAGGGCCGATGTTACCGAAAATGAGTGGTTAACATATTTTAAAGCCATGATGTTAATTTTTTTTTTATAGAGTAGAAGGAACATTGGGAATATCTGCCTTCTTCCAAATATGAAAAAACATGTGTTTTGTTAACATTTTTTGAACATATAAAAGATACGAATGAATGTGATTTTTCTCTGTTGATATGGATATCGTTATCTTTTTCTGTTATTATAAGCAGAAGAATCCAACTTTGTAATGATTGTATAAACGAATATCCTTTAACGTCCTCGTCAATAATAATTACATACAATAAAAAACAAGAAGATGGAACAAAATTTACCATTTATGAATAAAATAGCACTAAGAAAATCTGGAAAGAAAAGAGGGAAAAAAGAAGCTTAATGCTAAAGTATTAAGGAAAGGAACCATATTTGCATGAATTAAAATAATACTTTACATGTAGAGATGGTTGGACGGTTCCACGTAAATTTTTATGTACTTAGATTCAGCTTCCTAAATATAGAGATCAATAGATGTGAGGTAAAGAATTAGGTGTTGAAGTGCACCAAACATTATTCCATTTCCATATGTCGTGAAACTGAAAAGTTGTTTCGAATTTAGTTCAAATTAATTTCAGAGAGTAATCGCTTTTGGTAAAACAGATTTGAAGAAACCTTATCTGTGTTTAGAATTTAACAAAAACGGGCATAAAACAATGTTAGACAATCATTGTAATTAAGGATGGATTAGACAAATCATTGAGAAGATTACAAATTAACTGCTGGTGTAGTTGTGATAAAGGGCATTAAGTGAATGTAAATGGATGCATACCAAACCCTAGAAACAGTAAACCTAAGGGCACATATCTCATTCAACAAAGATAAAGAAAGCATCTTTGTACCCTAATTGTTTATGGACAACATAAGCTAAGTTTGCATGCATTGCTATAGGCACATGGTTTGATGTCTTTTTACTGGGAAATGATTTTCATAGCATTCTCTTCCAAGGAGAAATAAAAAATAAAAAGGTTAGTGGTATATGGGAGAGATTGAATTAACTTTTAATAAATATTGTTTTATCAATAATTTTGTATAGAAAGTGAAATTATCGATCTAACCATTTTTAATTATCGTATTATTTTTTTAAAAAAATTGAAAACAATAGTAAAATTATCAATGATTTCTATTTTAATATACTTTATTTAATCTATATAAATAACATAACAAATAATTTATATATAAAATGTATGAGATATAAACTTCCAATCTAATAATAAGTTTTAAAAAGTAAAGTATGATTCAATTAAAAGTTATTAACAGTTACAAAAATTACTTTATTAGTGAAACATTTAAATTATCTCCCCCTTCGCATATAATACTTATGAGGAGAATTCAAATTACATCTGTTACTCAAAACTCACTATTAAGTTGAAAATTTACGTCATAGCGATTATATAAAAAAAAAATTAGATTAATAATAAAATAAATTAATGTCTTCAAAATATATATATATATATATAGAGAGAGAGAGAGAGAGAGTGAGAGAGAGAGAGAGAGAGAAAAAGAGAGAGATTGCCTAATGGATAGTTTCTAAAACATACTAAAATATAAAAAAAAAATTGATAAATTTATAATTATTGTTATTCAATTTTTAAAAAAATGTTACATCACTCAATTAATTTTAATTGAATCCTATTTTCTTTTTTAAAATTAAATTGAAAGTTTATATGAATTTAATATATTTTTTTAGAATATATTAAAGTATGAATAATTTTATATTTTATTATTGTTATTTAGTTTTAATAAGATTTAACACAAAATGATATAAAATTATGATACAACTACTGTTATTCAAATATAATACGCAAATTAAAAAAAAAAAACTTTGTAATATCTAAAAATTTGTAATATTTATAGGTACAATGATAACTTGTTAAACGCTAATATGTACAAATTTTTGTTATAATATATATACATTTTATTTGACTTAAATATTTTAAAAATTAATGAATCATATAACGAGTTTTAATCATCTGATCATTAAAAAATATCTATTAATAATGATAAAAGAACAAAAATAAACTATGGATTATATGATTAGTCCTGAAGTTGGATGTTAATATAATTTTAGAAAAATTAATCATGGATTAGATAGTCAAACCTAAATTAGAAGGTCAAACATGAATGATCAATCTTAGAATATGTGGTCAAAAGAGTGTTAGACAGTCTCAATAAAACATTAGATGATCAAGGAGACACTAGACATTCTAATAAAAAGGTATAAGACGATATAAATAAGTTATTGTAAGGATTTTTCAATAAAACTAAATAAAAGTATCCTTACTCTAGTTCAGAAACGTGAATGAGTGATAAAGATAATAATGACTTACCCTTTTAAAATGGAAGATAAACTTAAGAAAGTAAATATTTTCAAGAATTTAATGTTTGCTTATCATGATTTCACCATGCTACTTATTTTTAGCATATTAAATCAAATTGACTTGGTCAATATAGTATATACATATATATTCTTTGTTATGTCACTTTATTCTTTACTTATGTCACTTTACCTCTTATAAATCGGATAATAAAAACCAACAAACAAAATATATTTATATTCCGATTATACAATTCAAGTAAAAACTATAAGTAATGATTATAAAATTCATTATAAAAAGGCACATGAGTCAGGATCTCAACATAAAAAAAATAGTAAGAAAAAGAAAAGAGAAAGAGAATAAGAAAAGGGAAAGAGAATAAAGAGAGAAAACAATAATAAAAACTATTTTCAATCTTCAAAGATAAAGGAAATTATATATATATATATATATATATATATATATATATATATATATTCTTATATTATACTGATTTTACTATTTTTTATTATAAAATTTGATGACTGTTTTTTTCATGTTGTTTTCACTGCATTTTTTTCCTAGTTTTCATCTCAAATTATACTGATTTTTTTGTATGAAATTAATGATTTAGATTGGTTTTTACTAGATTAATTTACTGGTTTTTATACTGATTTTTAGGTTGAATTTACTTATCATTCTCACACTAATTTGTATAATAGTAATTCTATTATATGTATTATCATGATGTAAGTGATTGGAATGCTTGTCAGTGGAAAGATTAAATCCTTGGGATGAGTACGTTATTATCTTGTCAATCTATTTTATGTAAAATAAATTTGTAATATATATATATATATATATATATATATATATATATATATATATATATATATATATATCCTTTATAGAATTGTAACAAGTAGTAAATATTTGTATATTAAGATGAAAGTAAGGTATTTTTCAATTTGATATTTTCAATATACATCAGTACAAAACAATTATTTTCTCGAAATTATATTCAAGATTATCTTGTTTTCTTCAGACATCCACGATTATTAAAGTTAAAATTTAATTTCCATAGTTCAGTACACACTATATATTTAAGGGAAGGGGCATCTAACAATATATATTATATTCAATTCATTTCATCTTACTTAGTTTGACTTTAAACAAACTCTAAATCTAGAAAATTATAAGTTTTCTCTTTTTAAAACAATATATATAAATCTTTAAATTGAATAAATTAAAAATAGTTAGTAATACTTTTAATATGTTTAAGAAAACTTTGCAAAATCCAAATTTAAATATATTTTATAAAGAAATAACATACTTTAAGCTCAAGTTAAAACAAAAAAGCATTTAATCATACTACTCATAAAATCATCTAATAAAGTAAAATCAAATGAAAAGAACGTCACAATAACCATATCATAATAGAAAAAAGGATTACACCAAATTATTTTGCTAAGATCGCTTAACTAAATATCTAAAACTTCAAATAGAAAAATTCAAGTTGTAAAAGAAAAAGAAAAATTTGAAAACTTATAATTGAATACATAACACTTCTTATTCTTAATGTACCGGGTCTTAACAAAATATTTATATGACATAAAAAAATGTAAGAGAAGTTTAATTTTTTTCATATTTATGTAAATAACATGAAATTTTAAAATAATTTGTCAATTACAAACATTCATTCAAATGATCTCAGACTTACATCTCGTAGTCCAATAGTTGAATAGTAAATTAACTTAACAAATCTCTTATTATTAATGGATAATATATTTTTTCCATAATATTTTTTAAAAATATTATAGAGATTAATTTCTTGAAAGATTATTATTATTATTATTATTATTATTTTCAAACATTGGTGTTATTGATAATTTTTGTTATCATTATCCAAACAGAATTAGAATATGAAGTTACTTTAAAATTGCTGATAGAAGCGTTAATTTTTCTTGTAGGTTTTATAAAATATATATAATAATAATAATTTTAAATTACTTTTTTTAATCTTTAATATTTATTTGGAGTAAAAAATATTTTTGTACCTCAATAACTAGGGTCATGTAGTATTAAGAAAAAAAATAATGAGTTTTAATTTTAGAGTAATTAAAAATAATTTTTTACGGTCACCAAAATAAAAAATTTCAGTATTAAAAAATATATTTGTGCTTAATTTATGATATTTTTTAATTAAATTATAACTATATAAAAATAAATATTTATGAATGAAAATGGCCAAATACTATTTTTTTTTGCTATAAATATAAAGATGCAGAAAGTGGTTACACTGTACATCACCCTAAACTTGAGTAAACGTGTTTTCTCTGTCGTGCTGTGTGACTACTTCATTTTTTTTTGTTTGTTTATTATTCCTTGAGAACTCTGAAGAATTGAGCAAGTTTTGATCTCGATTACAAATGCTGTGGTGCGTTTTGTTCAAAATTTCAGAATTTTAATGGAAAACTCAGACCACGACGAACCCGAGAAGAAGAGGCCTCATCTCACCTCTGTTTCTTCTCGCTCGTCTCGAAACTCCATCAACTCTCCTACCACCAACAAAACCGTAACCCCTTTTTCTCTCACTACATGGTTTTGTTGTGTATCCATGTGTTCATATATGTGCTGTTTTAACCTCTTTCATTGTACTCGTTTGCTCTGTTGATGATCCGGTTCTGAATTTCTTTTGCGTTTGCTTTGAATTGGGTGTATAATTGCATTCTTTGAATTGCTTGGTATTGTGGGCACAAAAATGAATTGCCTCTTTTAATCTGGGTGAATGAAATTTTGGATAAAGTTTTTATTTTTGTGACAAGGGGTGACAGTTAGATTGTGCTTATTGCGAACTTACTAAACTCCATTGACGAACTTAGCTTCTTAAGATAATTATTGGTGATTATTTTTTTACTAGTTATAAAGTACATGGTACACGCCTTCAAACAAAGAAGAGAAAAGTAGTGAGAAAGAGAATCAAAATACCTATATTAAGTTTTAATCTAATCTCGAGACAGTTGAGAATTCTAATTTATGAATGTATCATTCTAAAAAAATTACAAACAAACAAAACTGGTTTGGTTACTAAGGGGGTTTAGCTCACTTCATTG
Source organism: Phaseolus lunatus (assembly GCA_013389735.1). Taxonomy (NCBI): domain Eukaryota; kingdom Viridiplantae; phylum Streptophyta; class Magnoliopsida; order Fabales; family Fabaceae; genus Phaseolus; species Phaseolus lunatus. The sequence continues at coordinate 50,147,228 of CM023864.1, forward strand.
AGCAGTGTGTGTGTACTGCCAAGAGTAGCAAGTAGCAAGTAGCAAGGTTGGTTTTGATGTCCTGTGATTTTTGACATTATATTGTTTCTGAACAAGATGTTTTCATGTCATTGAGAGTCTTTCATTTAAAAGACTCAGGCAAGGTTTTTTATGAGCGTTGAGATGCTTGACTAGATTGAGGTAAAAAACTGTTTGGTTTCTTGTTTATCTTCAATGACTCTTTCTGTGTGGCATAAGGTTTTTTTTTTCAATGTTACTTGTTTATTAGTTTTACTTGTGTAACGGGGAATGGTATGCTCCCTCCAGGCTGATGCAGGAGTCTTACAGTTCCAGAATCAGCAACTTGTTCAACAGATAGACGTCCAGAAACAAGCTTTGCACGGCCTTGAAGAAAAAATTAGAGAATTAAAAGGAAAGCAAAGTTCTTATGATGACATGTTAATTGCTTTGAACCAACTTTGGACTCAGGTTATTCTTTGTCATCATGCTCTGGTTTCTGTCAGCCTTTGTTGAGTTTAGTATTTTCCTCTCTTGAAAGTAGTATACCATATTAGAGTATGCTCTGGTGACCCCTTGGGATGTCATTGGGTGGCAGGCGATGCACTTTTTGTCAAATTCCTGTAGGGTAATATGCTAGCTGGCTTAATTTTCTTATATGTCTTTCTAGTTGGTTGACAATATGATTCTTCTTGGAATACAAGCTGGGAGAGGCAAAGGCAAAGACACATTGCAATATTTGACTGACATTGAAAAACCTAAAGGTATACACACCCACAAGTAGTTTTTTCTCAGTGTAAAGGTAATCAAGAGACTGACTTGACTTACTCTCTAGGTTCACTTCCTTTATGTCCCGCTGAGGATATATTTCTATGTAGATTAATCCAGAAAGATTCCATTAAAGGAATCAGTGATGACGAGCTCACTAGTTATGTTGAGGAGGCCCTTGCTTTGCGTCAATCATCTACAATGGAGTTGTTGAAACTTCTGAAAGATATTGTTGATGATCAGATGAAAAGATCAGGTGGTATAGCTCAGACTTTACACGGAGATTTATCTTCGGAAGGTAAAAAAATATGATATGCTATCCAGTTTTTGTGTACAATTTTTTTATATCATTTATTGGTGTAGTAGAATAGTTAGAGAAAATTATAAAATGACCTGTTGTTACTCATTCTGGTTTGCAGATGCTATAACCCTAATGACTAAGATTGATGATATGATGAAAGAGGAGGCAAATAATTTACAAGAAGTGATTGATACTCTCCATGCAAAGCATAAAGAGTATACTGTTGGTATTCAAAATTCTATCAATGAATGCTTACAAGAAAAATCTGACATTAAACACCTTGCAGGTCTGCAAAATGTTCCTTTTTTTTTCTTTTTTTTTTTAACTAGTTATTATGAAGTTTAAAATTAAAAAATTGCGAAATATAATGATCTTTATTATCATCTGATATGGTTTAAATGGTTTGCAACATGGTTTAATAGAAGTAGATTTACTCGTATTTAATGGTGTTTTTTTTTTTTTCTGTTAAAGTGGTAATACCATATATGTTGTATGAATAAATCTCCCATTTGGTCCACACATTTGTATCATTCAGACTGAATTTATGTAATAATCTTTCTAGAAACGAATTGAATGTTCTGAAAAAATTTCAAGGACCAAAATGGGGTCTTACTCCAAATTTTTTGGAGCATCTCTTGCTGCAAAATTGTTTTTGAATGTCTTTCGCACATTGTCCTTCTCTTATTGCTTTGATAATTGATTAGCTTTTTGTTTGAAAATAATTTTCGTTTTGCAACTCTTTCTTTCTAGATGAATGTGATTAAAAGGTTAAGCTAAAGTAAAATTAGGAAACCTATTTTTCAGTCTATATGATGCTAAGTAGAATCAGAAGAATGCATAGAATCAGAATCAGAAAAATCAGAAGATTGGATCAGCATTTTGCCTAAGTGATAGTCATTAAAAGTTGACTAGCCAATCAAGCCACGTAGTTAGGAATGAGCTGATCTTGTTTTATCACATTGAAAATTGAAGAAAGTTTACTGTGGAATGAAACATTTTAAGAAATTAATATGATTTATAGTTGGATTATTTGATTGGAGAATTAAAATATTGAAATTTCTTTTTTTGGAAATTATAGAATGGGTATTGATTTGATTTTGAAATCCTATTGATTTTAGATTTGTATAAATCCTCCATACAATTTGGTTGATTTGAGTGGATATGTTTTGATTTCAGTTTTAATTGTTGGATATACCAATTCATGTGAACGTTTTAAGGTTGGTGAATAGGAAAGCTACTTAAAAAAGGTGGCTTAGGTCATGAGCTCCCACCAATTGAGGCTTGGGGGGTTATGTACTTAGCCCTGGCCCTACTGGCGGATAGGCTAGTTCTTGGATTTGAACCTATGACTGATCACAAGGCAGCAACCTTACTATTATGCCCAGGCTTGCTTGAAAGCTTTTCTGAAATTCTAAAATAATTTAGAACTAACAACAGCTTCAGTAGAGGATGATGGTTCTTTGTCCTGTGCTTAGAAGGGAGAGTATTTTAATTTTGGAGCTGCATAATTCATTAATTTAGGAAAATTATAGAGAAGAGTTAAGTTAAAGTGGTTTTAATTGGTCTGGTTAGAATTAATTAGGAATCAATATGACCAGAATTAATGTCCTTAGATTTATGCAGAGATTTTGTGTAGATTTGGAAATCATAGAAGGAGAACTGTGATTGCTTTTCATAATTATCACTAGAGTATTTTCTTGTTGCATGTAAAGGTGAGCTTGATGAGATTGTGGCTGAACTTGAAGAGAGTAGAAGAAAACTAGTCAATCTAGAAATGCAAAAGGATACAGCAATAGGGATGAGTTCTCCCAATGCAGATGCAGTGAATGGAAATCTGTCCCCTGAAAACATTGCAGACAGGACCATGGGTTTGCGTGAGTTGAAGGATTCAATTGAGGAAGCAAAGGTTTTTGTAGCATGATTTTCTTTCCCTCTGAATCTGAAAATCCCTTTGTCCTTGTTCTCTATCTAATGAAGATATATGATTGCTTAATGTCATAGATAGTAGATGCTGATCGTTTTTCTGAGCTCCAAGAGGCACAGGAAGACAATCAGACATTGACAAAGCAATTCCAAGATCTTCAGGTTTGTCAGTTTGGATTATCTAGTATGATAATATTTTCTTGAATTGTTGAGATGCACTCATTATAGAGCCCCATCCCATGTAAAAATTTATTTTCATCTATGTTTATTTCCAGAATGAACTGAAAGATGATAAATATATACGCTGTTCGCGAATATACTCTTTAGCTAATGATCAACTTCAACATTGGACATCTGAATTGGGCCGGTATAAAACATTGGTAGAATCCCTTCAGGTTAACAGTGATTTCCTTTTTTCCCTATTGTTCTGTTACAGTTTGGTTTTAAATTCTTATTTGCTATTTCCTCTTTTACAATTTCTTTTAAATGTTATTTTAGGCTGGCAGTGTTCATATTGCAAAATGGGAGAATGAACTAAATTTGAAATTGGAGTCTGCTGATTCTGCAAGGCAGGTCCTTGACAATTCTGACCATAGGATTGAAGAACTAGAGCTCCAGTTACAGAAGTGTATTATTGAAAAGAATGATCTTGAAATTAAAATGGAAGAAGCTAAACAGGATACTGGTCAGCATTTAACTTGTTTTGTGTTAGACTTGTGCTGGATGTGATTTGATCTCTCATTTTCTTACAATATTATATATTTCAGGGAGAAAAGATATCAAATCTGAGTTTCGTGTTATGGCTTCAGCTTTATCTAAAGAAATGGGAATGATGGAAGCTCAATTGAAGCGATGGAAAGATGCAGCTCACGAGGCTGTATCATTACGGGAGAAAGCACATTCACTAAGAGAAGTGTTGAACATGAAGGTTGTTGTCACAAACTGATCTGATCTGATATAATTTGCCATTTCATTTTCTTTCCCACCCACCCTGTGATAAGTCTTCCAGAGAAATTTATCTAGTTAGATTGAATCTGCAATGTTCTCTACATTGTCACTTTTTATAAGGAATTGGGTTCCCACAATAGCGTGTTTTATAGCCGTATTAATTTTTGTTGTTAAATGTAAAGAAATGATTCAATCAAATGCTAACCTGTTGGGAAAAAGGCAAGGGTTGTTTTGAAATATATCTTTAGCATACCGGAACAAGTAAAAGATGCCTTTCAATTTTGTGGACAGTATAAAGTGACTATTGAATTCAATAAATAAATATATCCTGCAAAATTGTTAATTGCTCCTATAGACATTGAATTCCAAGTGTCCATTTCTTTAAATAATGAAGACGACGTAGTTCTGTATGCATGTTAAATTATAGCAAGTCAATGAAAACTTCTAAATTGATGCAAGTTAACAAATTCCATTGTAATAAATCATGCATATAAATCATGATAGTTTGTGGTTATAAATCAAAATGGAAATATTTTTCTTGACAAACCACCTTGAATTTAATGACAAAAAATTGTTAGTTAGAAAATGCATGCAGCAAGAACATATGGGTGGAAGTTTTTGCCACTGAAGACTGGTAGTGTATAGAATAGTTTACAGTTGTAAATCAGTCTAGTACCTGTTTAACTATCTAACTGCAGTAGTTATGTTGAGCTGTAGTCTAGTCAGAATAGCCTGCACACCTGAACTTTTAGTTTACATAAATTTCTCTCTCCTTTGGCTTAGTTCTACTTTCTTCAAAAACAGACAGTATCCACTGTAAATAAACTGTTGTCACTTATGCTGAGCTGAAGACTACTCAGCATAGCTTCCATATCAAGTTATTGGTTCTATATAGATGCCCGTACTTTCAGTTTAAATAAATCACTCTCTTTCAGCTTAGTTCTATACCTTCTTCAAATACATACAAAATATACATATTTAGCATTAAGGTTGGCTAATTACTTGTGATGCAGACAAGCGAACTAAAGAGCCTTGGAAACAAATGTGCTGAACAGGTTTTGGAAATCAGGTCTTTAAAAATGCTGGTAAGTCTGCCTTGGCCTTTAACTTTGTCTCTCTCGATCTATAGGTATTTCCTTCTTTAATGGCTTTGTTGTATAGCAGTGACACTTCTCAGTTTTCTTGTTTGGGTTTAAATTGATTGATGCCACGTATATTATACTTTCTGAATCTTGAGTATGCCTGTGACTGAATCAGATGATTGCAGATCTTTTCCTTTGCTTTGACTTCTATCATGCATGTGCATAGGCATCTTTGCTTTCAAAGATTCTCCAGCATTATTTGGCTATGATTTTAGGGGATTCTGGATTGTCTAAACTAATATTCAAATAATTGATTGTGATATTTTGGTGCAGACTGAAAAGTTACAGAAAGAGAATCAGGAGTTAGAATTTGTTTTGGATATGTATGGCCAGGAGAATTATGATAAAAGGTATGTTGATTTGAATTATTAAAATGGTGGCACGAGTTTCTTGCAGTTAATTTATGAGGTAGACTTTCTTATAAAAGATATGCTGAATAGCTGATACATAACACAAATAGTGATTTTTTTTGCACATATTGTTGGAAATAATATTTGTTAATGCACTTAGAAACCAGTATGTTCATGTATTGCTTAATAAAATACAATTAGTGTTCACTGGTATTAGTGTCTGATGATTTGCAAATTGCACTCAATATCATCCCACGAACTAAGTCTCCAATTATTTCGTGTACCAAGTTATGTGATGATTGGGTAGAGAGAAACTACCAATGGACTCGTGTCTGATGATTTGCAAGTTGCACTCAATATCATCCCACGAACTAAGTCTCCAATTATTTCATGTACCAAGTTATGTGATGATTGGGTAGAGAGAAACTACCAATGGACTCTTTTATGGCAGTTCATTGAATCTCCTTAATATCTGTCCTCCACTACATGCTATGATATTTGGAAGATGGCTCAAAGTGTCTGTCTTATTCTAATGATATCCAATGACTCTATGATATTATTTTTTTGGTTTAGCCGCCCTCTAGAATCCCAAACTAGATTCCCATACCTTGCAATTGGATCTTAACACCGGGGATCCTAAATAAGCCCTGAATCTTCTGTGTATCTATCTATCTCTATATTCATTATTCATGTATCCTATGTACAGTTTAATCAATCAGAATATATGCATTATCCCAAATAAGTCCGTAATTTTTCTTTGGTCTCTAGTGTTTCCATTCACCGTGTGCAACTTGTCAAGTTTTTAGTGTTAAATTTAACTTAAGGTAAGCATAGTTGTTCTTGGTAGCTTACTACAGAATTTATTTTGCATTCAAATCAAAATTATGTATACTTGGATATTTGATCTTGATTTGCTGTAAAACTTGGATATCAGTTATTCAGAAGTTAGAGAATCCGAAAGTAAAGCTCATTCTCAAGCTGAAATACTAAAAAATGCTTTAGATGAGCATAGCCTAGAGTTGAGAGTAAAAGCTGCTAATGAAGCTGAAGCTGCTTGTGAACAAAGGCTTTCTGCTGCTGAAGCTGAAATAGAGGACTTGAGGGCAAAGCTGGATGCATCTGAGAGGTTGGTCTTTAGGTGTACTTCTACATTGAGTATGGTTTTGTTTTATCGACAAACTTGTCTATCGTTTTTTCTTCCCTTACAAACCCATATTTGTGCTTGTTTATTCTGGGAGAGAAATCAGAAATCTATTTTGCAACATGTTTAACTCTAAAAAATGTCTTGACAGTTTTATTTGTTTGTTGTTATCAGTTGTTTGATAAAATTTTCTTTATCAGATAGAAGTCAAATGTGTGTTTTTAGCATTTTCAATTTTTTATGTTGACTGTTGTGATATAAATGGAATCAATGTTTACAAACTAGCTTGTCTATTAATATGTTGATGCGTGCCATTTCCATATTCAGGGGCATTTTGGAGCTGACTGAGGCTATTAAAGTTAAAGATGCTGAGGCAGAGGCATATATATCTGAAATTGAGGTTTGCTATCTGACTTTTTTCTCCCCCTTCATACTAGATGAACAGCAATAAATGTGGATTGGTTTACTCTAACTCTCATTTCTTGTAATATAATTATTTGATTGTTGTCATGAAGACTATTGGTCAAGCATATGAAGATATGCAGACACAGAACCAAAATCTGTTGGACCAAGTGATTGAGAGGGATGACTATAATATTAAGGTATATCTTATTTTTATCTTCAGTAAACACTATCTAACTATGATCTTCGCCATTTTTCCATGAACAACAGCAATGCTTAGGTTATTTTCCTGGCTTTTGCTATTCTGGTTGATGAAAGATATATGCTTCATCTTTGTAGCTTATGTATTAACTTTTGCTATTATGTGTAGAAATATATGTCAATATTTTGAAGAACTGATTATGCATGAATCCATATGAAAAAATTAGCATCTGGTTAATTTATAGAAAAATAATTTTAGAAGTGTCTGACTAGTAGAGAGGATTTTATAGATTATGGTGAATCTTATAAGATGGAATCATTAGGAAGGTTTTTTGGAAAACTTGTGGGCAGCATATCCTAAAATCAACTCTGGATCAACCTAGAAATTTGGGATAATTGGTTTTGGAAAAAATCATGGACAATCAATTTTCTCAAACATCATGAAATTTTGCTGTATGAGAATGAGAGTTGATTTTGGCAGGGATAAATCTCACTCAAACAAGAACTTTTTAAACACAAATTCGTGCAATTTACTAAATCCTAGTGATATTTGCTCAAATAATTCGACTTTTGGTTAGTGAGATCATGTTTTTATAATATAGCGATTCTAATGCAGCTTGTATCAGATAGCGTGAAGGCAAAACAGGTCTACAACACTCTATTGTCCCAGAAGCAGGCCTTAGCTAAACAACTTCAACAACTGAACACTTCAATAGAAAATTCAAAGGCGAGGATTGCACACAGTGAAGAACAGGTCCAACTTCCCCGCTGCCTGACCCCTCCCCCTCTACTGGCCCCTTAATTTTCTGATATATTTGGATATTATGCCGAATAAATTTGCTGTAGCAGCGGCTGCTTACTGTTGTAAACAATATTTTGAATCCTGCAGATGAAAACCATTCTATCTGAAGCCATTAAGTGTAATCAAGAAGAAAAACACCTTGCGGTCACCCTGGAATTTGCAAGGTGGGAATTGGCAGATGCGGAGAAGGAATTGAAGCTGCTCAAGTCTTCTGTTTCCTCTTCAGAGAAAGAGTACGATCAAATTCAGAAAGACACGGAAGCTATTGAAATGGAATTGGAGAGTGAAAGGTATTTTTTCATTTCTAGGAGGTTGATTATACATCAAGACTGGATCAGGGATAGATTTTCAAAGAAAGTTTTTACATTGCCACTACTTGCAGATACAATTTTAATTCTAATCATGATCCTAGGAACTCAAAATCCCAAGTTTTATGAAATTGATGGATTAGTAAGGTTGGTTAGGGGCTGAATAAACAATGCTCGCAGAAGTAGTCTTGGATCTTAAGAATCTTGGTATATGTCGTGCAGGAGTTCAAGGAAGAAGCTCGAGGAGGAATTGAGGGAATTGAACAGCCAAATTGCTGAGCTGACTTCTGAAACTGGAGAAACCACAATACAAAAACTTGAAAAAGAAATAAGGATATGCAAGAACATGATCAAGTGTACTGTCTGCACTGATCGTCCCAAGGAGGTAACAATATGCCAAATTATATGCAGTATCAAAGAAGTATCATGATTGTTTTGAAATAGGGATAACACCCAAGCTGATTTGACATTTTTTCTTGGACTTACAACTGCATATATGTAATATCTAAATTAGAATTTATTGCAACAGCAAGAAATAAAAGTTTGATGTGTCTATTTGGCAGGTTGTGATTGTAAAATGCTATCACTTGTTCTGCAATCCATGCATTCAGAGAAATCTAGAGCTTCGGCACCGCAAATGTCCTGCATGTGGAACGGCATTTGGACAGAGTGATGTTCGTTTTGTAAAGATATGAGACAGATGTTAAGATAACTTGTAGGGGTTGATTTTAATTTTTTGGTTCCTTCTTCACTACTGTTTCTCTTTATTACCTTGATTATAGATAGGTTCAAACAAGCATTCCTACCTCATATGAGCAATGAATATATGTGTATCATATACTCCCTCCTTCCTCACTTTGTGTCTTTACTAACCCAAAATATGTTTAAAAGAAAATTAGTTCATTGCAGTTTGACTAAAGAGACAAAGCCCTTGAAGTATTTTCCAGAACAAAGCTTCTTCTGGCATCTCCATGCTTCTTAAAGTATTTTTCATTATTGTAACCACTAGAAGTATATTTCAGAACAAAGCCCTTTTTCTTTATTTAAATAGGAAGAAATGTTTACATATTTAATACAGTTTAACATTTTTTAATATTTTTAATTTGCTCAGGTTTAGGCATTAGAAGTTGGAATTGGTTTTATGATATGCATTGTTAATAACGTTTCTGAAGTAATTACAAATATATTTCAAAATGTTTGTTTAGCTAACGTAAGATTTTAATTTTTCTAGAATGTTTTATCCCAGAAACTAATAATATCAACAATGATAATTACATAAAAAAAATTAACGAGTGATTATATCTTAGTCACTTTTAGTATTTAAATAGTATATTTTTATATTTTTTTAATTTTAAAATATAATTGAAGATAAAAATAAAAATATGAAATGCTATACCAAAATCGAAAATTTCATTATATATTAGTATAGATAAACTTTTATAAAATACTTTTAAAACGTGCAATCAGCTAGCCTTTTGATATATTTTAGATTTGTATCTATTTACATACAAATATCTTGGATAATATGAAGATTTGTATCTATTTACATACAAATATCTTGGATAATATGAACAAATTAGACATTATAAAAAAAGCAGGTCTTGCTCATAGCAATTCTCTATTGCTAATCACAACTTATTTGTTTTCCTATAATATAATAGAATATCACTACTACTTGATCATATTTATGAAGGTAAACAAAGCATATTAACAAGATTTTGGGCGAAAGTCCTAGGCTGAAGTATATTTAGGTTGATTCTCTCTGCACCATATCAATTCAATTTATTAATATATTCAATTTATTCAACATATTGATGTGAAATGTTCGTTTTGTCTATAATGATTTAAAAGACTTTACCTTCTGAATATTTATATTTGTAAGTTAAATCACAAAGTTTTGGATATGCAAGTTCATAACTAATATGTCACTTTTGGATTTGGTCATTCAAAAACTTATCTGGATAGCATAAATGACATTGTAGACGCCAAGATTCGTAAGCAAATATAAATGAGTTTTGGATCTTAATCCTCAGTACCATTTACAACACACCGTCCTAGACATAGAAATCCGAAACTCATAACTCATTTCTGGATATAGTTATCCAAAAGCTTAAATGAAGTAAGAAAATAACCTTTAAAATATTTAAATCTAAAGTATATAATAATCACTTTCGAATTTCTGCAAACATGAAGCCAAAGATAATACTAAATTTTAAACTTTATGTTAGATGCATATCTTAAACGACATGGTCGAGAGAGAAACAATCATGTATTTAAGTATGTGGAGGTAGTTATTTTTTCATGCACTTCCATAACTTTTGACACCTCCACTCTTCTTAAAATACTAAAAATACTATTTATTTTATTAATATTTTTTTTTTAATTTTGAAAATGAGTGATTTGAAAAAAATTATGAATTATAAAATTTGAAAAATACTTTTCAGAATTTATAAATCAGAATATATTTTTTTAAAAATATACATTTCAAATTATAAAATATGAAAATATTTTCAAGAATTCTACGATCTAAAATATGTAAATTAAAAAATATATTTTAAATTATATAATCCATAAAGTGTTTTGAAACAAATATATTTTAATTCTATAACCTGAAATATGTTTTTTAGAAAAATTATTTCTGAATTTTGTAATCGTAAATAGAAAATAATACATTTTGAATTTGAGAGTTTTATTTTTAGACCGGAATGTATTTGTTTAAGGAGGTGATTTTTTGGTTTGAGCTACAGAGAAGCTATGAAGGAAGAATGAGGTTGTGAGAGGTTTGATTAAATAAAAGAATATTATTGATAATTGGGTGTAGATGAAGTGAATGAGAAAGGTGAATAGTAGTTTGGTTTGAGAAAGAAGTAGAAGAAAACGGTTTTCCCTGGCAGTTTGAGGAAGCGAGCACAAGTTTTTGTGTTGAGGCGTGGGAAAAACGCTTCTTCTCATACCATTGCATATGCAGCGATTAAGGAGTTCTATGTTTTCAGCGTCCAACCTTAAGAAAAAGTATCTCAATTCACGGGCTGCCATTCAAGACACTTTTTTTTCCACCAAGGTTTTCTCTTTCTCTCTCTCTCCATTCCCTTTTCTCATCTCATCTCATCTCACATGTTTCTGTGTTTTAGGATACATTCGAGAGACATCGCGTGGTCTTCACTGTTGGAACTTCCATTGCTTCCGTTGCCACTGCTTGGTTCGGTCTGTCTTTCCCCTCCTCTCTTCTCTTATCTTCTCTTCTTTGCCCATTAACCACACTCACCGTTTTTTTTTTTTTTTATTTTTAATTTCATAGGTTATTCCTTGCGCCATTTACATGACACCAAAGTAGATCAAAGGCTTCAATCCATTGAAAATGCTGTATGCACATAAATCTATTTGCTTCTATTATTGTTTTTCCTTTCTTTTGCTTCATCTTTATATCATGTGCTCTGTTGTGTTTCTGTCAGGTCAAAAGCAATTCCAATCTCCAACATGCCGAAATCAAAGACATTGTCGCAGGTTCCGGAGGTTGTAGCATTCCTGCTTGTGTTGCCACTGCTGGAACCTCCTTGGTTATCGGGTTTGTTCACTCCTCCCTCGCTCGCAAACATTAACATGCTCCTAACATTTCCACTGCATCAATGTTTCGTCCTTATTAGCAATTTGACATTATTTCATTAGTGCAATCATTGCGGAACACAAACGAAGTTATGAATATTGGGGGTTGAGAAATTTGTATGGTTAGTTCACCAAACATGAATGATTGCAGTGTCATGATGGTTATTATATATTACGAGGATCGCCGAAAATTGTTTGTTGCATGTAATGCAACCAATCTCATTCTGTTGGAAAAGGGCTGTGGTTGCTGTATAATTGTAATGTTTTAATTACAAACTGCAGAGATTAAGAAAAATTAATAATTACAGAAGTTTAATTTTGTGTACCTGTATGTTCTTGTTATACTAGAAATTCCCTCACTTTCAGTCTTGGCTCTTGATCTCTTATTCAGATAACTGTGAATCTTTTTGTCCCTCGCAGTTTGCATGGATTAATTTAGGTGACTTAATACTTACTGTTGAACAGTACTTAATTTTCCTAATAATACAATGATGAGGTTCAATTTTCCAACTAGCAACATGAGTGGGGTTTTGACAAGTTTTACATTGACTGAGAAAGGCTTAATAGTGAATACAACTCTCCTGTTTTAGCTGGGCTTGGGACTGGCTATTCTAGAAGACTAGTAGGCACAGTGAATTTTCCAACTAGCACCTGAGAAAAAAAATTGCAGAAAGAAGAGAGAGAGAGATAAAAAGAATTTAAAGGAAAGTTGGAAAAATTATGATTTAAAACTTAACATGATAGTAAAAAAAACTAAATTTTAGATTTTTTAAGAGGGTGAATCTATCATTCTGATTCTGCCGTTGCACATATTATTCTGCTGGCTCAAAATCTATTATTATGTAGGTTCTTCACACCTACAATTAAATCTATGCCTCCGCATTCAGCAAGTTCACTTTACACACCATGCTCCCGTACCAATTTATCTATTTTTAGATTTTGCTTGGATTTCTCTTTTATGTACTGGGGAAAATGGGACAGGACATTGATTTTTGCTTTAGAGATAGAGGCATAGTGAGGAGGAATTTGGATGACAAAACTAAAAGGCTACATGAATGATTTCATGAATTACAATTTTTAACTCCATATACCAACATCTCCCTACACATAAATTTGATGCTTCTTAGCTTCAAGATCTCAAGCTTCTAAAATTTGCTGATGACAAAAATAATTAGGTGCAGTTTTGCATATCGGGAAGGACATTGGGAGTGGGAGGAAAACAGGGAAGGGGGGAGGTGCCACTCTCAACTCTTTCACATCCCATTTCTTATGTCTGGGTTTTGTTTTCTCAAACTCAAATCATTACTCCAATAGGTTTGCTTCTGAATTTGGAATATAGTTCTTGTATGATGTCAAATTTTTTCGTTTACATCTTGGGTTGGTGTGCACGTTTGATATGAACAAGATGCCTCAGTTAAAATCACTTAAAAATGTTTTAATCAGTAAAAGGAAATAGTACCATATTATATGGCATCTGTTTAATCATGCTGACTAGATCTTAGAGGTAAGAGTATTGAATTTGACCCGTTGATTGATTGTAGGTGTTGGTATACATGTTTGACGTGAACATTTTTCCTCTCTTGATGTGTTGTTGCTTGTTTCATAACCCATGCGTATTGACTTTTATTTTCTTTTGATATTTTGCAATCAGTGGATTTAAACATTCTAATTTCCTTTTGGCTATGAGTTCTCACTTTAGCTGATATACAGGTATGCCTTAGGATGGAGAGGTGGAATCTGGTATGCAACTAAGAAGTTCAGAAAGGAGCAAATGAAAATGCTAGGACAGATTACACCTAGAAGATGGCAATTGCTTGGGAAGATAAAACCTAAAGGGTTGCAATTCCAATTCCTTAGAAGAAACCTTACAAGATTCAAAGTGTCTGATACTGTACTACAAACATCTGAATCAAGTATAAAGGATGCAGCTACCACACATGTTACTGGAAAATCCAATTAGTAAACTACTATAAAGTGATTCTTTAAGAAACAATATTGATTTTGAGATGGCTGCAGATACCGGATTACGCATTCAATTAGATAAAAGGAGTAGCAACGTGGTTATAACCAATTATCATCAAATTTTGCACTGATGTTTTATTTTGGGCAGCAGCTGCTCATCCTTAGCTTCATAAATTCTTCATCCTTCATGTGAGAAGTGCTTTAGAAACTTATGTTCTATTTTGATTGTTGAATTTATAAAGGAGGAAATACACATACTTTAGTTTTTGTGGCTGGCAAATATAACTCTCTATACTGGAGGAAATACAGATTAAATTTGTGTTGAGTAGGGAATGAACAAGTTCTTAATAGTGTAATTTTACTGACAAAATTTTCGACCAAGATAATATAATTCAAGAGTGATATAACATATTCTCTAACACTTGGTTTCCAATTTTTCCTTTCCTATTTAGTTGAATACATGAAGATTCCACTAGTTTGGGAATGGACTCACCAGATGAGAAAAGATATCTAAATATTTAGTGAGAAGGGAGGAAGGGTAGCTCTTAAGTTATTAAAATAATCTAATGGTTAGCGTGTGATACCAAGTTGTTTTTGTAAACTTATACAATTAATTTGAGGTGTTTTATGAGTGGTAAAGTAATTGTTGGACATTATAAAAAGTGATGCCTTATTGAAGAGGAAATTTTTTTGACAGATGAAAATTTTCAAGGATCAACGTTTTCACTTCAAAACCTTTCTTTCCATGCTTAAATAGTGCACCCATATAAACAACCTTTTGAAGATTCAGATGATTACAGATTATGCATTTGATGTTAATTTCTTAGACTAAGAGTAAGAAAGCACCCCCAAGATGCTTAAACCGAAGAAAAAAGTACACGGATACTGTTTTATATATTTTGATTTTAGTTTTATTTTTAATTGTTATGTTAGCTACAAATCTGTATGATAAAATAATTGCTCAGAGAGACTTAATTTTTTAAAAATAAATCAGTATTTTAAAAATTAGTTTTTCTCTTTCATTTGTAATACTCTAAGTACACTCAAATATCTCTTAATTTCTCTTACTTTTATGTTAAATTATTCTCTTTGTATTTAGTTTTAGTTGAGAAAAAGAACTCAAACAACTTGAAGTGCAAACAGTGAAAATATTATTTCGATAGCTTAATCTTTAGTATTTTCGCCCCATAACCAATTTGTTTATAATCTTCCTCTTATATTCAATGTTTTTCCTTCATGTTTTAACTTAATTAACGGTCACCACCTATATAGATACCTTTAATTTTGTCTATTTTAGGATTAAACAATTTTTTAATACTTTTAGTATCTGAAAAATATGTGATAGTTTTAAATTCTTAATTTTTTATAATTTTTTTAAACCATACGATAACTATGGTTATTTTAATGCTAAGAATAGAAACTACTAATTAATATACTTAAGGTAATATAGAATATTTTAAATTAAGATAATTATATTGTTTCAATCTTTTTTATTTAATATAAATAATATAAAGGTTCCTTCAAACAATGTTTTATTTTAAAATTTTATTTTTATTATAAATAATTATAATTTATTTAGACACTTTTAATTTTTTTTTTTGTATATTAATTTTGTTACTGTAATTTTGAATTACTGTAAAATAATTTATTTTCTAATATATAGTAAATAGGGATTTTATATTTAAAGAAAAAAATGTTTAATATTTTTAAGAATCACTAATTATACTATTTAAAATTATAAGTATAATATTAAAAAATTATCATTACATTAATTCAAAATATTCTTTATCACCTCAATTATATTAATTAATATTTTTTAACATTAAATTAACTATAGGTAATGATGACGACAAAAAAAAAAAGACAGTTACTAAATGTCAAAGATTTAACTAAAATTATTTTTGTAAGGTGTAGAAGTATATGGATGGATGGATGGACTAAAAATATATTTAAATTTTTATATTGATTGCTTAGCAAAACCTCCTTCTCATATCTCTAAAAAATTAAGGTTAATGAACATAAATTAACAAATATTTAATAAAAATAAAACATTAATATATTTTGGTTGCTTAGCATAATCTCCTTAATGAATTGATTTTTTATGTCTATATTATTTGTAGGGCACAATAAATAAAGATGTATTGAGAAAAACATTAATTAAGTTGTTAGAAATTCTAAAATATCAATTGCTTTAAGATAAAAAAAAAGTTAAAACATCTAAAAGAACATGAGAGTTAGGTAGTATATCTATTATCATAACTTCAGATGTTCAATTCTCATTAATTACTTGAACGGAATGAGTAATAATTATTCAGTTCTCACCATCCCATATTATCTTATTACTAATTGCACAGCTGAAAGTCTGTATAACAGAATTATGTACTTATTCATTTATATTTCAACTAAAATTTAAATATTCTTCTTCTTCTAATTTGAAAAATATTGAATACTTATTAATTAAGTTAATATGTTGATTTGGCCTAAGTGTGAATACATGTTTCTGAGTGGTTTGCTTTGTGGTACAAAACATGAGTAAGTATTACATAATATTTCGTTCTAAGCACATGTTTTGGCTTTTTGTATGCACCACATTGGTCTGGTCAGGAGTGACCTATGCAGTGAAAAACCATCCACACATTTCTTGCAAAGTTAAAGAAGTCGTGGCAACAAAGTCCAAAAATCCCTGTAATTTAACAGTGGCTCCTTGGTAGGCCCCACATGCTTTGTTTAAACCACTGTTGACAAAAAGGTGGTTTAAAACCCCTCATGTGAATACCTTACAACTATTATTTTTTCCTTTTTTCTGCGTGTATAAATAATGTCTGGATTGGGAAGATTAATGTACCAAGAACACAGAACATGGCCAACACATCACTCTCAACAATCCTTGTGATTCTCTTCTGGGGTTTAACTCTTGCAACTGGGAGAAAACTCTCACCACTTAGCACTACCACTACAACATTGTCATCATCGCCAACTGATGGTATTTGCTCATCTATGGTCAAGACACAAGGCTATACTTGCGAAGAACACTTGGTATGTACTGTGTTTGCATCTGTTTCTGTTTCTGGTCAGAAATCAACAAGATTTAGAGCAGCTAGTAGCTACTAACTCTCTTATTATGTAATGTTTTAGGTGACAACACAAGATGGTTATATTCTTAACTTGCCAAGAATTAGAGTGGGAGAACTAAGGGGGCCACCTGTTCTTCTACAGCATGGGCTTTTCATGGTTACTGAAAGTTTCATAAGCAACTATATGTCATGGATTTTGTTGTTGATGTTGGCAATTAATGTGATGCTGTGGTTGCAGGATGGCATAACATGGTTATTACTACCTTCAAAGCAGTCTCTTGCATTTCTTTTGGCGGATAATGGGTTTGATGTTTGGGTTGCTAACACACGTGGAACCAAATATAGCCGGCAACATACAACTTTACCACCTAATAGCTCGGTTAGTTTTGTCTACTAAAATGTTAATGCATTTCTATGGTCAACAATTTGTTTGATTCTATTGATTATATCAGTTTTATTCTTTAGGATTACTGGAATTGGTCATGGGATGAACTAGTTGCATATGATCTTCCAGTCACATTCAAGTATGTGCATGATCTAACTGGACAAAAACTGCACTATGTTGGTCACTCACAGGTGAATTTCACATTCTACGCTTCCCATTCTTGTCTTTGACTTCTTCAATGTGATGCTCACTGCAGAGTGCTGAATTCCTTTGTAGGGAACTTTGGTTGCATTGGCTGCTTTTTCCCAAGACCAATTACTGAACTTATTGAGATCAGCTGCCTTGCTTAGCCCCATTGCTTATGTTGGTCAGATGACTTCACCCTTAGCTAAAAATGCAGCTGAAAACTTCATTGCGGAGGTATTAGTTATAAAAATGCTTTGATTGTTTGCCAATAGAAAGAAATTCTTTTTAAAATTCAAAAGATTAACACTGAAAATCTGTGTTTTCCTCTATACAGTCTCTATACAATTTTGGAATCTTTGAATTTAATATGAGAGGGTAAGTAAATCATTATCTATATCATTCATTGTCATTCATTTCTTTGCACTGTGGCTAAGAATAAGAAGGCTGCAATGTTGCTTCCTCATAGTTCAAACTTTAATGTTGTAAGAAAGTAATATGCAGACATTTCTCAAATTCTTAGTAGGTAGAATAAGATCGGATCCAGAAGTCATGCTGATGTGAAACTGCGTTTTTCATTGAATGTAAAGTTTAACTATAATCTACGAAACCACGAATTTGATCCTCCAAAGTAATATGCATCCTCAGATTATTCTGTGTCACCACTTTAACCCTTCAAAGATTTTATCTCTTAAATATTCCTTCAAACGTTTAATCTATCACCAAATTTGACCCTAAAGAGGTTTCTTCCACCACTTTAATTCTTCAAAAGGACCAATATGCTGATATTTTAAATCTCTGATAGATTAATTTGGTGACATCAAATCTTTAGAGATTTAGTTTAGTAACAAAATCTTTGCAGGACTAATTCAGCAATGTTTGAAATTTTTGAGGAACAAATTTGGTAACCAAAATTTTTTGTAAGACATGATTGATAATACATGTAACTTTGGAGAATGAAATTGATAAGTAAGCTAGTTTATGACTAATCTTGCGACTCCAATCATATGAAGATTTATATCACTTCATTTTTCTCATGTTTGAATAGGGTCTCTGTTATAAAGTTGCTAAAGGACTTATGCAATAACACAGGCATTGACTGCACCAACTTGTTGACCTCTTTCACAGGTAGCATTCATGTTCATATTCAGCTGTTATTCAACCACCAAAACTAACACTTAGTGTCCTTCATTGCCTACACTGTTTTGCTTTCAGGCCCAAATTGCTGCCTTAACCCTTCCATTGTAAATGTTTTTTTGGATCACGAGCCTCAGTCAACAGCAACAAAGAACATGATCCATCTATCTCAGAGTAAGTGGTTCTATTTTCCTAATTTAAATATCATTCAGACACGAATATACCCTATACTTCATGATAAAAAGGAAGCATATTATTAGCATAGATTTTTAAAATTTAACTGGAATCAGCTGTTAATAAGAATAATTTTTTCTTTCATGTGAGAGGTTATGAGTCTTAATTATATATGAATATCAGTGATCAGAGAAGGAACCACTTCAATGTTTGATTACCAGAATGAAGATGAGAACATAAAACACTATGGACAACCCAGTCCTCCAGAATACGACATGACAAGAATTCCAAATGACCTTCCTCTCTTCCTGAGTTATGGAGGCGCTGATGCTCTTTCTGATGTTAAGGATGTGCAACGTCTGTTAGAAATTCTTAAAGATCATCAAGCAGATAAGCTTGTAGTGCAGTACAGAAATGATTATGCGCATGCAGATTATGTTATGGGTGAAAATGCTTATCGAGATGTCTATGAACCTCTTATATCTTTCTTTAGGCTTCAGTGATATCTAGTGAATAATACATCGTATAGAATTTTATCATTCCCTGTCTCTACATCATAGAATTGAATAGCACAGAAATGTCACCATGTAATTTTACAGAAGATGATATTATTAAAGGAAATTCCTATAATCTTCAGTATGTTATAAAAAAGGATGCATATAATCATGATTTTACAGTATTTCTTGTGGTGCAGATTCTCTCTCATATTGTTAAAATAACAAGATACAGCCTATAGGCTTGTTACAACCACAAATCCATGGCTTCGTATCATCAAGATTCTACAACATTCTTTGAGGTTGACTCGTCATCATTAAACTTTTTTTAAGTCATCAGACGGAGACTCTTTGAGAATGAATTTCTCATATGCTATTACTAGCATAATTTAGTTAAGACTACACATTTTCTGCTATTAAAAACTTGTTACTTTTTCTCGTATGATATGACCATAACATACTCATTCATACCAGCAAAACAGCTTTATTTGATGAGTCTGTTTTCTGAAATACATGGCCAGCCATGTGGTGGTTCACCTTGTTTATGGATTCCATTAGACTTGTCCACAGTTGAGCCTTGCAAGTTAATCAATAAAAAAGATAATGGTTTAAGAGCTTGAATGTTCATCTCTGGGAAGAGACTGATGCTGGCTGTTCTGTGAGAGGGCTGCTCTGTGAAACAGAAGGTTGTACAGAGCCAGGCAGCTACGCACATTCAACCTTCAGCTGCTCTGCGAAACAGAAGGACATGTTATTCACCATCCCAATGAAGTACATCCCATTACCTTAATCCCCCCGTTACCAAGCATGGCAAACATATTCAATTGTGAAAGGTTTATAAAGAATGATTTATATAAGAACCTCTTTGATGTGGGACTTGTCTCAGCCATGAGGTAGAATATAAAATGTGTTATAATGGCTTACTTGAATTGAATCTACCCAAAACTACTACTAAGAAAGATGTGAAAGAAAACAAAAATTCTAAAGTGCACTTAACTTACATCTCATTATTGTTCATAATTCGCGAATAAGGGAGGGGAGATTAACAATCTTACTCTAGGTCACATTAATGCATATAAATTATGTTTTAGTCAAGGTTTTTAGGTGGATTTCGTGATCCTCACCCGATACCAAAGTTAATTGTAATTCTTAATCCTTTATTCATTACTTACAAACACTTCAGTTGATTAATTGTTGAACTCACATATAAGCTCTCTATGCACATGTTTGGATGGTTATTTATTAATTACTGCAATATGATATTGTAGTTCTACTATCTAAGTATTCCCATTTTAAGGGATTATTCTTACGCCCTTTATTGATGGATCCTAACTACTACATATGTGTCTAAAGCTTAATGACTCCTTCGATCAGTTATTATTCTTTTGTTTATACATGTCACCACTGATGATTAATAATAGACTTTGGATCAGTATATCAACGATAAGCCAAGATTATCTCTTAGGTGAAGAATATCACACCAAACATTATACATTTCCTTAGTTTACAACTTATATAGAGAGTGAGTTCAAAAGTTGTATGAATATTGCATGTTCTTACAAGGATTGATAGAATCTTTAAATTTAGACTATTCCAGTCTTCTGCTTGATTCTCCACACGAATTAAGAACCTACAAAGACACTCAAATGCTCAAGTTAGATTATGATAACTTCCATAAGAAACAAGTACTAATTATACAATAAACGTGTATCTTTAATCGCGAGGTTGTGCAATATGTATATTAGTTTGAGATGAGCTTTTTAAGTGATCGAAGTCTATTGTGACCCATACCTAATATGGTGGCTCGATGATTATTATTGCGTAACTTTGATTAGTGACTTAGTTTTTGCATAGATAGAGGGTTACTAGTTATTTTAGTGAAGTACTCGATGATTAGCTGAAATATAGAATCTAACATGTCGCATGTCCAATTCTTTTAAAAAAACAAACTTGACTTGATTGAATACTTGACACATATTGATGTTTGAACATATGAATTTGTTTGAAGTTGAGTGCATGTTATATTTTATGTACCAAAACAATATATTTATAATAAATATGATAATTTTTTTGTCATATCATATTTTTTGTCTAAGAAGTCGTTACTTATTCCCTAAAAATTATATAGCAAATGTTTTGTAACTTAATAAATAAATTATAGTTACAATGTTATTTATAACCATTGTCTATGTGATTAGTGCCATTAACATTTGCACATTGCACACTATGAATTGAAATAAGTAATGTATGAAAAAAAGTTACTCTCCACATTCATTCTCTCTTGTCATTTGCAAATATGTCATGACATAGAAACATGATTAGTGCTTCAAATTGAAACTACTAATGACAAAATTAACCTCCACCAGTTCTATGTTGATGATGGTTGGATGATTCTTTTCTCTTTCTAGAGTAGTCATTGTCTTAAACATTGTTCTTTCTATGTTTTCTTTACATCCTTTTTTATTTGTTTAGTTTCCTGTTTTGATGGCTTTTTAATTAGGTTGCCTTCTTCTCATGCATGAATGATTTAGGTGGTTTCACATATTTATACCATTGAGACCGACAAGATATGCATGCAATCCTACAACAAGTGAATCAAAGACATTGAAACCTACAAAGTGACTCTCACATTTTTCACATGAAGTGTGTTTTTAATTGGACAACCGATAATATTTGGATCAAAGAGAGTATATATATAGTTTAGTGTTTGATTTAGACAGATTGTAACTATTTGTTTTTGCTTGTCACTAAACCATCCAATACTTATTGATTTCATCACAAAAATCATCAAGTTATTCAAATTAATAATTGAATTGAAATTGTGTTCACTGGAGTATATATGTGATAAGATATGAATATAATGTGTGCATAATTTAATATATACATGTATGAGAGTTTTGCTCTAACTTATCCTGTTATGTATGGTTGTGTATTATTTATCAATTGTAACGATAGTATGCTACACAAGATTAAATAAGATTGTAGAAAAACTTTCTCAGCAAAAATGGAAAAAAATTACATGTTTATATTTTATCTATTTTCCTTTTCTTAAAGTTATATATATATATATATATATATATATATATATTATTTCTTATGAGAAAGGAAATTTTATTTTTAAATACGTATGTTTTATGATATTAAGATGTTTCGTAGTTAATGTAACCATGTTAACTTAAGTTATTTATTTAATTAAATTACATATATTTCAGTGTGTATAGGTTGGGACTTATATATTACATCAATAATTTATAATTAAATTATTTTATTAAGATTTTATCTCAATGTAAAAAAAATTGCAATTTATTGAATTTATAAATAGTTATTATATATATTTATTGAATTATTCTTTTTTCAATTTGAATTAGGTTATATAATTTTTCTAGTTTTTAAAGTCTCAAAAAATTTTAATTAAATTATATATATTTTTTACCTAAATATCCTTTGATTCATACCTATTACATCAATAATACCATGTTAATAAATTAGTTGAAAAATCTAATATTTAATGAATTTATAAAGTTTTTATCACACTCTTATAAATTAATAAAAAAATTATAATTGAATGGAGATATTTTATCCTATTTTAACTTGAATAATAAGCACTAACAAATAACAAAAAAAATCAACTGTTAATACAATATAAAAATGAAATTAAAATATTAAATTATATTAAAGTAACAAATTTATTCCAATAATAAATATATTCAGTAATGAATATATTTACAAATAGATTAATAATGAATAATAAATATATTCAGTAAGTAAAACAAATTTTATAGTCTAACAAATAATGGCAAATATATCTATAGTTTTTAGAATTATTACTAAGAATTACATTTTTATTTAGCTTGATTTAGTTTGGAAATAATTTGTTACTACTGTGTTGCAACTCAGGATACTTAGAAACACACAAAAGTTGCAAAAAAGAAAACGAAAGGAAGTAAACAATACTAAACTATTTACAAAAAAAATGCAAAAAAGGAAAGAAAATTCTCAAATGATGAAGCTAAGCTCATGGATGAAACTGGAATTTATTACTCATTCATGTTATATAAATTTAATTAACAAAATAGTCCATTGAAATCAGTATAAATTTTTTTAATTGAATAATATATAATTTTGTTGCTATTTTATAAAATTATAGTATTGATGAAATACTTTAAGATTTTTTTCAATGTTTAAAAATCTTGATGCAATACAAACACATTGTTTTATAAAAAATAATTTAAAATATCTTTAAATAAAAATTGAATACACTTCCTGATTTCAAAGATTATATTGTGCTATATTATAATTATGTAAGAATTTCTGTCTAAAAGAAATTTAGTTTTTATCATAAGAAAGAAACATTTTTCTTAACATAAATAAAATTCTTTATTTTGACTTTCAAATGAAGAAAGAAAAATTATTTGCCAACACGAGTGTCTGACGTGTAAGTATATAATTGGATGACACACGTAGCAATAGAAAGTACTCGAACTGACAAAACAAACGAAGAAGGGTTCTTCCTTCCCTGCGCAGATTCAGAGTGCATAGAGTGACAGAAAGACAATTCCAATGTCTAAATTTCGAACATCCTTTTTCGTTTCATTTCCTCTTTTGCTAATCATCTTCTACCTCGCCCCTTCCTACGCACTCTATGGAGCATCCTCGCCCGTGCTTCAACTCACTCCCTCCAACTTCAAGTCCAAGGTGACTCATGTTTAAATCTGGAACCCTTTCCCCAGTGTCCCATTTCGTGATCTCACTGTATTTGCCACTTTTTCCAAATTGGTATTTTGTAGAAACGTTAAATTTTGTATCTTTGCTCTTGAAATCCATCTGGGCATGTAGATAGATATTTGTGGCGTTGTGATGTGGCTGTAGTTTTGATGGCTGAAATCAAGGTTCATGGCAGGTTCTGAATTCAAATGGAGTTGTTCTTGTTGAATTTTTTGCTCCATGGTGTGGACACTGTCAGGCTCTGACTCCTATATGGGAGAAGGCAGCTACTGTGTTGAAGGGTGTGGTTACTGTGGCAGCACTTGATGCTGATGCTCACTCGTCTTTGGCTCAGGTTGTGTATTGTTCATTTCTTTATTAATGATGGCATTTTTATATGTAATGAAATATTGAAATCTGTTAAATGAAGACTATGCTACATATGTTCTGTGGTTCTTGCCATCAGCCTTTCTGAAATATGAAGATGCTTGATTATATGTTTGATTTTTACGTGTAATGTACACTGGAATTGCCTTTATGTGGATCAGGCATGATGCCAAGGACGGCTTGTTATGCATACTTATTTGAGCTCTTGGAACTGTCTGTTTAAAAAATTGAATGTTATTAATTGAATTGGACCTAATCATTTGAACCATTTTAGATGGCTTGTTTGTTTTATGGAATATCAACATGCCAGTACCATTGTATGTGTAAAGTTTTTCCTTGCTATTGGATCTACCACCACTCTCTTTTTGTGTAAAGCAACCAAAGAATATAGTGCCTGTACAAGATAGAATATCTCCTTGGAGATTCTTCCTTTTCTTGTTGCTTCATAACATCAGTCATCTATGCAGGAGATTCGTTTACTCGTAGATTGAGTTATGATTTACATGTTTACCTGTTTCTTAATTTGTTATTATAACTTTATATTGGAACTTAAAAAAACCTTTACATTTGCGCACATGTGTGTGTGCATGGTTTTTTCTTGATTCCCCACAGGAATATGGAATCAGAGGATTTCCAACTATAAAAGTGTTTGCTCCAGGAAAGCCACCGGCTGATTACCAAGGAGCCAGAGATGTCAAACCAATTGCTGAATTTGCACTTCAACAGGTTATTTTGTAATCTTTTGTCGGTTATTTTTAGCCTCCCCAACCATCAGTTTTTTAATGTAATATTTCTGGTGTTGTATGAGAAGTGTTATTGCTTGTGTCATGTATAGAGTGGATAGATCTCTTCTGTAACAAACAAAACAATTTCTTGAATTTCTGTTAAAAATTGAATGACTACAAAGTAAATTAGATTCTGATTACAAAATTAACAGCAAAATTCATTTTGCACACCACTTTTGTAGTGTAGAAAACCTAAGCAGAGAAAGGATTTGAATGTATTGGGTGAGCATTATCTGACAACTTGTAAGTACAGGTCTAGGAAAAAACAACTCATTCAGTTTTGTTTTAATTCATGATTTGCATGATTTATTGACTGGTGTTTGATAAATGAATAAGTCATAATTGGCAGACTATCACAAGTAAATTCACCAATTCATTTTTGTGAATTGTTACACAATGCTAAGTCATTTTGTAGTGTTTCAAATATGCAGTATTTATTTAAAAAGAAAAATCAGCAAATAGTATGCCTTTACTCCAAAGTATTGCCTCCTTATTTTATATCTCATGTACAGGTAAAGGCTCTTTTGAAGGAGCGGTTAAGTGGAAAAGCAACAGGGGGTTCAAATGAAAAGACAGAAACCAGTTCTTCAGTAGAATTAAACTCTGGAAACTTTGATGAGTTGGTCCTCAAAAGCAAAGAACTCTGGATTGTGGAGTTTTTCGCACCTTGGTAAGTGTCGCCTATGTTCTGAAATCTAATTTTGGATAATATGATCTATTATTAACTGACTGAACTAAAGTATTACCATTTCAGATGTGTTGCTCAGATCTAATAACATTTATCTTCTTTTATTTCCCAAAAAGGTGTGGCCATTGTAAAAAGTTAGCTCCTGAGTGGAAGAAAGCATCCAATAATTTGAAAGGGAAGGTTAAACTGGGCCATGTTGACTGTGATGCCGAAAAGGTAATCTTATACTTCTATCTAAATAGTTTATAAGAACTTGTCAAAACTACTATGCCTGTGATCAAGATGGTCACTGCATCGTTATTTATTTATTCTTGTTAAGGGTAAGACTCTTATTGCTGTCTTACTCTATAATGTTTTATTATGCCCTTTAGTTGATATTGTTCTGACAGGAAAAAATGTTACCAGTCTCTAATGAGTAGGTTCAAAGTCCAAGGATTCCCAACAATCTTGGTATTTGGTGCTGATAAAGATAGTCCTAATCCTTATGAAGGTGCAAGAACCGCAGCAGCTATTGAATCATTTGCATTAGAGCAGCTGGAAACAAATGTTGTTCCTCCAGAAGTGACAGAGCTACACAGTGCAGTAAGAATTTTCTCTCTCACCTACTTAGTTGTGCATTGGTTTGGAAGAGAGGATAATATGAAAATGGATCTTGCTTAGGAAGAGTGCCCTAAGGGCACTGATTGTGAAACATTTGATATAACGTGTGTGTGTATTCTATTAAATGATTTCAATTATTTACAAAACCATGTATTGAATGATAATTAACATGCACCTTCCCTATAGGATGTTTTGGAAGAGAAATGTGGTACTGCTGCAATCTGTTTTGTTGCCTTCCTTCCTGACATTTTGGATTCCAAGGCTGAGGGGAGAAACAGATATCTTCAGCAGCTATTATCAGTTGCAGAAAAGTTTAAAAGAAGTCCATACAGGCAAGTTATTTTGCTTAGATTCCATACTCTAATATCACTTTACACGTTAATCTCTGCATATCTAAAATTGTTTGATTTTCTCAGTGTTGCAAATACTTTATTAATGTGTATTTTTAATAAATATTTGTTGCGAATTCTTTAACATTTTTTTAATTGAATTTTTGTGTCTTTGAGCACAGCTATGTCTGGGTAGCTGCAGGGAAGCAGCTGGATCTTGAGAAGCATGTGGGTGTTGGTGGATATGGTTATCCAGCTTTAGTAGCCCTTAACCTTAAGAAAGCTGTTTATGCTCCTCTGAAGAGTGCATTTGAACTCGACCAAATTATGTAAGTTTATTCCTTCTAACTTTATGCTAAATACTAAACAAACTATTGTGATGAACAAGCTCTTCAACATAGCTATCTATTTTCCACAGACAATTTGTGAAAGATGCTGGACGTGGAGGCAAAGGGAATTTGCCCCTGCAAAGCACTCCGACCATTGTGAAGACAGAGCCATGGGATGGAAAAGATGGAGAAATAATTGAGGAGGATGAATTTTCTCTTGAAGAACTAATGGGGGAAGATGCTTCAAGCAAGGATGAGCTATGATCTAGTGAGAAGGAAATTATAGCAAATTAAAGTTTCAACCACCGATTTTTACGTTACAGGCAATATGTTTCTCATGATGATTGTGATCACTGTTCTGTTTTTCGATGTTACGAGTTAAAAACTAGTCAGTCTAGTGATGATCTTATGAGGATTTTGAAATCTCATTCAGTGGTACTGATATTTATCTAGGAAAATCTTTGATCTTTTCGATGTGTTTTTATTTTCCCTATCAACGAGCATTGACCTAACTGGCACAACTTTCATAAGAAAGGATCTTTGATGATATGCATTATGTTAATCTGTTGGTTATGTTTAGGAAATATATTCTAGGAGAAAATATTTATTATAAAGAGGGGTTTGAACAATTTTTTTAAAGAGTCTCTCTCAATATTTATATTCTCATCAAAATCATTAGCTATTAATAGTGACCTCATTGAGGTATAATTCTTGGGTTTGTGGTGGGTCATTGTGATATAAATAATATCAATTAAATATAACAAATAATAAGAGAAACAACGGGATTGAATCTGGTTGACAGTTTTTAAGATACGATAAATTACTATTAAATACGTATGTTGAAAACGCGTGTGTTTGTGTCTGGGGATCTAGTTCAGTTTTATTGATTAAGGTGTATATGTTGTGACTGAGCAATGTATACGTGTTGCTGTAAATTTCTTAATCTGCTGAATTTTTATGAATAAAATAAAAATTAAGAGTTTAAATGGAACTTTGTCTATAGTTGTATGTGGAAATCAGCTGTTAATGTACAGTTAGTACTAATTAGAACTATCCATCGCTTTAGCAGTAACAGTTACATTCTCCAGTAGCCTATATAATAGGTATCTCCAAGACATTTTCAGATTTCAGTACAATTTTCCTCAGTTTCTCCCTGCTTTTTCTGCTATAGTCGCGGATACAATTAATGTTCAACATATAGCCAAATTCAACTTGCAAGTAATTTATAGAGCTTTGGATTAAATTTAAATAAAATAAAATAATTTCTATTACATCCAAGGTCGATACAATCCAATAGTGACATGACCGCCATGTAGGTAATTGCACACTATTTATGACGTAAAAAAGCGAATCAGAATCACAACATCTGAAAAAAAAATTCTACTTCCAACTTTGAGCGATAATCGTTTACCTATATGCATCTAAAAGCGATCTCACTAAATCTATCTTGCAGTAGGAGCATTTCCGTGATTCCTATTGATAACCAATTAGGATTCTCTACAATAGAAATGAGGCACAAGTCTGCACAACCTCTCCCTACATTGCTTTAAACGAAAAAGGAAGAAAAATGTAAAAAAAGACTTATGTAAACAAAATCTTCATCCGGAAGCTTCATCATCAGAATTTATTAAGCGCGAATCTGCTTCAAATGCACTTTCTGCTACCCGGGCATGCCTCTTGCCGAGGTGTTCGATCATCTCTAAATCTCAAACTCCGGTGTGTTGTTCTTCGTGATTTAAAAATTCAGTACGAAGTTAGATGAATCCTAGAAACTCGCATTTTGTATCCTCCATAAACAAGCTTTTCTTAAAGGTGAATCTGTAAATATAGCTTTTATGAAATCTCCCACCTACCAAAAAGGTCAACAATCAACGTGTAAGAGACCTTACAGGCTCTAATCAAATACGGTTCTTATACAATACTTCTAAAATTGCATATAACATGAACAAGACAAAGAAAAGATATCAGATCAGGCCATTTAACATAAATTTTTTTAGAACAAAAACATAGTCGTGAGTCATATGAAACAACCCACTCAAACATGTTCTAATTTCCTATAGTAGCAATTTGATCCACAATTTTTTCTCTTTGAAAAAAGGATTTGATGTGGAAAGAGGAGGAAAAAAAATTCAACTAGAGGAAATTAAAGAAAGAATTGGTAAAATAACGAGTCTCATCAAATGCATATACACAGTGATCTCAGAGTGACAAATCGGATAAAGCTTATAAAAAATGAGAATGTATTTAAAGCAAGCAAGGTTGTATTCGTCCTTTAATTTTAGTAAGTCAACATCGCGATTCACTTTAAATTAAATGAATATTAGAACTTCAGAGGAGCCTCGTCCAAACAAAAGGAGGCTTGAAGTTTAATTTGGAACCAAAACTTCTTTCAGCATTCTACATTTTGATTGAAGAAACACTGACGTAAAATCACAATCCAAGATCAGTTTTTAAAAATAATTAAAAGAAATGAAGGAAATAAAATATATTGTCCCAAGAAGGCCAAGAAATAAAGACATAAAAAATCAAATAATACCTCACTTATTGTAAAGCCACAAGAGAGCAATTCTTTATTCTCCCAAGATGCTGTAATGGATTTTAAAGGCATATCTAACAATTCTGAGGCAAATGAAAGATGAGGAGATTAGCTGTCAACAGATAGTGAGCCGATGACAATTCAATCTGTCTTTTAAGGAAATAACTGAGAAGATTCTACATCATACCTGATAGTTTCCGGATTTTACGCAAGGATGGGATTAAATCTTCAGGAGACTGTGCAGGGAACTCTTGCAAAGTCTGCTCTCCAGGGGCCAAAGACTCGAATAATGATGATAAGTTTTCCAGCATTAAATGAACAAGTCTTTGTAGCTGAAAATGAGCGAAATAATGCTTAAGACCAACTAATGAATTACAATGGTGCAACTACAAGCATTAATTAGTTGATTTATGGTATAAATTCTACCTGTAAAGTCTCCTCTGCAGCTATGTCGTCTAGCAGAAGTATATCTCTAGCAATTCTTGAGAAAACTGACTCTAAGACAGAACACATGCTTTTCCTGTAGGTTGAACGCAGCAAAAGTGGCTCCCATATGATATGTACTTTTTCAAGAATGAAAACAACCTAATCAAGTACACTCAGTTTCATGTCATTTGTGAAACTGAAAAGACATACACTAATACTAGAAATCCATGGTAACAAATCCAACCCATGTTGGATACAGTGGAAGAAAAAGGGGAACAAAGGAAATAAGGTATAACAAATGGTAAAGTATTGTATACAGACACATTAGGAATACAAGGAAATTACCTGGTCTATGCTAAATTTGGCTGACTCAAATTGTTTCATCTGATGAGTATTCTGAAATCCATCAGCGCCATCTATAGCCTATAGGCAAATATGGGGAAGCACCAGGTCAGTAAGGCAAGTGCCAATTATATCACTATATGCTTCAAGCATTTTAATAGCAATAGTACCTCCTTCAAATTATAAATAACTAGCTGAACTTGTCTCTGCAGTATTTCTTCTGCCAACAGCTGAAACCTTGGAGCCAAATCAACAAACACAGCATGCTCCTTAATGGAACTTGGAAAGTCTGTTCGATACTGAGGAAAGCATCCAAATGCATGAGGAGCCAAGAAAAAACAATAAACATATACAATTGAGAAGGTTTACATGGTATGTTTGCCTTGAATTTTTCATTTGAGGCATTACACTTATGTTTTAAGCAAATACTACAAACTAAAGTTAAAATAAAAACTGATTTTTTGGTTAAAAGATAAATTACTTAAATAATGGGAATTTACTTCATCCTTAGCTATTAAAGGTGTTTACCTCAAATGCAAAACCAAGTATCTCCTGGGAGAGATAAAGACAGTCATTATGCAACAGAACAGCTACTTGATTAATGCCACTGAGCTGCCTCTCTAGCTTCACAAATAAAAAACAGAAGCTATTACTGTAAGATGAAAGTATACACAGACAACAACTAACACCCAAATACAGTGGTAACCTTGACAAGGACAACAACTGCATAAAGAAGATAAATTCTCCACATAAGTATAGGATGCCAATTTTAGGTTTTCTCAGCTAAAGATCAGGAAAGGTATACATATTAGTACAAAGGGCGTTACTCCAGAATTAATAGTGCTATTGTTGACAATAAACCGGCATTCATTCATCAGATTCACTCATAAATTTACTCCGTGAAAGAAATACTAAAATGTAGTGTCACTGCTATACATGGACTAACCTTGACAGGGACAACTACTTCATAAAGGAGTATAGCATCTCTAGCTGTCTGATAAAATTCCAAAGCAACTCTTGTAGATGATAGGCAAACATCCTGGACAATTTTTCAATTGCAAAGATCAGCTTCACTACTAATATACAAATTCTTGCAAGCAAATAAACAGAAAATTTAAGAGAATGTTAACTAAATTAAGAGAAGCGGTACAGCTCAATAATCAAACAATCATCACTGCAGTATTAGTAACATGAAAGAAGAAAAAAACAATGCACTTTGATCAACATGTTAAAAAGTAAAATCATTTTTAGCCTAGACAGAGTAACTTCAATGCTATAGACAACATCAACAAAAGCGTTATCTCACTAGGTGAGTTTATGCCAATTGGCTTGGATAAAAACTAAAATCTCAAGAAAGTTATTCATCCATTGCATTTAATAACTTTTCTCAAAGTTTTTTTTGGTCTCCCTCTAACTATTTCACAGGACTAAATGCACACTATCTATTCTTTCCATGTGTCTAAAGTACTTTAACCATTTGTCTGCCATCTTTTAGACAGAAGTCACACCAATATCTCCTTATATAATCATTCCTGTCCTTTTCTGTGTGATCATACATTCATCTTAACATTCTTATTTTTGTTATTCCCACTTTTAGTAGTTATCTCTTTAAAGCCAAACACTCAGATTATAGTTGGTCAGCAGTATAACAAAACTTCCCTTAGAGCTTGATAGGTATTTTCTTAACATTTTAATTTTTCTTCTCCCACTTTTTATAGTTATCCCTTTAAAGTCAAACACTCATACAATATATTTGGTCAGAAGTATGACACAAACTTTCCTTTGAGCTTGATAGGTATTTTCACCAATAAAACCTCCTGACATCTTTCTTCATTTTAACCACTCAACTTGGATCTTGTATGTGACATCTTTTGGTAATTTCCCCATCATTTCATCACACATACAGATATGATACGGGAATAAATAAGAAAGTTGCTAATAATACATGTGTAATCTAGATGTTCCTGAATATATAGCATCTGCTCCTTATTTCTATAATTATAATAGAAACCAGTGATATGACATCATCTCTCCAACTTTTACAACCAAATTATTTTCCTTGTTTCTTACTAAAACTGCAATACATATATATTGTCTTAATCTTACTCAAGCAAAAAAACACTTTGATTCCAATATTTAACTTCAAAGCTCAAGTTGAGTCAATCTTTTCCTTTAATTCCTCCATCAACTATATTATCAACAAAAAACTTGTATTTGGGTATAAAATTTTGTACATCTATAGTGAGCAAACTTGTGATATTTAAATATCCTTACTTAAGACAGCAATGTGCTAGAAAAGATGTGTTATCATTTCCCCTCTCCTTTCTACAACACTCCATACATAAGTATCTCCAGTCTCCATTTTTTTTCTGTTCAGTGCCTCCATTCAATTGGATTATTTTATATTTATACTTCACTCAACCATCATAAGTTTCTGTTTTTGAAAAACTATATACAACATACGCATTACACATTAAGTATAAATCATAGGCCAATCAGTATGATTATGTATCATTTAACCTATAAAATCAACTATGTACCTCCAAAAAAATTAATGCTTTAAAGAATTTCCCAGAGCGACTAGATTCAAATATGACATCATTGCATGCTAATAGATTAGTTATTGAGGTGAATAATATGATCAGCAGATGCCCTAGTTTCAAGCTACTGGAAGAACAGAATGAACCTTGACTAAAGTAACTGGTTAGAACATTTTTGCTGAACCAATCGTTAAGAAAAAAGTCCACCATCACCCTTTACTATATACAGTCCACAGGTTTTTGTCAGAGGGATGGGATCAATCAATTGTAGATCTCTGTTCTCTAAGTATTATAAAACAGGTTAGAACTATGGGAGAAAGGAGATTATCGTTTTGTATAACAATGTTAAAGTTGGAGATATGAAATGACCTCTATAGGAGATAACTCAGTCATGCATGATGGAGCTGGTGAAAACCAGTGTACATCTAGTGATTGAAATAGTATATACATAACTGAAGACCAGAGTTTATATTTCAAATAAAATATGCTGCATGCATAGACTCATTATTAGATACTTTTATTTTTATGGATGGTATACCTGCAGTGTCTGATGAATTAGCCCCATCAATTGTTTGGCTGCTTTGGATACTAGACACCTCTCTGATAAGAAAAGTAAATTTACCACATGGCTGGATGACTGGACAGATGTTTCATCATTCTTCCAAATAGAATCATCCCTTGTATACTCCTGCAGCAATTTTCCTCATAAATAATTACACATCAAAATAGCAAAAGAAGAATTTTCCCAGTCTGGAAACTCACTTGAGGAATTGAAAAGTCACATTCTAAAAGTAGATTTCTAGCTTTAGCCAAGATCTCCGTCTTTTTCTTAAATGCAAAGTGAACCTCAACATTTTCAGCAAAATTGCTCAGCCTGTTATCATTGTCATCTGATGAAGAAATGTACATAAGCTCTTTCAAAGCTGCCTCAAATTCTGATGTACGTATGATGATCTTCTGAAAGTCAGGAAGTTTTGATGCATCTGTTGGGACAACCTGAAATCAGAAATCTTGAGTGACTATCAGCAAATTATTAAAGGCACACTTCCTCCCAGGCTTTCAGACACTACAACTAACCACCAAATAATCATTCTAGATCAGAGGATAGACAAGGATTGAAATAACATTATTTTGTTCTTAGGGATGATATAGATCATGTGGACAAGCATATAGCAAGGCAATAGCAGGATTCATTTCAATTTCATTTAAAATCAATAAAATGGTATACATATCCTTGGACTTGTGTCAAAGCACACAATTCTTAGATATGTTCTTCGGTCAATCAAGTTTCTAACAGCATAGGGCTGAAGGGCAAACCTTTGAGAGAAAACTAGATATTATTAGCTCTGATATCCTTGGCCATGTCAACCGTCCAAAACATCTCATCCAAGAACTTTGTTGAAGGCAAACACTTCTGTAAATAAACTTGATAAATAGCAGAATCCCTGAATAGAGGAACTCTCCATCTAAAAATTCAAACTGCAAAATGAAAATAAGATAATAGAATTAGCAGTTAACTGACAATGGTTCCTGATTTGATCAATATAAATTCAACTAAAAAATGGTGAATGTTGTCCATGAATAAACCAATAACACAGGAAACAAAGCAACAACATCCCCTGCCAAAGGTGCAGGCGGGTATCTCTAGCATGGAATGGCAAAGAGTGAGCAATACGATTGACTTTATGACCCTAACACATCACACTCGCCTTAATATCTGTTGATGCAACTATCTTCAGGACAGCTGATTCTTGATGCAATTCCTCTATAAATGAAAGAGGTCGTCCATGATTAACAAATGGAGTAATAACATACTTGATCATCAAATCAGCAACTTTAGCAAGCCCATACTCTAGAATACCAACAACCTGAAAATGAAATAAATTAGAGGAAGAACAAATAGCACGATCGGAACACAGTAGAACATTCCAAATAGAGAGTGAAAATTATAATGAATTAACTTACATCCATTGCCTCCAGAACTGTTGGTAACTGAATCCCATTCACATTCTCAACTTCTAACTGATACTTGACCTCAACTTGATTCAAATCCCCATCAAATCGTACAGCTTTTTCCATATATTTCACAAGGACCTCTTGAATCTACAAACCCAAATCGAATTCCTCTAAAAACAATCACAAACTCAATAAAAATTACAAACCATCCAAACATCATTACTATGACACTAATCACACAAATTAACTATATTGTGAAATATATCAATGAAAATAAAGCTCAGCTATCATCTTGAAAGAAAATATGAGCTTGTTATCAGGGGAAAATGCATTAAATATTACCATCATTGTGTTTAGTTGAAAATTTCCTAGTAAAATATACGTGGCATAACTCAGAACTTCATAACTGAATTCCCAGACCAATGGTAATCATACTATATCTTGTTTCCATATAACTGAGTACTTAGCCTTTATTTGGGAGGCAGTATGGAGAGCAAATAATGTATAAAGTCAATGCAATTCAAATCAGCACTTACAAAAACCTATTTCATTTTCCAGGTACTGAAAGGCTTTAACTCAATTGGCACACACAAATACATTCAAAGCACCAAATTGACGTATTAACACATAACAATAAACCTAATGTACCAAACCAAGCCACAAAAAATTGCAAGGAGAAAGCAGAGCAGTACCTCTTCAAAGCACTGAGACCACTCCTTCCTCAACAAGCCATACACCAAAGGCTCCCTATCATCCTCATCACCAATCCTCAACGCCACTTTCAACTCCTTTAACCCTTGCGCAGCGAATTCGAACCTTCCACTCCTCAACGCTTCCCTCACACTCTCTAACCTCTGGTTCAACGCCACAACGGTTCCAACCAACCCTAGCAGCTCCTTCTTCACCTTTAGCTCCTCTTTCTTCGCCTTCATCTCCGACACAATCTCGCGCACCTCGGCATCGATTGGCCGATCGGAAAGGAGTCGGATGATGGCGGCGACGTCGTCGGATACCTCGCGCGTCTGCGAAACGGCATCGTTGCAGAGAGAGAAGAGGTGAGCGAAGTCTTCGCGGTGTGAGACGAGGTAGGACTGGACCTGTGAGCGGATCTGGAAGGACTGCGACTCGAGGCGCTGGATCAGGAGGTGCAGATCGGGCGCCGATAGAGGGGAGGTGGGGTCCGAGAGGTCCTGCGCCGAGAGAAGGTCGCGGACGTTGATCGTGTCGAACAGAGACTCCATCGACGGCGATCGCACGGCGGCGACTGCTAACGTACGCTTTGGAGTGTGTGTTGGTGTGGGGGTGTTGGCGTGATGGGATCGTTTGGACTTGATGGACTTTTGGTTTCGGCTCTGCGTGACTCGTTGTGACCCAACTGCGACCGGCCCACTTAATGGAGCAAAAATTCAAGATAAGCCCAAATATCGCATTTGGTGAACATTAATTTAAATCCCTCGTATTTTTTTATACTCCAGTTGCGTATCATTCAAAATTAGATTGAAATAATTAAGAAAATGTTGGCACTTTACATGTTTTGGGGGCAGAGAATTTTTTATTTGATTTACAAAATTTTAATATTTATTTAATATAAATAAAATTTAATTTTAATTCAAATAGAGTAATTACTTTTTGCTTTTGCTAGATTTATATTTTAAATATATTTAAAAGCTATTTTTTAATAAAAAGTATTAGTAAAAATTTAAATATTTAATAATTTTAAAATTTAATATTTTTATATTAATATTATTTAATATAAAGAAGAGAGAGATTAAAGTGAAAAAAAATAACAAAATGCTAGAAGGGAGAGAGAAAAGATATAGATAGAGTTAAAAAGATGAGCAAGGGAAAAAAAGTGAGAGGGAAGGTGAAACTGGAAAAAAAGGTATGAAAAATTTTAAAATTTATTGTTTTGAGAATTTTAAAATTCTATAATTTAAACAATTATATTTCTTTTTATAAATTTGTAGAATTACACTCTTTTTCCTAAATTTCTATCAAAATAGTATAGTTTAACACAGAATAATTCAAATTCTTTGTAAAATACTCTCTTATAATATATTCTCCAAAAGGTTACCGTTATGTTAAATAATTAATTATGAGTCTACATTTGACTTTAATTGAAGAAATTTAAATAATTTTTGCGAGAAAGAAAAAATTTGTAACAATTTTTACTGTCGACTTGATTTTAGATAAAAAAAAAACGTTTGAACATTATCACCTGACCTCACTTCAAAATTAATTTTAATCGAATTTGGATTTATTTTTTTAAAATAATTTAATAAAAAGTTATTGAAATGATTTAATTGACATTTTGTATTTAGTCTCAGATTATAAAATAAGAAAGATTGTAGACAAATGTAAATAGATGGAAGACTGTTGCAGTTGTAGACATTTCAAAATCTTTTCTTATAATAATTAATACTAATTAAAATTATAGTCACATTCCATTCTTTCATGTTCTTGTTCTTGCTTCTTTCACTGTTTTATAACTCATAACTTAGTTCTTCCATATGATTTCCCTGTTGTTTTCAAATGGCTTCTTTCTTTCCCACCGCGCCATCCCTACAAAACCCCCTCCACAACAAACCCCATCTTTCTATTCCCTCAAAGTTCGATGCTTTCGTGCTTCTGATCCAAACCCAGTTCCCGGTTTCCCTCCTCCGAGTTCTGTTCTCTCGCCACGTTCCCTCAAACGGGTCCCTCGCCTCTTGAAGACCGAACTTCAACGCGCTCTAATGGATTACCTGCATTTCACGCGCGGCTACACCTTCTCCGACGCCGAGTACATCAGCGTGAACTCGCCTCGTTTTGTTGAATCATTGGTGTCAATGATTGACGACAAAGACGACGTTCCCCGATCGTTGCGGAAGTTCTTCAGGTACAACCCCATTAACGAGTTTGAACCCTTTTTCGAGAGTTTGGGAATTGACCCTTCTGAGTTGCATTTGTTTCTCCCCCATGGCATGATTTTCTTGGCTGATGATCACGTGTTACTTTATAATTTTCATGTTTTGTGTAACTATGGGGTGCCAAGGAATAGAATGGGCAGGTTTTATAAAGAGGCAAAAGAAATTTTTGGGTATGCTGGTGGGTTGTTGGAGTCAAAGTTGCAAGGTTATGGTAATTTAGGTTTGAGTAGATCAACTGTTGTGAAGCTTGTTGTTTGCTGTCCTTTGCTTTTGGTTGGTGATGTCAATTGTGAATTAGTTGTTGTGCTTGATTGGCTGAAAAGAATTGGGATTGAAAGTGATTGGATGGTAAATTACTTGTCTTGTTCAAAGACATATAGTTGGAAAAGAATGCTTGATGCCTTGCAGTTTCTTCATAAAGTGGGTTATTCCGAGGAACAAATCCACAATTTGATTAGGGGAAATCCTAAACTGTTGTTGGAAGGTATTGGGAAGAAGGTGTACTTATTTTTTGGCCGATTGGTCAAAGTTGGTGTTGAGATGAATGTGATTCATTCTTATTTTGTGGAGTATCCCAATATCTTGTCATATAAGTGTGCGAAAAATATGTTGAGAGTTGTTGGCTTTTTGTGTGCTATCGGAATGGGAAAAGATGACATTGCTCACATTTTCTCTAAGTACGTGCGTCTCTTGAGTACATGTTCCTTGAAAGGTCATAAAACTGTTTGTCAGGAGTTAAAAGTTGGAAAAGCTGATTTGTGCCAAATCATAAGGGATGATCCATTGAAACTAATTAGTTTTTCATCGAAGCAGCAACAGAAGAGCGATGGAAAGGTAGATAGTCATGACCCACGGAATTATTTGGAAAAAACAACTTTCTTACTGAAATTGGGATATACTGAAAACTCTGAAGAGATGGCAAGAGCATTAAGAATGTTCCGAGGGAGAGGTGATCAATTACAAGAAAGGTTTGATTGCCTGGTAGAAGCTGGTTTGGACTATAATAGTGTGATTGAAATGATAAAACGAGCTCCTATGATTCTAAGCCAGAACAAAGCTGTAATTAAAAGGAAGATTAATTTCTTAAGAAATGTTTTAGATTACCCACTAGAATGTCTCGTGGGATTCCCAACATACTTTTGCCATGATTTGGACAAAATTGTTGAAAGACTTTCAATGTATGCGTGGCTGAAGGAGAGGAATGCCATAAATCCTACGTTAACCTTGAGTACCATAGTTGCATCCAATGATAAACGCTTTGTAAAGTACTTTGTGAATGTGCATCCTCAAGGTCCAGCCGTCTGGAAGAGTTTAAAAAGGTTATCTAATAAAGATAAGAACTAATAGCTCCTTGTAATGTATCCAAGTTTTGTTTTGCTGAGATGTCTGTTGATCATAATGTATGCTTTGCTTGTTCTTTGTTCCTGGAATCCCTTGCATTTTTTTTTTCCTTTTAAATATAGATGGCTATCTATTTCCTGCGTGCTAAAATTTCTATTGTTGATAATATTGCTATCTATTATTATGTTGTTTTAATGCTATTTGGAATTGCTTGAGTACATAAACATCAATGTTTTCTGCCCTTTCTTCACTTTGAAAAGTACCCAGCGGCATACACTTGCCATTTTTCTTAATCTTCTTTTCACTTTTTTGTAATTGGATTTCTAGCATGACGGTTCCCTTGAACTCAATTTTCATCCAATTGTTTTAGGGCTTGTTGATAATTTTGATGGCTTATAGGGTCCAAAATGCTAATATTTATGCTGGAAGACATGGTTTCTTTTTGCTGCGAGGAAGAAAAGGAGAGCCTATCAATAGGAGAAGTAATTGAAATCCCAAATGATCTTTTCGAAACTTGAACATCGTCTTTGCCTATAAAACTAATGGTGAAAACAATTTGTATGACTCTTTAAACTAGTTTCTATCACTATCTTACACGGAATCAGTTGTTGAGTTTGATGAAACATTGGCAGAATTTTGTCTAAGATTTCTTGTTTGCCTGAGAATTTTGCATATACACCTGCTGTCCTTGATGGGAAAAGTGCAGCTGAAGTTGATGCCTAAAGAATCTAAATCTGAATGTACAGTCGGAAATGATGCAAGTGTTACACATGCTTTTATTTAGGTCGCCCTCCTCCTTCATATACAATTTTCTTTAAATTAGATATTTTCTATGAGATAATCATCTAGCAGAAACCTAAGATAGGACCGAGGTGGTCAAACGACATTTCTACGAGAGGATGACCTGGCCAAATCCTAAGATCAGATCGAGGTGGTTAAACGATATTTCTATGAGAAGATCTCTTGGTCGAATCCTAAGATCAGACCGAGGTGGTCAAACGACATCTCTACGAGAAGACCACTTGGTCAAATCCTATGATCGGACTGAGGTAGTTAAAAGATATCTCTAGGAGGAAACCACTTGGTTTAATTTTAAAAGGCAAACCAATGACATCAAGCTTAACGTGCACATGGCCTAAGAAAGCTAGAGCATAAGTTAGGTTCAATGAAGTCCCAAAAAAAAGTTGGTATTAGAGTTGTTTATACTATGATGCAACACTTAGTAAATTATGTAAAAAAGGAATTGAGAAGCTTGAGGCCTGAACCCTGATGTTTGAATCCTGAAGACGTTCAAAGTGATACGACATACATAAAGTTTAAATATGAACCATGTTCAAAAAGACTTAGATACAAATTAAAGCAAATATGCAAAAATTATTAAGTAAATAAAGTCCTTAAAGTGGCCATATGAGATCAAGGGGCATCCACTAGTTTCCCATCCACCATCGGCTTGCAAGGGTTTATCTTTGACAAACCCATGGTGGGATAGACGATGGTTGTTTGCTCTAAAGTTGCCTCGAAACCGACTACATATGAACTCGCCACATCATTCTTCAAAAGTTCAATATTTGTCTCTTGTAGGTCGGACTTCTCTTTGATAACTTTAAAGTTGTCGTCCTTTTTTTGAATAATTTCCTCCAGTTGGCCCACTTGAATCTGAAGCTCAAATTTCTCTTGAGCCAGTCAATCTACTTCAAAACGGAGGTGATCCACCTCGACAATCTCAGCCTGAAGTCGATCAACCTCTTTGTGAAGATCAATAAGTTGTTGGTTCTTTTGTTCTTCTAGTTGAGCATCCTTCAGCACTTTCACATTGGCCATGCACACCAAGGCAGAGTGGCTTGGCTAAGCAAGCTTTTAGCATTTTTACAGAGGAGGCTCAGCTTTGAACTCTTGAGTCGAGTCACATCTTCTTTAAGCAAATACTGAGTCTTATTGAGGTGAGAGAAGTCAAACGAAGCATCCCAAAAGCTAGCCTTTCCTTTCAAAAAATTGACGATGCTAGGATTCTCGACTATTAAGATCTCCATATTCGAGGTCCGACCATCCAAGTGAGAATGCCCGGAAGGGATCAAAATGTCTTATCTCTTTCTCTTAAAATCCGCTCTCGAGATTGTGCGCTTGTCTTGGTTGGAATGGATTTGGACCCCACTAGGAGCAATTGGGTTAGCCACCAAGGTGGCTTTTGAAGCATCCATACGCCTCACTTGCTTGGCTAGCTCGACCTTACTCAAAGAGGATAACATTTTTTTCTAAAAAAAAAACCAAAGGAAGACCATGTGAGCAACATAAGAAACAGGTTAGTAAGGTAAAATGGACCAAAGGAGGTGTTATACTAATGTAGGTTCTTAGCACTTTAGGTCGGTATTCCTACTTTAGTATGGTGGATGTGTCAAAAATAACTTGGAAATTTTCCAAGAATTCATAAAAGGGTTTATGGGACCAATAAAAGGGTTGGATTGTTGGTTGAAGGTCAAATCTTCAAAAAATTACCTTTGAAATTTTTATAAGAGGACTGGAAGAAGGAAAGTAAACCCCTTCCCCCACAACTATTGAGAGAAGCCCATAACTGAGCTTTTAAATTTGAAGAAATAAAAAAAATAAAATCAACATCGAGATATTCCGAACTGTGAACAGAGGATAACAAAGGCTCGGATAAAGGCCTAACTATTTGAATGTAGTTGGGCTGGGGCAACATTTAGCTCGATTAACACTTCTTTTTCAAACACGGTTTAGGGTAGGCGAAGATGCAATTTGATAAAAACTGTCATAGAAAAAGCAGAACTGACCAGTAGGGTCATTAGACTCATCTCTACAAACTAGCTCGTCGGGTTCACAAACGATTATCCTAATCAAATTGTCATCGATTTTGCTTAAGCTACAAGAATTGCGAAGATTTCTAATCTTTTTTGTGGTAGGTATATACAGAGGTTTCCTTGAGCAAATCCTTTTCACCCAAGGATAGGTAGATATGTAATCCATGAATTAGACAAAGAACAAAGAACAAAGAACAAATACAAATATACAAAAACATAAAAGGAACCTACGTAGTGAATCATATACAACAAACGAGACAAGCAAGTGGAATATCCAAATGGAACAGTAAAACCACCACTAACAGAGCATATAAAAGGCAATGGAATGGTGGGGACGTACCTAAGACGCAGTGGACAATGAAGGGTTCACGATGGTAAAATGGGAAGCAAGGAGGCATCAGGAGTCTTTTAATGAGAATAAGTGAATGGGAGAGAGGGAAATGACCTATTTCAAGAAGAAGTTGAAATGGTCGACCAAAGGTCCACTGATGTTTGACACGTGTAAAGCGACATTCATGGTTGACGGTCCTGATAAATCAATTTCTTGTCATGGGAAAAAGAGACCACTCCCTTTTGAGCAAAGAAGGGAAAACATTTTATTCGAGTAACCCAGTCGATAAGTGACACATGTTAGGGGGCATTTATGATTGATGACCCCAAGGGGGTTCTGTCCGGTCGTAAGTTACCTTAGGATGTGTGTGATGATCGTCATTTGAGGCAAAGGGTCTTTCACATTAGTATGCATGAACCTCTTTGTCGAGCACGACTCGAGGTTAGGAGGCTGTGTGTTGTTCGATTAATTCGGTTTAATGGCCGAATTATTGCTTTTTACAAGGTATGTTGTACTTCGAAAAAAATATTGAACAACATGTACTTGCTTGGTGTGGCAACAAAGACACGTAACTCGTTGAGAAGAGACTTTAACCAAGTGATTTCAATGAAGATAGTGGTTATACTTTTGAACTTTGCTTTGTGATACAACTTTATATTTGTGAGAAGCCCATGAGATGATGTTGGTGTAGGTGCAATGAAGAAATCTCAAGAAAAGCAAAGAAAACACTCTCAAAGAGAATGCAAAGAAAGCTCAAAGGAATAACTTCACAAAGTGGAGAATTACAATCATTTCACACATAACTCAAAAGACTAAATATGTTATGCAAGACCACTAATATAGATTTTGTTGCTCAGCTTGCCCCTATTTTTGTTCTGCACCTTCAATCCCTTTATATACCTTGTTAATTTTGGATTTTTCCATATCTTTGTTTGGTAGATAGTTGTTGTTTAGCAGTCAAAATAAAAAGATTCTAGTGCAGTTTGTCTAAAGCAGTGATAGACCATTAAATGCTAGAGAAATGATAGTATAGTTATGGTCAAATGATCCCAAGTTGTTTCCCAACAAATTCAGTAAAGAGTCCAATGAACAAAATTCAAAACATATCTGCAAGTAATGAAAATTAACAATAACAGTAAAGGAAAAAAGGTTGTGATTGTTAAGCAAGAAAATATAAAAGATTATTTAAAATAATAGAGAATGCAGGTTGACTCCCAAGTAGGGTGACAAAGTGGGTTGGATGCCCCGCATAGACCTGCAAAGTGTGGGCTGATTTTCGTGGCCCGCCTCACATTAGGGTTGGTCGACGGGCTTGCGAGTTGACCCACATAACTTCCACAATGGACTATCATATAAATAAATCAAGTCTCTGAAAATTGATGCATGAATTAATCAAGCCTGTGATGTACAAGAAAGTATGACAAACAAATACACCTCATAAATTCTGAAATTGATTAGACAAGATGGCAAAAAATCATTCATAGTACACATCATCAATAGTTACAAGAGATTTGATGAACTAAAAAACAACACTGAATAAGCAACTGACATTAATTAATAATCAAAAGTAGTTATCACATCAAACACTTGTTATGCAGTTGCTATTATATCATCTTCTTCCTGATATGATTCCAAATAGAACTAACTGTAGAATTTAGGGTTACAGAAATGAATCAATTAAAAATAAAAACAATGAAAACCTGGATAGAGGAATGTGCCACAAACAAAGTTTGATAAATCTAAGGATGATCGTCACAAGAATAGGTGGATTCTTGATAAGATCGCAAGATGCAGGGAAAAACCTTAATAGAGAAATATTCTCTTTTAAAATTGTCAAAATATTCACCCTTCATTCTGATTTCCAAAAGTGTATAAATACAAATTTAGTTATAGGTCTTGGGTTCAAATCCTAACTCCAAGCAAAATAATAATATTATTTTATTTTAATACTTTAAGCATGTTGTGCATGTAATCAACTTAGTCTTTTTAAATTGTGGGTCATTCAACAATTGGATCTCTAAAAGACTAGCCACCCTTGGGCTTGGATGTTCGTATCATTCCCTCCTTCTTGAGAAAGACCTTGGATGTCCGCATCAAAGACCTTGGATGTCCGCATCATTCCCTCCTTCTTGAGAAAAACCTTGGATGTCCGCATCATTCCCTCCCTCTTGAGAAAGACTTGAAGTTAAGTCCAAAACTTCATCATCTGTAGTAAAAGGAGACAAATCAGACACATTAAAAGTGCTACTCACATTGTACTTAATTGGAAGATCAATCTTGTAGGCATTGTCATTAACCTTTTCTAACACTTGAAAAGGTTCATCCCCTCTAGGTTGGAGTTTGGATTTTCTTTGTTCAAGGAACCTTGCTTTCCTCATGTGTACCCAGACTCCATCTCCAAGATCAAAGATTACTTTCTTTCTTCCTTTGTTAACTTGTTTAGAATATCCTTCAACTTTTTTTTCGATTTGTGCTTTAACCTTTTCATGTAGCTTTCTCACATAGTCA
The DNA here is from genome assembly GCA_013389735.1 of Phaseolus lunatus. Taxonomy (NCBI): domain Eukaryota; kingdom Viridiplantae; phylum Streptophyta; class Magnoliopsida; order Fabales; family Fabaceae; genus Phaseolus; species Phaseolus lunatus. Next base: position 50,192,050 of record CM023864.1, read on the forward strand.
ACCTTAGCCTATGCATTTTTATGCTTTAAAACAGAAATGTTAGACATAGGTAATGAGTCTAATGGAATTAAAGGATTTAATCCATTCACAATTTCAAATGGATAACCATTTGTTGTACTATGAACAACCCTATTGTAAGCAAGCTCAATATCAAAACATAATTCTTGGATAACCTTCACTTTTTCATAATCTATCTGAACTCCTTTGGCACTTACCACAAAACCCAAGAATGCTTGTTTAGTACAAAATGTACATTTATCAAGATTAGCATACGACTTTTCTTTTCTAAGAACATTCAAAACAGCACATAAATGTTCCACATGTAATTCCAAACTAGAGCTATAAATGAAGATGTCATCAAAATACACCACAACAAATTTGCCCAAAAATTCTCTCAAAACATGGTTCATCAATCTCATAAAAAGTACTTGGGGCATTTGTTAGCCCAAATGGCATCACATGCCACTCATACAATCTGTATTTTGTTTTAAAGGTAGTTTTTCATTTATCCAATAAATCATCTAACCTGGGAATAGGGTGTCTATATTTGATGGTAATGTTATTTAGTGCTCTATAGTATGTGTACGCCCTCCAAAAATAATCCTTTTTAGGCCCCAAAATGACTGGAATAACACATGGACTCATGCTCTCTTGTACCCATCCTTTGCTTATCAATTCTTCAACTTGAGTTTGGATCTCTTTTGTCTCTTGAGGATTGCTTCTATAAGCTGGCCTATTAGGAAAAGATGCTCTTGGAAGAAAGTCAATGTGGTGTTCAATTCCCCTTAGAGGTGAGAGTCTTTTAGGAATTTCACTTGGAAACACATTGCAAAAGAGAATCAACACTAGGAAGAAAATTAATTTGGTTAGAATGGCCAGCAACCAAAGAGTTGTTTTTGCAATAATAAAGAGGTTTGCTAGAAAGTAGCAACTTCTTCACTTCCTTCACTATTAGTAATCCACTCATTTTTCTCTCATGTGTTTCTCTTTTTTTAGGTGTTTCACTCTTGTGTTGTTTAAGTGTTTCACTCATCTCTTTTTTCTCTTGGACTTTCTTTTCTCTTAATTTGATTTGATCCTCACACACCTCTCTAGGAGATAAGGGTTTGAGAATGATCTTCTTGTTATTCTGCATGAAAGAGATTTTATTGGTGAAACCATCATGAATAGCTTTGGTGTCAAACTACTATGGCCTCCTTAACAAAATGTGAGTTGCCTCCATTGGAACCACATCACACAAGACATTGTCATTATATTGTCCTATGGATAGGTTTACCTCCACTTGCTTGCTCACTGTCATCTCTCCATCTTCACTAAGCCATTGAAGCTTGTATGGCCTTGGGTACGGTTTTGTCTCCAAATTCAATTTGGTAACTAGTCTTAAGCTAGCTACATTGGTGCAACTTCCTCCATCAACTATGAGTGAACATATTTTCCCTTGAATGGAACATCTAGTATGGAAAATATTTTTCCTTTGGGTTTGGTCCAAAGCTTGCATTTTGCTTCCCATAAGCCTTTGAATTATCAACAAATCACCCTCCAATGCATCCAACTCCACCGCTACCTCTTCCTTCTCTTCTTCACTTGAAGATTCACTGACTATTTGTGAATTTGATAAAATCACCCTATTCTTTTTGTTGGACATTCTAAAGCATAATGTTCTCTTCCCAAGCATTTGAAACATTTTACCTCACTTGTCTTCCTTTTAGGTGGTAAATTATTATATCTATTAGGTGGCTTCCCACTTGAAGACGTGACCGAACTTGAGGGAACTCCTTTATCCTTCATAACCTTATCCTTCCAATTGGAATTTTTATTATTGTTAGAACTCCTCCTCATGATTCCCTTTCTCTTGAGTTGTTGTTTTACTTGGTTAGCCTTGTGCAACAAATCTTCCATGTCAACATACTCTTGCAACTCCACAACATCCCTAATATCATGGTTCAATCCATTCAAAAACCTAGCCATGGTTGCTTTGTTTTCTTCATTCTTTCTAGCTCTAATCATGGTCACCTCCATCTCTTTAAAGTATTCTTCCACACTTCTATTCCCTTGAGTCATTCTTTGAATTTGAGTTGCAATTCCCTTTGGTAGCTTGCTGAAATATATCTCTTTCTCATAATCCTTTTTATTTCAGTCCAAGAGTCCACCATGGGTTCCTCATATATAATTCTCTCCCTTTGGTATTTAGGCCACCAAGTTAAGGCATAATGTGTAAATTCAGTTGCTGCCAACTTCATCTTTTGCTCCTCATTATACTCATTGCAAGCAAACACATGTTCCACTTTAATCTCCCACTCTAAGTAAGCTTCAGGATCACTCTTCCCTTTGAATGTGGGAATATTTAATTTTATCCCATCATCAAATCTCAGTTGTCTTTGTTGTCCTTCATTCTCTCTTCTCATCTTCCTATCTCTCCCTTTATTTTCATGATTTTCTTGTTGTGTCTGCTCCATTTGATCCAACCTCTCATGAAGTCCATCACTCTGTTGTTTCATTAATCCCTCCAAATGTTGTGTTAAGGCTTGCATTTGTATTTGTAAAAGTCCACTATTTGACGTTTCCCCTACCATGCTCAAGTAAACAGATTAAAAATAACAATAAGTGTAGACCTCACACCATGTTCACGCTCAACACTCTTGTTTCACACAATAAGACTTTTTTTTTTTTGTAATGATCACACTGCCTTTTACCACTCATTCTCTGACTTAAGGTTGTTACAAGAATCTAAGCAATCAAGAATCACTTTCAAAGTAGCAATTCAGAATCACTTTCCACCTTGTAGGGACATAAAGACATAACCCACATGATGCATCAATATCACTAAACTTTTCAAGGCATTGTTTGAATTTCACCATTCTACTCTCTGAACCCCTCACATATTTGATGGTATTTCTAATTTGGTTCAAAGCCTCACCAAGCACCTTTAATCCTTCTTGAACAATTAAATTTAACATATATGCACAACAACGAACATGAAAGAATTCACCACCACATATCAAACCATTTTTGTAAAAGAAGTTGGCTTCTTAAAGTATTTTGGAGAACATCATTAGCATAAGCATTATCCAAAGTGATAGAAAATATTTTTTTCTCTAATCTCCAATCTTGTAAAAAATCATAAATTTTTTTAGACAACTCAAAACCTGTATGAGGGGGAGACATATGACAAAAGTTGAGTAGCTTGCTATTTAACTTTCAATTTAGGTCAACAAAATGGGTAGTCAATGATATGAAACCCTCAGTATTAATAGATGTCCATAAATCAAAAGTTAAGCATATCTTACTAGGAACAGAAACAAACAATTCTTTAAGCATGATCTTTTCTTTAATATACATTCTCCCAATATCAGTCTTAATAGTGTTTCTAGAAATCATAATTGCATCAGGACACAAGTAGTTTATCCAAGTCCTAAGTTCAGGATACTCAACAAATTTATAAGGCAAATTATGTTTAATAATTAGATTAGATAACAATTCACGATGTACAACTTAATCTATCTTTTTTCCTTTCAACTTTCCCTACATATCTAAAATCATTTTACCCACATCTTCAATTTTTCTTTTATCACATTTCATAACATGACGATTTAAATGAGAAGTGATATATCATCTTCCTCAATTTCATTTTCACAAAGGGACATATTAATATCCTCTCCAGCCATTCCAATTTTCAAATTAAGATCCTGATTAATAGCATAAACATAAAAACCTATCTAAACATAATCATAAATACAAAGAGATAAAAATAATCATATAATCATATTATGTTTATTATATAGCAACGGGATGTAATGATCATTTATTATGAATTAATCATGTTATTAATAGGATTTAAGTATAATTTATTAGTCTGTTATATTACAAGGAAAAATAGTTTATGAAAAAGCAATAGTATTATTCCCCTTATTCCCCTCCTCTTGGATTGAAAAGCAATTACTCCTATAGCAATTGGAAAATCATAGAAGAGAAGTGAATAAAATTACTAATGATGAAATATAAATATTAACTCCTAACTCTAGCCCATGCTTCCCCATAATGCCCAAAAATGCCAAGAGCATAAACACAAGTTCATCCTGCGAACATGATTTCTATCTGAGGGCTCATTTTCTTATTCAATCATCATCACTCAAGGACATATTAAGCAACATAACTCTCCTAAATAGCATACTGGATCAACATGATGTTGGATTTAAAAACCCACCCGGTACTACCTTCTAACACAATGTCAACGACACATTTCAAAAGCAATGCATTAGAAACAAAGGGTGGATGACATTTCAAAAGCTTTGTTCCTGCATACCTTCGTTCATTAAAATTTTGAGTTGTAGATTCCAAAGTTCAGAACTTTGCAAATTTTAAGATAAGTAACCCAATGAAGATGGCCAAAATTACTCGAAAGTTGTCACCTATGAAGCCAACACTACAACAAATAGAAAACAAGCTTCTTCATATCACTTGAATCCCTTTTATCTCAGAGGAAGGCATCAACTAACAAATTAAAGACGTGTCCATGACTAATATGTTGAAAAAAAGAAACAATGTGGAGGTTGCTTTACAAATTTTAAACTACTAAAATCTAAAAATTGCAAAAAAAGGTAAGGGAAAAAAAGTCTCATGAATAAAAGTTAAAATTAACATCACAAACCACCCTTCACCAGCTTTTGAAAATAGAAATCAAACATATACATCCATAAATTTGTCTCTATATCAAAGCACGGGAAGTGGCGGAAGGTTAAGGAGGAAGGAAACAGAACCTAGAGGAAGATGGTAGTGGAGGGCGGTGATAGATGATGGTGTTGGCGGTGGAGGGAATTGGCAGATGGTGACACAGAGGTCTATTTCTTTTAGGGATTGAAAATGATTATGATGAGAAAAGAAAGAACAATGGGCTTGCTTGAGAAGATATACATGGATGGGGTTTTGTAGCGAGCTAACTAGCCAACCTGCCCCACCCCATCGTAAGTCCGCACGAGGCGTGGGTTATGCGGGGTGGGGCTTAAGTAGGTTAGCGGGTCAAATAAAGGAACCTACCTTGCGTTATTTCTTGCGGGCTAAGGGTCGGACCGTGCGGTCCGCCTCGTTTTGCCACCCCTAGTTCTAAGTTCCTCCTCCAATGAGTTCCTTACAAATAGGGATGGCAATGTGGGTTAACCCCCTCGAATAGGCCTGCCCTACACTTAGACCGTAAAATGCAAGGCGGGTTGGTCCGCCTACATAAAATATGCAGACTGATTTTTTTAGCCCACCCTACATAAGGGTTGACCCGCATAAGAAATATTTTTTTACATATATTCAAAATTTTACAAGTAAATTATATTTTCATCAAGTAACTCATATTTTTTTTCAAAAATTAATTATTAAACTATATCGGATTATATTATTAATAATTTTAATTTATCTAGATTGTACAAAAATGCTTAATATTTAATTATTCTATTTTTTTAAAGACAATGGTAAATATGTAATCTTACATCTTACACATTTAAAAAAATAAAAATATTCTCATAATCATGAGATCAGTCACAAACTTCAATAAATTTTTCCCATAAATCCATTTTAACATATACCAATCCAAATCTACTAAATTTCTTCACACTTTTCTCTCAAATCTTCATATCTATTCCTATAAATCTTTACACTTTCACTTCTCAATCCAAACACAACCTTTAACCTTCAACCTTTTAACTCGAGTTTCTTGTTTGGTGTCTAGTCACTTGTCAAACTAGCTTGGATGAAAAAAATCTGAAAACTAAAACTGGAATTAAAGTCGTATGGATGGTCAAAGACTAATCAATGAACAAGGAATTACTTTCACCTCTTTGCAAATACGATTTCAGATTTTCAGCATTGCCAGTATAAGAATTGGATCGTCTCTCACATTCTGTATTAAGTTAAAGGAAGGCTCATGGAGATTATCCTTTTTATATCACTATCCTTTCTCAACTCAATGTATTGCTAATGGACATGGTATACAATGTTATCTTAGATTAGTTAAAGGTTTGTAGAGCAGCCTCCACTTTTATTACAATTTAAAAAAAAAAAAACTTTTTCATCTTTTAAATTCTAAAATTAACTATAAAATATTCGATACAAACCACTTAACAAGAAAGCAAACTAAAATTATTTATTTTCGTTCACTAATAATTTTATCTTTAAATTTAAATTTATTATTTTATTTGTGAAAATATATGTTGTTTTCAAGATGCAAAACCTAACATTATTATTTTCATAGAAAATAGAATTTCAAAAATAAGAAATATATATAGAAGACATTGGTTGCCACCAACACAGTGAATTTAATTAGTAACATAAAGACTTTTTATATTATTGTTCAATCATATATAAACATAAAATTATTGACATTTATGATAATTATTAAAGATTATACACTAATTTAGTATGAATGAACCTCTCAAAATAATTCCTAGAGGTAAAGTTAAATCAATTTTAACATAGAACAAAAATAAGGTCATTTGTCTTCATTAATCAAGGCTTTCCTCTTCTTCGCCCCTTTCCATTGCATTGGCCTTAGCCATAGCCATAGCTGCCACTATAAGATGTTTCATAAAATGTACCATCTTGCATTCTGATGCTTCAAAGGAGCGCCCTTTGTAAATGCACGCATTCTTTAGTCGCGAAGGGTTATTTCTTCCCAATGATTTCCCACCTCAATCAAAACCATCCCTTTCTTTTCTCCCATGGTTCATATAAAAAACCCTTATCCACACAAAACCCGTTTCCCCTTTCTCCCAAAGTTCCAATCTTTCCTAGTTCTACAGCTATCCCTGTTCTTCAAGTTTCAAGGGTGCAATCCATTCACTCACACTTTTCCGTGAAACGGTTATCTCGGCAGGTAAAGGGGAAAGTGCAGGATGTGCTGTTAGATTACTTGCATTCGAGCAGGGGATACAGCTTCGTGGATGCTGAGTTCATTAGCAAAAACTCACCATGTTTTGTTCAAGGTTTGGTGTCAGAGTTTCATGGACAAGATGATGATGTTGCCACGTGTTTAAGGAAGTGGTTGTGGTACAACCCCATTAATGAGTTTGAACCATTCTTTGAGAGTTTGGGGATTAGCCCTCATGAGTTGCATTTGTTTCTTCCACGTGGTATGATGTATTTGTCTGATGATCATGTTTTGCTCGCCAATTTCCACGCTTTGAGTAACTATGGAGTTCCAAGGAATAGAATAGGGAAAATTTATCGAGAGGCAAAGGAGGTTTTTGAGTATCCTAATGGATTGTTGTTGTCGAAATTTCGAGGTTATGAAAATTTAGGTTTGAGTAGATCCATGGTCATCAAGCTTGTTGTTTCTTGCCCTTCACTTTTGGTTGGTGAAACAAGTGTTGAATTGGCCATGGTTCTGGATTGGTTGAAGAAAATTGGCATTGGGCATGATTGGATTGGGAATTACATGTCTTGTTTGAAAACATATTACCCTAGAAGAATGCTTGATGCAATGGAATTTCTTCATAAAGTGGGTTATTCTGAAGAACAGATGCACAATTTATTCAAGGAAAACCCTGCATTATTACTGGAAGGTCTTGAGAAGAAGCTTTTTGTATTTTTGAGTCTGGCATTTAAGTTAGGTCTCAATAAGAACATGATGTATTCTTGTTTTGTAGAATATCCCCATATCTTGATTAATAAGTGTGCAAAAAATCTTTTGGGAGTGATTGGCTTTTTGCGTTATGTTGGAATGGATATAGATGCCATTTCGCTTATTTTGTCTAACCACATGCGTCTTCTGAGCTCACATCCTTTGAAAGGCCCTAAAGTTGTTTGTTTGCAGTTAAAACTTAGAAAAGCTGATCTATACCAAATCATAAAGGATGATCCACTGAAGCTAATTAGTTTGGCTTCAAAACTGAAACAGAATACTGATTTACAGTTATTGCGTGATGACCCAAGTAAACATTTGGGGAAAACAACATTCTTGCTGAAGTTGGGATATGCTGAGAACTCTGAGGAGATGACAAAAGCAATAAAAAGATTCCGAGGGAGAGGGGATCAATTACAAGAGAGGTTTGATTGCCTAGTTGAAGCTGGTTTGGACTATAACATTGCAATCAAAATGATAAAATGTGCTCCTATGATTCTAAACCAGAACAAAGGTGTGATTCAAAAGAAGATTGATTTCTTAAGAAACATTTTAGGTTACCCATTAGATTGCGTCGTTGCATTTCCAGCATACTTGTGCTATGATTTAGAGAGAATCATGCTCAGATTTTCAATGTATGCTTGGGTGGCAGAAAGGAAAGCCGTAAAACCTATGATGGCCTTGAGCACTATCCTCGCATCCTCTGATGAAAAGTTTGTAAAATACATTGTGAATGCACATCCTGAAGGTCCAATCATCTGGGATGATCTAAAGAAGTTATTGCTAAAAGATAAGAGCCAACTCTCCCCTTAAGTTTTGTGAAGTGTCTATTTAAGTTAATATATGCATTACTAAATCATTTTAGCCGAACTAATTCTTTTATTTTGATATAGGAAATGTCTTTGCAAATGAATAGGGTGTTTTTCTTTTATGCACAATAAAATTCTATTTTAATAAGGATTTTTTTTTCTTTTTATTCTTTGATGTCTGGTTAGACTGAGGTCATTCATATAAGTTCTAACCAGGCGTGATAGCTTAATTTTCCCTCCACTTGACTTGGTTTTATTTATTTCCTTTATTTTGGACAATCACTAAACATTAAATGAATGTCAGTGAAAAAGGCAACCATTTACAGTAGATGTCTGATAAATCTGGTCTGGACAACAGAAACTGTTATATTAACTATAATGTTTTCATGGTAATTGAGGTGATCTCCTTCAAAGAAGGCTTCTTTGCCATTTCTTTATGTGGTGTTTCTGCAAAGAGTGTTTTATCACGGCTGGGACTGTGGCTTAGGAATAAAAGTTTCCCATGTTTAGTAGAATAGAATAGAATTAACATATTTCCTGGGTATATAAGATTCATAGGGATGCTAATATATGAATAAGCGAGAATACAATCTTCCCACCTTCATAGGTGAGAATAAAACTTTACTATGGTTATTGACTGTAAAAGTTACTAAAATTTTCCTTGGTAATTGATAGTAAATATATTTTTCCTTGGAAAGTTAAATAATAACCAAACTAATTTTATATTTTTTTTCTAGGAATAAGATTTCTGGGAATGAAATTTCCAGGAAAATGGTTTATTTTTAATGAAAAAGTTCTTGTACCAAATATTACTTTTGGCGTATCAATCAAAAGTTCCAAATTCCAGGATAATCTATTTGTACTAATCAATTGAAAACAAGCTTCATATATGATGAAATCAATAACCAAAAGAAGAAACAAAATACATTGAATAGTGAAAGAGGACAAGCTTTAATATCTCTAGTGGGAAAATATTTTGGTACTGAAATGGTTATAGAAAATTTCTTCTTAAGATAATGCAACTTTCTTATTTATATATGGATCTATGATATTCACAGTTGAGTAATTGACTGAATCTTTTATCATAAAATTCTGTTTCTTGCACTGTAAACAATATAACATGACCTGATTTCTTCTTACAAAAGCATTTCCTTTGGTCTAAAGTGTGATAGAGCAAGTTAGCTCGCAAATCTTGCTCGCCAGGGGCAGAGCCAAGCCATTTTCCTTAATCTTTCTTTCTTACCTTTAATTTAATGCTTTTACTACTTGAAGTATATGCTGCCAAAAATTGAACTTACTTATTCGTTTGTCATTATTCTCTTCATTGTCATTTTAATTGATTTGCTTGTTTTGTATAACGTGCTTTGCATTCTGCCTCTTGGTATATGTCATTTTGTGTTTTGTCCTCCTCTAGGCCTAATATAATGTTTGTTCCTTGTAATACTTGGAATATTTCGGTGTAGTTTAACACGTGAGACTATAAATCATATGCATATACTTTTACTTCCTGCCATTGATAGTCGAAGGTATTGAGATTATTCCCTTTGTATCAGTCATAGACATCTGAATTATATAGGAACTTATAAGACCTTGATCCTGTTAACTAAGGCAAAGAGAAACAATTATCTTATGAAACATAAATTGGTTTGGTTGATGTACATACATATTAATAAATATATGATATATACTTGGATATCTAGTTACAACATTTTCATTCCTTTTTTTTTTGCACCAGTGAGAGAAGGGAGATGGTTAGTTCAGTCCTAGGGTTACACACACCAGAAATATTCCTTGATTCAAATTATGAGCCAAATTTGTTAGTCATGGGGGATGGGCAACTAGGTGAGTTTTTAATCACGTATATGATCCATCACAATAGAAGCAACTTAACTTGATGCAGCATATTATTTTTAGGACACCTTTGTACTTGCTTGCCTGCAGTTTTCTATTTAGTTTTGTTTTGAAAGCGCCAAAAATGGGCTTTATTAGTTGTATGATTTGGTTTTGGTTGTACTAATGTAAGTCAAGAGTTGTGTGATTTCATGATAAATTTGACAATCACAAGTGACTGACTTTCAGGAAATGTTCATGCACCGGTCTGGTTTTTAAAGAACATCTACCTTTCAAAAGCATAGATGTCCTAGAAGGCTAGAAATGATATCAACTTAAGAAGCTGATAATTAATAAAGAGCTGATATCATGTTATCCACCAAGAGTTAATATGATAAGCATTTGTGAATCCAAGTTTGGATGAATTTCTTTAGATTTAGATGTTTTCTCAAAAGTGAATTTGGCAATGAGGAAGCATTTGATTTTGACCATAAATCATTCCAACCAAAGAAAGAATAGGAAATTCTCTACTCCGGGGGTTTAACATTTTCCAAACCATGTATTGATATTACAAACTATAGACCCGTTAACATAATAGGGCCATGATATATATATATGTGAAGGAAAACATACATGGAGGACACCAAATATAGCAAAGTGCCTGAGAAGTATAAATACTATATATTGTTGAAAACAAAAGGACTTATTTCTAATTATCAGCACATTATATGGTGAATGTGCTGAGTAGACATACTTGTATATGTACACATCGACATGTAGTCATTCATAGAAAGGCCAAATGGCAGTTTATGGCGAATGTGCAAACATGAAGAGGCGGCAGTACATAAATAAAATTCCACTAGAAGTTATTTATTGTAAAAATTGATATAAAACACGCAGCACCATGTACTTTGCAACGATACTATTTGTCTTCTCAGTTGGATGGAAAGAGTCCCAAAACACATATTTGGTAGCATCTGTGCAGCTGAACATTTGGCCCCTGCTGCATGCGTAACCCATCTCGAACATTCCAGTAGCACAACATGCCACTGAGGTTGACTCAAATCCTGTAGAGAAAAAAGTTGAATTAATTATTGTGCCTCATAATTATTTTATATAAAATATTGTGATAGGTATGACTTCTAAGATACATGGTTTTGGGGGTGACAACATACCATAAAGTTCAGGCTTTTTTATGATGCTCAACATAATGTAATACGGATTTGAAAACACCAATTTGATCCCAGAAAGCTCTTGGTTTAGCTTAGTGGTCAAATTCTTGAGCTTATCATTGAACTCCAATGCTATGTTATTGAATCTGGCAACACAATCATTCCCACCAGCAACATTTGTGGTTCTTTCTAGTGGCAAGCATCCCATGGGAGGTAACCCTCCTAGGGATATCTTCCTAGCACCAAGATCATAGAGTCTCCTTATGAAGTTCTCAGCTATTCCAGCAAGAAAGGTTTGGTACTGTTGGGGTGTGAATTGGGATGCTCGACCAGGCATGGTATAGTAGTTCTCAAGGAAGTCATTTGTCCCAAGACTCATAAGGTGTAATGCATCAGTTATGGTCTCTTTTGCCTTGTTTTCACCAAGATAGGCACTCAAATTCTTTTGGTATCCCTTGTAGTACTCTAATTGCTTCCATAGTGGTATCACAGACTGCAACCAATATTCATTTCTTCAATATCAAACTAAACATGCATATATGTATACATTGATGGATAGTAGCTGCCTAATAAAATGGAATTAAAGGATAGACATGTTATGAGAAAATACCAAGAATAAGATTCAGGAAAATGGGGTGTCTAAAAATCATTATAGAAAATTTGAGAAAACCAACAATAGCCTAGAAAGAAGAAAAAAAAAAAAAAGAGCTTGTTGAAATGTAAAGAAAGCACTTTGCACTATATATAGGTTGAAAGAGACATGAATTACCAGAACATCTGAAGTTGCATTATCATAACCAGTTGCTGCAGAAGCAAAAGTGACCCCACTTGCAAAATCTGAAATATTATACCTAGGATCCAAGTACGCTGGCACATAAGGTTTGAGGCCAAAAGCCTCAGAAATAAAATCCGTTGGTATCCTTCCGTTGCAAAACCTCCCAGTGGCTTTTCCACCTTCAAAGTCACGCCCATATGGTTGGAAATTGCTCCTTGCAATGGTGGGAATGAAGTTGTTGTTGCCGGCATCAACGGAAGAGTCGCCGAAGACTATGGTGGCCGGCACCTTGGCAACAGTGTCTCCTACTAGGAAGAGTAAATGAAGAAGCACAATGTGGTAGCATAGTAGTGTTGTTATTCTTCTTCCATGCCCTTCCATTATGTGTGTGTGTTGTATAGGGTGACTTTGGAGTGTGGTAGGGAAGTGAACTTGTGATAAAATAAATATTGGTTAGGACTATTAATGGAACTTTGATCTTTTGGTGCTTGGGTGAAGAAGTTGTTGGGAACCATAATTGCTTAGACAAGAACACAGTTCTAAGGATGTGACCAGCATTCAAGGACTTTTAGAGGGGTAAATTATACATTAGCTTTCTTTTTTAGGAAAAAAATACAAAGTTAATGTGTTTATGCCAATAATTATGAAAATAATCACTTTAATCTTGTTATTTTCATTCTTTCATTATTAGTGAATTCCTATCAAAGAAGAAAAAGCAAAGTAGGAAACAGATGAAAAAAGTCATTTATTTTTTTTATAATTATCATTAATAAAAGTATAGTTCTTAACATACCACACTTTTATGTGTTTCTTTGAACTCCAAAATTTTTCGAAATAGCGATGTTAACATGAGTATTAAAAACTATGATAGTTGGAATTTTTTAAAAGAGATATAAAATGATAAAATTTGTGACATTTTGAGAAGTTAGAAACAAAATTAAATAAAAAATATTAAAAAATAAATTACTTGAAGATTTTGTTTTAAAAGGAAAAGAAATAAATTATCCCTTACAGTAATTAATATTTGTCTAAAATCGGAGGAATGCCATTGCTTTTAGAATGATTTGTTTTTTGTAAAAGTAGTTATTTATAAATTAAAATAAATGACCGTTAATATTACAATAAAAAATAAATATCTTAATATCACAATAATATGTATTATATATTATTCACGTATGATAAAGCAAAAAAAGAGAGGCGTCAACGCTGAATCTCTTACGTGGTATGTTAAGTTGTTGGAAACCGTATTTGCTTAGACAACAGCATTTAACATTTTTTTGATTCAGTCAATGGTGGTTTACATAAAAAAAAAAATGCTTAATGTATTTTTCGAATATTCCAATTATGCATGGTGACAATCTAGCACAACCAACCATGTTCATATTCAACTATGTACCACTTCATACAAAAAAAGCTACAACCATCAGCTTCACCCATTCACTACAAAATAAGGAAAGAACTTCACCTGCATTAGTTGAACCATGCTAGGAGAAGGATGACATTTTCACACTATTTTAGATGAAAAGAGTTTAGTCATGACTCTCACAGTTATTTCTTCATTTCTTTGCAAATCACTGAACTCAAATGACCATACACCATCCATTTTTCATACTTTATCTTCTGCATTAACAAGAGAATAACATCTTATACGATCCTCAGCTTCATCAAAATCAAAAATTAATTCTATTTATGATATTATAATTATCATGAATTTCATTTTTTCACTTACAACCAAGATTAAATATGAAATTTCTTAATAAATAAATTGTCTTCGCAACTTATATTCTGACATGAAAAATTAAAAATAAAATAGTCGCTTAAATCACGTATATAATAATTTGAAATAATATATCCTTATTTAAAAAAAACTATAAATTAAATTAGTTGTACCTTTTTAAAAATAAACCACTTATATATATATATATATATATATATATATATATATATATATATATATATATATATAAAATCCTTAAGCGCAAAAAATGAGTTTTTTAAATTATTATACCTAAATATTTGTTAAATATTTTCTTACAAAAAATAAAAATCAAAGTAAAGAAATATATTATACTATTAAAAATTAATGTCAAAAGAAAATATTTTTTAATATAAAATAATAATAAAAATATTATAATTACATAATTTTAAAATAAAATATCAAATAAATTAAGTGTGTTTTAATATCTAGATATATACATATTTATTTTTATGTCATACTTGATTTCAAAAATTATAAGTTCCTCGTATTCATATTCGTATAGTGACACTTTAAATATTTTTTTATAAAATGAAATAATATCCACAATTGTAGGTGTAATTGTCATGTTATAAACTAATCAATGTGACATTCTCAGATACGCTCTCTATCCGTTTGATCTATTTGCTTTAAATCTGACGGCAATTTTTATATTATTATTATTATTTTTTTTAATTTTAAGTTGCCCATTTTCACTATATGAATGCATCTTGTGGATTATACTTAACCACATTCGTACTTAATAAATTACATTGGATGCATTTACCAACAAAATATACTAAATACTAAAAGCACTTCCTTTCATATATCTGAGCAACGTATCTAGTATCTAGCAGCTAGCTGCACCAGATCCCATTTTCGTATTCTTCTAAACTAGTGTTAACTTTGATTTGTATGTAAAATTTTCAGGTAACAAAGGTCTTTTCTTGTTAATTTGAAGGTCATGATTAAAATAAACATTGTAATAGAAAAATATTAAAATTAATATGAAATGAATTAAAGTTTTCATTTTTTATATATATATATATTAAAGAGTGAGATAAAGTATAATTTAATTTCATAATTTGTAAAGTGAGGTTTTACATTCCTTTATATACCATAAATTACTTTTATTTTTAGTGGATGTAAAATCGTTAACATATACTTCTTATACTAGATATATACATTTTATATGTGTGTTTATATATTTATGAAAAGTTTGATAATAGTCGAGATGGTCAACAAATATCAGTAATATGAACTTTGATATTATCCTACATTATATAAGTTTATATTTCGGTGTCGATATTGACTCTGTTCATTGATACGACTCTGTTTATCTCCAACTCTTTGTTCCAATCTGGTAACTATACGGTTTATTGTGATAAAAGAGAAAGTCAAACTCATAACTCTTTTTCCTTTTCTCGTGCACTTTCCTTCACAACAATCCTTATTTTACAAGTCATTTAGGAAAGTTGAATTATACTTATATCTAAATTTATTCTAATAACGATTGTTAGATCTATCATGTTATCTATTCGATTAAACTGGTATGAATTATAATAAAAATATGAAATAGACATGTATGGATGTGAAGAAATATTAAAAATATTAGTTAAACAACAATTAAAATTAATTTATGATATATAAATAGAAAAAATTCTAACCTTATAAATTGAATAAATTGATTTTATGAGAATGAAGTATAAATGATATAAAAGTTGTATGTTTGAGCGATTCCGGCACCAACTAAGTGCCACCGAAAGAGGTAGAATAGAAGAGAGAAGAGAGGAGAGTATTAATTAGAGAGTGGCATGTTGTGGTTGCAACTGTCGAATGAACAACTTAAGTTATATGTATTAATTAAATGCTACCCAACAATAAAAGAGGTGACACAATTAATGTATACATTACTCAATAAATGCACCACACCTCACCTTTCTTTCTCTCTTCTCACACACCAAGTGCATGTATCCTAACTAAACTTGCAAGAGACTAGTAAGTAAACCCTTATAACACTTTTTTTTAATATACTTAAATACCATCAAATTTAAAATTTAAAATATTAAATAACATCTTAATTATAAAAATAAAATAAATCTTATTTTCTATTTTAAAAACATTAATTAAAGTGTGAGTTTTATGTGGAAGCACCAAAATAGTCTTGTGTATAAACAAGATTGTTGAAAAATTAATTAGAAAAAAGCAGGCTTAATTTTGTATATAATTGTAATGAATAAATTTTTAAAAGGTTATTAACATTTTAAAATGTGAAATTATATGTTTACTTAAATGGCCATGAACCCTAATTTGCTACTAGAAGGTGTTATGTTTATTGTTGTCATAAATCTTGTCCATGCCTTTATTATTAAGCCTTTCAGGAGACAAAGAGGACGACCAATAAAAGGGACACGTCAAGGGATTGTTGTTGACTTTTGATCAATTTGAATAAATTGTTCTTTTATTTATTTTTTAAAATTAACACTCCAAATAACTTCATAATAAAAAATCCACAAACCTACCTACTCCAAAATATTTACTAAAATGGACCTGTTTTTTTTAGGTTGTAGAATTCAGCTTTGGAAGAGTCGAATTCTCAACATTACTTATGGTATGCACCAGAAAAAGGTTGGAATTTGAGTAGCTGATTAGGAATTCTAATGTAGTATTTTGCTTTAAAACACCATTTTCTTTCAAAGAATTAAAATATTCTTAAAAATCACAATTTAAACAATATAAACTAACAATAACGAATTTAATACTATCAATTGGATATTATCAATCTTTAGATGAGATTTATGGAAGTATTGAGGGAAAAGATTATGCTTATAATTATTACATCTAGGATATTGGCTACATGAGTCTACTTAATAGGATATTGGATACATGACAAAGGATATACTATATTGGCTACATGAGTCTACTTAATAAGTATTGGCTACGTGAGTGAAGGATATAATTAAGGAATATATGATAATTGGGAAATTATACATGTTGATATGTGATTATGCATTATATGTGCAATTGTGAGTAATTTAAAGTAGGAATTCATGTATTAAGTAGTGAAATTTTTAAACTTTGGAGTATGTTAAACTTAACACTTTTGAATAAAATTTTGGTATGTTTAAATGAAAAATATGTTATTATCTTTTGTTGAATGTTGATCTCTGGGTTGACATAGTTCAAATAATAAAATATTGTTAAAGTGATGTCTAAGAGGTGAGTCATGATTATATATACCATTTAGTATTACTTGAGCGATAATATGAATGTTCAAATGATAATTTGTAGTTTGAGTGAGAGAGGTTAAGACAACTTTCTCTTTGAAATAGATAACATAGAAGCGACAACTTGATTGTTATGGTAGTGACCCATGAGTTTCTAAAACATGTGAGACCATGCAACTATATGTGAACATCAAACGACAGTGTAATTGCTCAAACTTTGAGGAAGCATGAGTTTAATGCTTTTGAAATTTGTTGTGTGTGACACAATGAGTGTATTGTTCAAGAATTGAAAAACTGCTTAAGCGATGGACACTCAAGTCTAAAAAGAGTATTTGAGTAAGGGAGATAAGAATGATTTTTCTCTTTGGAGTTTGTCTTTTGCTAAACAATGTAGACTACTTAAGTGAGCGAGTCTTCCTTAGTTGCAGGAAGTAAGGTTACTCAAACGAAATGTATTTGCTTAAGCATTATTTAGCTGATGGTGATGATGATATTGATGACTTAAATGTTAAATTAATTTTATGTATTTACAAACATATGATTAGTGTAGAAGATACATGTTTGATATTGTATTAATGAAGAGATGCCCACTATATATAAAAATATATATTATGATGTTTGTATACCATGTTATCCTTCATGGATATGACCCCTTTTATAAATTATGATGAGGATATTTAAGATAATATTGGATCCTAAGGTTGTAATATTAAGTATGAAACTCATTAAGAAAATAAAATATTGTATGTATTTTATTATTGATTTAATCACATAAGTATTACTTTAGATGGTAAGAAGTTGAATAAGATTCTTGTATATAACTACCTTGATATAAGAAATTGAGATTGGTTTTTACCAATAATATTCCTAATGGTTCAAGTGTTAATCTTAACTTTTAGTGGGACATATTTAATATAAATATTTTAAAAAATACTAAATATGTATTACACATTCAAATGTGATTTGACATTTCAACATCTTATATTTCATAAAGTTAAAAAATTAATTTTCTTCTTGGGTTTGATGTTGAAGATATGCTTTTCTAAATGTTCTTGTATGAGCCGGGAAGGTCTTGATATGTCCTTAATTAACTGTTTTCAGTATCAGTCTACAATCTTTAGTCTTTGGCAATCTTCGATCTCAACAGTCGACACATGAGGAGGGGTACTTGCAAAAGGTCTTTTGATGCTCAAGTTAGCTTTAGATATTCGGAGATTGAGGATAGTTAATGCTATTAAATGCATACCTTGACTTGAGTGTGGTCAATCTATTTATAGAGTGTCGTTGAACTTTTGGGGTGTTGTTTCTTATTAGTACGACTATCACTATTAATCTTGTGTTAGCCTGACATAAGATGTTAAATGATACTTTGATTTGGTTATTAGGCATGAGATTGTATATGTATGTCAAGGCGTGCTCGGGCGAATTGTGAGATATATTGTGTGAACTTATGCCTTTCGACCATATAGACACTATATATAGTGAGGAAGAGGTACAATAATATATGAATACTTATGATATATTATTATATCTTTCTATTGATGAATTATATTAAATAAAAATATTAAAATAGTGAAACAACTTACACTCACGTTATGTATAAAAGTCACTGAGAACTTGAACTGTGGTAATATCATAATAAGTAAAGAAAATTATACTAGAAAAACATATTTGTTTTACAGTGTTAATAGATAAGGTTTATTTTATGTTGTTAAAGTATTGATTTGCACATTTTTAAAATTGAAGGACTACTTTATAAAGAACTTTCAAATATTGTAGGGGAATAAGTTTTATAAAATCAAAACTCACTTAAATAGTTGTTTATTAAGAAGTGAAATTTAAGCCTAACTGAACTTTATAAAATCAATTCATAAGGTGAGATTTGCACTCACTTATATACTATGAAATTTCCTTATCTTTAGTCGATGTGGGATCTCCTACACACTCCCCTCACATCGAGACTGTCAACTCATATGTGGGACTATATATTGGTAAATTCTCCCTGCACCTTCATACTTCCCTCTGCGCCTCCATATTTTTTTTTTAATTTCAATAATATTCTTTTGAATATGATGAAAAGTGAGGTGTCTTCTTCTTAATTTTCAAATGGTGGTGGTTGCTTGTGGTGGCTGGTGGTGAATATTGGTGGTTGAGATAAGTTTTGTAGCGTTTTTAATGGTGGTGACTGTGTGTTTTGTTCGCTTATTATTTTTCATTTTTTTGAAAGTCACAAAACTAAAATATAGAAAAACTAACGAGGTGCAAATATTGAGTACAAAACTAAAAAAAAAAAAAATTATCTTCGCATTAGAGAATGTCGAATACAACGAATCTTCTCACACATGCTTAAATGATGAAACTACAAACGCTGCGGTTGGAGAAGAATGAAAGTATTGCGGTTGCAAGGCAAGTATAGGGTGCAGGGGTGCAATTGAGGTTATTTAAAAAGGGGAGGTTATGCTTCATTCGGGATTATTTAAATTTTTTTAAAAGGTTAAAATTGACTTTTAACAATTAATATGAAGGTGTAGGGGAAAAATATGAAGATGGAGATTTATATGGTTTGATAACAACTAGATAGTGAATGATCTGATAAGCTCAATAAACTTTTGTTATGATAGGATTTAAATGACTCTAATACATACTAAGAAGTGAATTTTAATTCTAATTTAATCTTATAAAAATGATTAAAATGTGAGATTTGCACATACTTATATATTATAAAATATTTTTATCTCTAATCGATGTGAAATCTCCAGTACCGTTGATGAAAGAAAATCCTATGATAAGTTTATATCTCTTTGAAATAAATTTGTGTTAAATATTTAATATTTTTTTTATTTCGAATTGATTTGCATCTCTATCAATACATGGGTAGAGCAACATTAGAAATTAAACCAGTTAATGGAGCAGGAAAATCTTAAGATTTAATTCAAAATTTCCAAACAGTATAAGCTTTTAAAGTAGTTTAGGTTCTGAGAAAAAGAAAAAAAAGAAATGGATTGATATGCAGGGAAATGTCAACAATTGGATATAACTGCACATGGATTTGTAGATTCTAACGTTTATATTTGCAGGAATCCATCACTATCCTTATGATTAAGACATAATATAATTATGAGAGTCTTTGTAAGAAAATATTATTTTGGAGGGAAGCATGAATTGAATCAATGGACAAATCAGGAAATGCATTCAAAACTGGGCCAAGATACATAAACCAATGCCTCATTAATTCCATGAATGTTATTAAATTGGTCTTTTTCCAGTTTTTGTTTCTGGTTTTGATTTTACTGTTTCTTTTAAAGTGAATTTAATTTTTAAAAAACATGGAAAATATTAAATTTTAATTTAGTTCAAAGTTTACATATGTTCATTTTAATTTGTTAATTAATTAAATTGATTTTTAATAATACTTTAAATAAACGTTTGCGTGTCTGTGTAGTGTGATATCAATTTAATTCGAGTATAGATTAATGATTCTCTTTTAAAATATAATAATTTCAGTATTAAGTGTTTTATATTTCACATTAAATATTAAGATACTATTATATTTTATTTTATCAATTATTTTTACTTGGGAGTAAGATACTTCTCAACACGTTTAATAAACAAACTTCAATCTTTTAGTTTGACCGGACACAATTTTAACCCGCTTTAAAATATTTAACACAAAATAAAAATGAAATAAATTTAAATAGAAATAAAAAATATTTTCAAAATTTAATTCATTAATAAAATTAATTTAATTTTAGATATAATAATTTTATATATAAATTATATTACATATATATGTTTTAAGAAAATAATATTCTTTTATTTTCTAAAATATAATTATTATTTTATAAAATTAATCACTTTATAAACTATAGTTCAATCCAAATCAAGTCAATTTAGACCACAAATTAAATGAGTCAAACAAAAAAAAATAGCATTCAGTTTATATCACAAATTTTTTTACATGACCTAATTTGTTTGAGGGAATTTTGATAATGATATATCATAACAAAACCATCTTGAAAACTCTATTTGAAATACTTGTTATTGAAACTAATTATTTAATCTCGATGTCACAATAGGAATTAAAAATCTCAAAATACTTTCACATCACTTTATGTCTTTATCTTTTTGTGCTTTTTGGACCACATGATCTTGTCGGTTTTTGCACTTTCATAGTTGGACCTCCAACACCAGCTCAACTTGTAACTAGGCTGTTTCTTCCTGCACCTGTTTAGGTTAAACAAAAAGATCTTTTTGTCCTTAAAAAGTATATTTTGGATTCTACAATTTATAAATTATAAATGTATATTTTCTATTTACACCTCCCTAATTGTAGAATTGGAAGGTATTTTTGGATTTTTCAATCTAGAATATTTTTTCTTCTTTAAAAATACACATTCGAATTACAAAATCTGAAAGGTATTCCAAAATGCAAAAATATATTTTGGATTGTTCAATTTGAAAGGTAAACTCGGATATGGGATTACCTTCCAGATTGTACAATCTGGATTGTAAGTTCAAAATGTGTTACAGATTGAACATTTTGGAAGGCACATATGGATTCATATTTACCTTCCGAATTGTATAATCTGAAATACATATTATACTAAAGGATGTTACAAATTGTACAATTTGATATACACGAAAAAAATGAAAAAAAAGTGAACGAAAAATGAACTTTAAAAATACCACAAAACTTATCTCAATTACCAATGTTCACTACCATCGCCCACTACTAGGAACCACAAACAACCACCACAAGCACCCAAGACCACTTGAAAATGAAGAATAAGTCACCACACTCTCCACCAATAAAAAACCCTAACATATATTGAGAATGTTAGGTTGGAATTTAAAAAATATGGAGGTGTAGGGAGAAGGGATGGAGGTGCAGGGAGAATTTTCCCTTTAACTTTTGGACTTTGAGACCTACTGCGAGATATCAAAGGGCATTTGCTCCTACACATCCATACACATTTCTTCTCCACCTTCATAAATGTGCAAAAATTTATTTTGTCATTTTTACATTGTATAATTTAAAAGTTAAAAGTGTTTTCTAGATTGTGTAATCTAAAAATCATTTTACCTATGCATTACACAATTTGAAAGTCATTATTTTTTACTTAAAAAATGGTTTTTGGATTGCACAATTTTGGATTGCATAATCCTGAATTGTGACTCTGAAAGTAAAAAATGATGGATTATGCAATCCAAAAGCAAAAAATAACTTTTAGATTGTGTAATTTGAAAGTCATGTGACCTCCATAAAAAAGTGGAGGAATGGTTGTTGAGATTGTACTAGATTATTAATATTGAAGTGAAAAATGAATTATAGATTGTGCAATTTAAATGTTTTTGTTTTTCATTTTTGAATTACCCAATTTGGAAGACACTTTTGACTTCTGAATTGCATAATTTGGAAAAGGTAAAATAAGAATACTACAAAAAAATAATTAAATATCAACTAATTTAGAGACAAAAAATAATTAGTTATTATACGATGAGCATAATTTTGTTCACACTTAATAGCTTTACTCATAGATTATTGGACTATAATAATAAATAAATTCATTGTTTTAATTAATATTCATATAATTGAATTTATTTAGGTCTTAACTATTATTTTTCTTAATTTTTTGTTTTTAGGATAAATGGTCTGAAAGGAGTGTCTACTTTGTGAATGGATCAAATATGCCAAAATCCAAGTTTCTTATTTGGATCAAAACAGAAAAAAAAAAAAAAACTGAGGAGAACAATGAGAAAATAAAATCTAAAATATCTCAAAAACAGAATTGGAAACAAATCTTTTACAAAATACAAGAATTCTAGAAAGTTGAAAACTAATAAACTATTAAAAAAATATAAACAAGAATATTTTCCAATATCCTTGGAGCAGAAAAACCTATAAAAAGACAAATGCTTCAAGGAGAAAAGGGGGAGATTCATAGGGTTTTCTTAGTTTCTTTTCTTCTTTGTAATTCTTTTATTTTGTCTCTGCATGGAAGGCTAAAAAACCTTTTTGGTTGATTTCTTTGTAATCCTCCATTGAGTTATGAGGTTTTGAACAATAAAAATTATGTTTTTAAATTCTCTATAACTGTTGTTTTAATATTCTAATCTCCTGGAAAACTAGTTTTTGTGAGAGGTGGTACTTGAAAGCATGATTGAGAGTCTTCCTTATCTTAAACTTTGGTTTCTTAGTTAGTTCACATTGTTCTAATTAATTTCTTGGACGCATGATTCAAGAGAGAGGAGATAAGCATTCTCATGGAGTATACACATGGAACAAAGTGGGTATTGATTAAACCAATAGATGCATGCTTTATTGATGAGTTTTAGTTGAATTTGATTGACGCATGTCCAATTTGGTTTAGCTATGTTGTATTGAGAAATGATTAATATTTAGAGAACCAGTTCAATGATGGAAGAACTTGGGGATCAACCGTTTTTTTATTTGATGTTTTAATCTCTTATATATTTTTTGCACAACTATCTCAATCTCTTTTTTTCATTATTGTTATTGCTAACTTTTATTGTTTGTAGATAAATTTTAAACACTAATTTATTGATTTCACTATTACATTCGTTGGGAGATGACTTGAGGTCATCAGACCACAATTTATACTATCTTCTCTTTAATGTTAGACTAGCATGTAATAGTTAGCTTAATAGGTAGTAGATAGCTTAATAGGTAACAACTAACAGCTAAAAGGTAACAGGTAACAAGTATCAAGTAGTAGGTAATAGGTAACATGTAACAAGTAGAAAGTAGTAGGTAATAGGTAGCAAATACCGTGTATCAGGTAATAAAAAGTAATAATAGCAGGTAACAAGTAACGGGTAGCAAGTAGCAGGTAGCAGCTAGGTAGCTTAACAAGTAACAGCTAGCTTAAAAAGTAACAAGTAGCAGACAATAAGTAACAGATAGCATGTAACAAGTAACAAGTATCATATAAAAGTAAGAAGGTAACAGGTAACATATAGCAGGTAGTAGCTTCACAGGTAATAAGTAACAAGTAGCAGGCAACAAGTAACAGGTAGTAGGTAACAGATAACAAGTAACAACTAACAAATAGCAGATAGTAAGTAACAACTAGCGGGTAATAGGTAATAGGTAGCAAGTAGAAGGTAACATGTAGAAAGTAATAGGTACCAAGTATCAAGTAGTACATAAAAGGTAGCATGTAATAGAAAGCAGGTAGCAGATAACAGGTAACAAGTAAGAGGTAGCAAGTACTAGGTAGAAGGTAGAAGGTAATAGGTAGCAGGCAACAGGTAGGAGATAATAGGTAGTAAGTAGCACAATATGGGTAGTAGGTAAATCGTAGCAGGTAACAAGTAGAAGATAATAGAATGTAGGTAACAGTTAAAAGGTAGTAAGTAGTAAGTAACAGGTAAAAGGTAGCAAGTAACAGGTAATAGGTAGCAAATAACAACCAATAGGTAATAGGTAAAACGTAGCAGGTAACAGGTAACAGATAACAAGTAGCAGGTAACAGGTAACAGGTAACAAGTAGCAGGTAACAGGTAACAAGTAGCAGGTAATAGGTAACAAGTACAAGGTAATAGCTAACATGTAGCATGTAGTAGCTAACAAGTAGCAGGTAGCAAGAAACAGGTAGGAAGTAACAGGTAACAGATAACAGGTAACAAGTAACAGGTAAAAGGTATCAGGTAACACGTAGCAGGTAACAGGTAGCAGATAACAGATAATAGGTAACATGTAATAAGTAACAAGAAACAGGTAGCAGATAACAAGTAACAAGTAACAGGTAACAGGTAATGGGTAACAGATAACAGGTAGTAGGTAAAAGGTAACAGATAGCAGGTAGTAGGTAACAAACAGGTAGCAGGTAACAGGTTGCAAGTAACATGTAGTAGGTAAAAGGTTGTAGTTAATAGGTAGCAGGTAATAGGTAGCGGATAGTAGCTAACAAGTAGCAGGTTATAGGTAGCAGGTAACACGTAGCATGTAACATGTAGCAACTAAACGGTAACATGTAACAGGTAACAATTAGCAAGTAACAAGTAGCAGGTAACAGGTAGTAGGTAACAAGTAGCAGGTAACAAGTAGGAAGTAACAAGTTGTAGGTAACAAGTAATAGGTAGCAAGTAACAGGTAACAAGTAGAAGGTAGTAGCTAACAGGTAGCAGGTAGTAGCTAACAAGTAGCAGATAGTAGCTAACAGGTAGCAGATAGTAGCTAACAGGTAGCAAGAAACAGATAATAGGTAACAGGTAGTAGGTAACAAGTAGTAGGTAACAGGTAACTGGTAAAAGGTAACAGGTAACATGTAGCAGGTAACAGGTAACAAGTAACAGATAACAAGTAGCAGGTAATAGGTAGCAGGTAACAAGTAGCAGGTAACAAGTAGCAGGTAACAGGTAATAGGTAGCAGGTAACAAGTAGCAGGTAACAGGTAACAAGCAGAAGGTAATAGCTAACAAGTAGCAGGTAGTAGCTAACAAGTAGCAGGTAGTAGCTAACAGGTAGCAAGAAACAGATAAGAGATAACAGGTAGCAGGTAACAAGTAATAGGTAAAAGGTACCAGGTAACAGGTAGCAGATAACAAGTAGTAGGTAACAGGTAGCAGATAACAAGTAATAGGTAGCAAGTAATAGGTTGCAAGAAACAGGTAGCAGATAACAGGTAACAGGTAACAGGTAATGGGTAGCAACTAACAGGTAGTAAGTAAAAGGTAACAGGTAGCAGGTAGTAGGTAACGCACAGGTAGCAGGTAACAGGTAACAAGTAATAGGTAACAGGTCAAAGGTATCAGGTAGCAGGTAACAGGTTGCAAGTAACAAGTAGTAGGTAAAAGGTTGCAGTTAATAGGTAGCAGGTAACAGGTTACAAGTAACAGGTAGTAGATAAAAGGTTGCAGTTAATAGATAGCAGGTAACAGGTAGCAGATAGTAGATAACAAGTAGCAGGTTATAGGTAACAGGTAACAGGTAACACGTATCACGTAATAGGGTAACATGTAGCTGGTAACAGGTAACAGTTAGCAGGTAACAGGTAGCAGGTAACAGGTCAAAGGTATCAGGTAACAGGTAGCAGGTAACAGGTTACAACTAACAGGTAGTAGGTAAAAGGTTGCAGTTAATAGGTAGCAGGTAACATGTTACAAGTAACAGGTAGTAGGTAAAATGTTGCAGTTAATAGGTAGCAGGTAACAGGTAGTGGATAGTAGCTAACAAGTAGCAGGTTATAGGTAGCAGGTAGCAGGTAACACGTAGCACGTAACATGTAGCAGGTAACATGTAGCAGGTAACAGGTAATAGTTAGCAGGTAACAAGTAGCAGGTAACAGGTAGCAGGTAACAAGTAGCAGGTAACAGGTAGGAGGTAACAAGTAGCAGGTAACAGGTAGGAGGTAACAAGTAGCAGGTAACAGGTAATAAGTAACAAGTAACAGGTAACAGGCAACAAGTTGAAGGTAGTAGCTAACAGGTAGTAGCTAACAAGTAGCAGGTAGTAGCTAACAAGTAGCAGGAAACAGATAATAGGTAACAGGTAACAAGTAGTAGGTAACAGGTAGTAGGTAACAAGTAGTAGGTAACAGGTAGCAGGTAAAAGATAACAGGTAACATGTAGCAGGTAACAGGTAACACGTAGCAGGTAACAGGTAACACATAGCAGGTAACAGGTAATAGATAACAAGTAGCAGGTAACAGGTAGCAAGAAACAGATAGCATATAACAAGTAGCAGGGAACAAATAACATGTAACATGTAACAGGTAGCAGGTAGTAGCTAACAGGTAACAGGTAGCAGGTAACAGATAACATGTAGTAGGTAATAGGTAGCAAGTGTAGGGTAGCAGGTAGCAGGTAACAAGTAGCAGGTAATAGGTAACATGTAGCAGGTAACAGGTAGCTGATAACAGATAGCAGATAACAGGTAACAAGTAACAGGTAGTAGGTAAGAAGTAGCAAGTAACAAGTGGCAGATAACAGGTAGCAGGTAACAGGTTGCAGGTTGCAGGTTGCAGGTTGTAGGTAACAGGTAGCAGGTACCAAGTAACAGATAACAGATAGCAGGTAGCAGGTATCAATTAACAGGTTGCAACTAACAGGTATCAAGTAGCTGGTAGCACGTATAACAGGTAGCAGGTAAAAGATAAAAGGTAGTAGGTAACAAGTAGCAGGTAATAGGTAACAGTAGTAGGTAGTAGCTATTAGGTAACCGGTAGCAGGTAACAGGTAAAATGTAGCAGATGACAGGTAACATGTTGCAGGTAGCTGGTAACGGGTAACAGGTAGCTGGTAGCGTGTAACAGGTAGCTGATAATAGGTAGCAGGTAAGAGATTGCAGATGTCAAGTAATAGTTTGAAGGTAACGGGTAACAGGTAGCAGGTAGCTAGTAACAGGTAGCAAGTAACAAGTAGCAAGTAACAGGTAACAAGTAGTAGATAACAGTTAACAGGTAACAGATAACATATAACAAATAGTAGGTAAAAGGTAGCAAGTAACAAGTAGCAGGTAACAGATAGCAAGTAATAGAAAGCAAATAACAAGTAATAAGTAGCAGGTAATAGATAACAGGTAACAGGTAGCTAGTAACAGATAATAGGTAGCAAGTAACAGGTAACAAGTAGCAGGTAACATGTAAGGGTAACTTATAGCAAGTATCAGGTAGCAGGTAACAGGTAACGGGTAACAGGTAATAGGTAATAGGTAGCAAGTAACAGGTAGTAGGTAACAGGTAGCAGGTAACAGGTACAAGGTACCAAGTAACAGGTAACAGATAGCAGGTAACAGGTAGCAGCTAATAGGTAGCAAGTAACAGGTAGCAAGTAACTTGTAGCACGTATAACAGGTAACAGGTAAAAGGTAATAGGTAGCAGGTAACAGGTAACAGATAAAAGGTAACAGATAGCAGGTAACAGGTAGTAGGTAACAGGTAGCAAGTAACATGTAATAGGTAGAAAGTAACAGGAAACAGGTAACAGGTAATAGGTAGTTGGTAATAGGTACGAGATAACAGATAGCATGTAACAGGTAACAGGTAGTAGGTACCAGGTAACATGTAACAGGTAGCAGGTAACATATAGCAAGTAACAAGTAGCAGGTAGCAGTAATAGGTAATAATTAACAGGTAAAAA
Organism: Phaseolus lunatus; assembly: GCA_013389735.1. NCBI lineage: Eukaryota > Viridiplantae > Streptophyta > Magnoliopsida > Fabales > Fabaceae > Phaseolus > Phaseolus lunatus. The sequence continues at coordinate 50,220,305 of CM023864.1, forward strand.
GTAACATGTAACATGTTGCAGGTAGTAAGTAACAGGTAGCAGGTAACAGGTAGCAAGTGACAAGAGGTGACAGGTAACAAGTAGCAAATAACAGGTAACAAATAGCAGATAGCAAGTAACATGTAGCATGTAGTAGGTAATAGATAGCATGTAACAGGTAATAATTAACAGGCAACAAATAACATGTAACAGATAGTAGGTAGCAGGTAACATGTAACAAGTAAACAGATAATAAATAGCAGGTAGTAGGAAACAGGTAATAAGTAGTAAGTAACAGGTAACACGTAGCAGGTTATATTTAGCAGGTAACAAGTAGCAAGTAACAAGTAACAGGTAGTAGGTAACATATAACAGGTAACAACATTCCTTCACACACTATCCTTATAAAAAAAAAAATTCCTTCCTTTCCATAACAAATGAGTAGTTATAATTGTTTATGGCATCCTTGACTTATCTCCAACCTTCCCATAATTAATGCGTCCCTTCAATGATAATTAAATATTTTTGAAGCAAGAAAAGGAACAAAGATGCTAGTGAAAGAGTAATTAAAATTAAAATTAATATATTTCATCATTTATACTCATATTTAGAAAAGTTATAAATTTTTTTGACTGATTTCAAAGAGACTTTTGTGACCATGTAGTGGTAGTGATTTACGATTAAATATTGTTTTAGTTGTAGGTAATTTACGATTTTTTTCACAACTTACTGTAATTTTTAAACGAATTTTTCAAAATAAATAATTTTTTTTTCCAAAAATAGGGAAATCTTATACTATTTATTCAACATAAATTCATGATTTAAAAAAAAACCAAAAATCGTGTATTTGATATCCGATTTCAAATATGAAATATACGTTTTTAATTTTAAATTTTTTTATTCTATCAAATTAAAAAAAAAATATTAAAAACTTTGAAATTATTTTATTTCACATACAATTTAAAATTAAAATCATATATAAAATATTAAAATCATGTATAAAATTTTTTTTAAAATTAAAAAATTTGGAATTCATATATTTTATATATGATTTTTATTTAAAATGGTATATGAAATATATTTTTTTAATTTTTAATATATAATAATGTATAAAATTAAAAAATAAAATAAAATAACAGGAAATCAGATAAATTTAATTTACTATTTATAATTTTTTTTATATAATTAAAGAAAAATAGTTTTTTTAACTGAATAAGTTTTTATAAAATATTTTTTATTAGATATAATTAAAGAAGGACTAAATTTTTAAAAGTTAATTTTTTATTATATATAATTAAAAAATTAAATATAATTTTTTTTTATAAAATATTTTTAGTAGAATAAGTTTTTATAAATTTTTTTATTTTTATAAAATATTACTCATATAAATAGTAAATTAAACTGATTTCTATTATATTTTTTAATTTTATACATTATTTTATATTAAAAATTAAAAACATAAATTTCATATTATAAACCGTATATGAAATAGACAAATTCAAAAAAATTTATATACTATTTTACATTTAAATCTTTAAATCGTAATTTTAATTGACGAGTCTAGGTTGAATAAATAGTCACCATTTTTGGAAGAAATTTTCTTTTTATCCATTTCGAGAAATTCGTTTTAAAATTACATTAGGTTGGGAAAAAAATCAATATATCAAATGAATTGTTTAATTAATCCTCTCTAGCAAAATATGGGTGGTTGCTGTGTGAATCAGGTGGTTGTTAGGTAAATATTACTTGTTCTAGGTATGACCATTTTTATGCTAGAGTACCTAACTCTCTCAGAATTTTCAGTTGTGAATATTCCTCCTTTTCATGGTTGGATTATGCAAAGTTGAACAGTTTTGAAATTTCTTTTGGCTGGTTTTCCTCTTAGTTTGAAAAAGTTCTGGTTGTGCTACCTATAATTAGATTCCAAGACCATGTTTGATTGGGAAATGCAGGCTTAGATATAGTAGTTTCTATTTTAGGTGCAAGGTAGTTCAAGGATTTTTGAGAGATGCTTTGTTGAACAATGTTTGGTCTGGTTTACAAGGTCATCAAAGTTGGCAACACAAAATCACGTAAAAAAAACCAAAGCAAAAAGAGATAGAAGCAAGAATCAATTGAAGCGAACAAACGAAGCACAGTATAATTAACACGGGAAGGTTGAAAGTGGTGTACATGACCACGATTCAGGTGCTAATTTATTTGCAATAACAGAACACACTAAATGTATACATATCAATCATGCATGCATGAGAACCCAATATAAAATCTAGCTATTTGTATAGTTTTAATTTGCACTAAGCAAAACCCTGTCATCTTCTAATGGAAAGTATTGCGTGATGATCATTTAATTAAAGGCTGCTTTAAGCTTTGTAACCAAATAGGTTGAGACAATGCGATTTGTCTTCTCTGTAGGATGGAATGCATCCCAAAACACATACTTTTCAGCATCTTTGCATGTAAATGGATTCTTTTCATTGCACATGTAGCTCATCTCAAACATTCCTGTCGAACAACACGCCCTGTCTGCAACCTCATATCCTGAAATTAATTTATGTCTTTTATTATAAAATAGAATAAAATATATATATATATATGAAGAAATATTCCTTTTATTTTATTTCCATTACTTAAATTAAAATTAAAATAAAAAATCTGAATTTATACTAACAATACAATCATTATAAATCTAACTAAAGAAACATAATATAAAATAAAATAAAATAAAAATTACACATATATAAAAAAAAATTAAAAATTAAAAATTAATATTAACATTCTTCTAGAAATAGTATATTTTAAAATTATTTTCAATTGATATATAAGAGAAATTTATATGAACTCAAAGAGTAACTCTAGGAAGTAGATTCATTAGTAATAGTTGTGATGGTTTTTTTTTAGCTTAAACAATCCAAATTCATGGCCATCCATCAGAGGGTACAATTGTTAAAAGCTTGACAGTTATTCAAAGTATTATAATTAAGAAAATTAGCTACAATGATACAATTATTTAATGAGTGATAGTTATCTAATAACATTACAGTACTTTCAATATATATTCCTTTCATACTTCTTATCCCATAAATTTGACAAACAAATGCTTTAAATTGGTTAAAACACATTTAATACAATTGCATTAAAACAATTGTTTAAAAATATGCAGAAGGAAGTTATATATATTTGCTGTGTGAAATTATTGGATTGAATTTTAAAGCTAGTAGGAATTTGATTCTGGTTGGTGATAGTGTGACCTGGTGTCCATAACTGAAAGCATACCTAAAACAATTAGTATTTATGATCAGAAGTGAAAGCATACCTAAAAGCTGTGTAGGCAGGCACACAAGCTTCAGTGGCCATAAAAATTCAGAATTAAATGCTATGTTTTCCACTCACCCTGATACATTTCTTACATTTACTATTTCCTAATTAAATTCAAATGACTAGAAACAAACAACTCTTCTTACATTTACTATTTCCTAATTAAATTCAAATGACTAGAAACAAACAACTCTGTTTATGTTGGTTATTCTATGCAACTGCTACTTATATTTGACTAATTTATAATTTGTTTGACAGAAGTATTATATAACATTTCTTACATAAAGTAGTTAATGAATTTATAGTCTTTTTTTTTTCTTTCATTCTCGATGCTTTAATAATTTTATCATTTTTACCTCCTTTAATATTTTAATTTATTGTTTGATCTTTCACAAAAAATTTATAACAATTCAAGAATAACTAAAAGCATAGAATTGTAATTACCCAAAAGTGTCTTTGTCTACCAAATTAAAAATCATGCAGAAATCATTTATATAATTTTATATTCACCAACAACTAACTTCACTAAATATTTTAAATCTAATGACTTTTAATTAAATAAAAATTTGTTTTGTTCCACTTTCAGATAATTATTAGCTATTTAAGCATAAAATTGCCAAAGTTATCATTATTCATGTTAATTGGTATTATGCATCATATTATTATAAACTCATTTATATTAATATGATTAATGTTCAATTTCCGTTAAATAAGGAATATACTGATGGAAGTATAACACTGTTTTTAGAATATAACATTTACAATGGTATTTATCAAATCAAGAATATTAAATTTAGTAATTATTACCGTTTTAAATATTTTAAAAAATTAATGAAATGTAAATATATGAGAAAATTTAAATAAAAAATAGTTACAATATATTTCTTGTATTAAAACTGCAAAAAATATAGTAATAAATATTTTTAAAACAGGTAAAATATCTAGTAAAATATATTTTTTAATTATTAAAATAATTATTAATAAGTAACTTAAAAAGCTAGTAAAAATGAAAGAAGGAGAACATCTCTTGTAATCATCCCATTTTAATTTGAGTGAGTAGAAGAACATTCCCATATTTATGCTTTTAATAATATAAATATATTTTATCTTTCTGTTGCACAACTTTATATAAATTCATTGCCTTATATATGAATTTGAACATCTTAATATTCTTTATATATAATTTCATGATAAAAAGATAAAATTTATGACCGAAATTGGTGGTGGATTATGATAAGATATGAATAAGTTTATTTCTTTATAACACAGCACAGCATTCTTTTGTATATTAATTACATACATTTACTATTTAAATTTTATATTTTTACTCTGTATAATTGAATGTTTTAGCAGTTTTTTTTTTATATAAACTTGAAAATATTTCTTTTCTATTTTATTTTGTTCTGTTTGTGCAAGGCATATGCAATAGGAGGAAGAAAGAAAAAAGGAGCAGAAAACACCATGATAATCATCATCCTTCATGCATACAAGATATAAAAAAAAGTGAGAGTAGAAGAAGATAACACATACCAAATGCAGAAGGTCTTGTAATGATATCATTGACAATAGAATATGCATTTGCCGCCACTACTTTAATCTCTGGTAGTTCTCTGTTAAGCTTTGATATCAGATTGTCCAACTTCGCATTGAAGCTCAAAGCAACGTCGTTGTATTCCTTGTTGCAAGCATGGTTCCCTTCAAAGTTGGCAGTCCTCTCTAAGGGTAGACACCCTACGGGAATAAGACCAGTTATGGACAATTTACGTCCTCCAAGTGCGTACAATCCCCTAACAAAATTATCTGCAATACCCAATAGAAAATCTTGATATTGTGACACGCTGTAGTGGAGCCTTCGGTTTGGGATTAAATAATAGTTCTCAAGGAAATCGTTGGTTCCTAGGCTCATCAAGTACAAGGATTCCCTTATGATCTCCTTCGCTTTTTCTTCACCAACATGACCTTTCAATTTCCCTTGGTATTCCTTGTACATCTCTAGTTCCTTCCACATCGGTATTACTTTCTGTAAGATTTAAGATGTAACAAAAAAACAAACATGTTATTAATTATACAAATTGAATGGTCTCCATCCAGCGTTCTGTCTCTCTGCCACAACCAGACAACATAGAAGTGATTGAAGAAGATAGAGAGGATGGAGATATTAATGATCAGAGAATCAGACCAACAAAAATAATATTATATACACTCAACATAACACACTTGAATTTTAATGGCGAATTAAACTGTTGTCAAATATTCAAAACAAGTTTTGTTTAAATATCAAATGTTAATATGGGATTGACAACATAATAGTAACACTAATCGATTTTATTAAAATGAAATCTTTAAAATATAATCTATGAGAGCTCCTTCAAAGAATCCCTACTGAATACTAAAATGCAAATATCTGGACAAAGACATTGAAACTGTGAAAAACAATTCATAGTAAGATTTACCAAGACATTCTAAAAGTATATGTTTGTGGGTTTCTTCTTGATTTTGTGAGTTGATAAATCTGGTAAAAAAAATCAGTTATATTTTACAACTTCTTCTGACTTATGAAAAGATTAAAAAAAAAGTAATTATTTCCTAAAAAGAAATCCGCCAACAGCAGAAGTTGGTCATATCTTTGTTTGGTGATTAAATAAATAAACGAAAAGACACTTACTAGAACATCAGCAGTGGCATTATCATAGCCAGTTCCAGCAGAGGCAAAGCAAACCCCAGTGGCGAAATCCTTAATGGAATAAGCAGGATCTAAGTATGCAGGAATGGTTGATTTGATGCCAAAAGCCTCAGAAATGAAATCTGGAGGGACACGACCGTTGCAGAACCGTCCCGTGGCACGACCACCTTCGAAGTCACGACCATAGGGCTTGAAGTTGCTCTTCAAAACAGTGGATAGCACGTTGTTGTTCCCAGAATCCACAGAGGAGTCTCCGAAAACTATAACAGCAGGAATATTAGCCTCAGAATATTTTACCACCAGAATTTGGGTTAAGAATAGTATTAGGCATGTGAGACTCATGATAATGTTTTGGATTGGTGTTGTTGCAGAAAAATGGATAGAAAAGTTAACGGAGAAGAAGATTTTATAGTAGTGGTTAGAAATTAGATGTGTGTGATTAATTGGCTGAGAAAGTTTGGTTGCCGATTTTAATGCAACGATGATTCTTTAACATCTATATTTTTTCTCTTACTTCTAAAAAAATATAAAACATTACTAATTGTTAAGTGTTAAGTAACAGTGTCAAACTATCACCATTCATTTTAACGAGGGTTTGCATGGGTTTTCATCTTTTTCTACCTAATAGCTTTATTCTCATATTTTCCAACCTAATACGTTATCCATTACTCACTAAATAATTTTGTGTGTATCATAATGATAAGAAATACATTTTAGAATTTTGATACATTTACATCCAACCCTTTTAGTTGACAATCAATAATAATTTTATTTATTAATTTTTTATATCATTTAATTATAAATTTAACCTTAAAGTATAATTTTTTTAGTTTTTATAGCGTATTTTTAATATAGTTTTATTAATAAAGATTTATTAAAAAGTTATAAACTATGCCACTCTTTATTATGGTAAACCCAAAGTCTAATCAATTTTTATTTTAATCATCATTAAATTTATCAATTATATTTCTAAAAATATTCTCTAAAGTGTCTTTCATAAAAAATAAAAAAGACATTAAAAAAAATTTAATTAATTGAAGGGTGTTTTTAGAAGAGTATAATTAATTTGGAATAAAAGTAAGTTATAAATTGTTTATATTTGAGTTAAAAGTTATATATCTTTTTCACTTATAGTTGAGTCCGAAAAGAATATTTTAGAAAGGTTGTGTGGACGAACAAATTATTTTATTATTTCACAAATTTTTTTTATAAATAATATCTAAATTAAATTTTAAAAAATAGTATTTAATCTTACTTTTTATCCGTGATAAAAGTATTGTATTCAATGATATGTTAGTATATTAATTGTTTAATGCATATGATACTTTATGTAATATTATATATGAACTGAAAACAATGGGACAACACGTTATTTATGTAATATTATATTTTTCAAAACCAATTTTAACTTTTGTATAATACGATAACACATTATTTATGCAATATTATATTTTTCAAAAACAATTTTTAACTTTTGTATGTTAATTTAACTTATAAAAAATTCAGTTTATTTTTATTATATGAATGTTTATTGAGAAATTTCCATAATGATACAAAAGATGTCTCTATATTCTTATTTGGCCGGTTGGAGAGTTTGTATAGACTTGACATTTGATAGTTCTTGTCTGGCCACATTTGGAGGGGTGGATAGCATTTAGTTAATAAAGAACCCCTCATTTATTTATTTAACTATTTTTTTTTATTTTTTTTCAATATTTGATGAAAAATTCTAGCCCTATTTATAAATATTGTTCCACACCATTGTGTTTCATCAATTGAAGTATGGTCTATGTTGAAGACCTGATAACATTTGGTGGCATACCCACTTAACCATGACTCATCCCATCTCACACACCATTTAAACAAATAAACGTAATTGTTTGTTTTCCTATCGTTTAGGTCCAACTTGAAATCTAGTCAAACTTGATTTTGGTTAGTTTGAATTGTATGTTCATCTATTACACAAACTAACAAGTCTTAAGGGTGAGCAAGACAATTTAGATAGTTAGAACTAAAACAAGAACCAAATTAGAGATACAGATTATGTTAGATCAAAGGATGAGGTTATGTTTAATTTCTATAAGTGGTTGGATTTGGATAAAATTAATTCAGTTTTGGGTTACTCAACAAAAATGTATTTCTTTTAAGATATAAAAAATTAATAGAGAATTTTTTTAGGGATTCGATTAACAATAAATAGTCAAATGCAATTATACATATTTTCTAAAACTAAAAATGAGATGAATGAAGACCAGAAATTAAAAAAAATAAAATTTACACAAGTCACAATTGGTAAAATCACATTAAGATGACGGTTTCTAGAGAAAGAAAATAATCTAAAAATAAAAAGTAAAAAAATTTAACTTAATTTGTGAAGTTTCCTTTTTTTTTATAGGGGTTAGTCTTTTGCTCATTACTAAAACTTTTCTCTTTAACTACATGATTGTATATTTATATATTTTTTTTCTGATTAAAAAAATATGTTCATAAGAGAAGACTACTCATAATTTAGTTAAAATTTAATCTTGATACAAATTTGTGTTAGGTAAAGGAAAGTAATTTTTTTTACAAAAGAATGAATAATATAGAGAATACTTCGGTGCTCCCCAACCCACATTCAAGGAAAGAAAGAATACATAAATTAGAAATATCAAATCATTTCCCTTTTCTTGAATTCTACAACCATACCAAAATCTATAAAGTCTAAGAAAACCCAAATTTTCTAGGACTTCGCTTGAAGTTACTACAGAGCAAAAAATGTTTTTATCATGACTATGAAAGTCCATTCTCATCATGACTATGAAAGTCCATTCGTTGGAGCTTGGCTTGGAACAGATCCAAAGCCAAAAAAAATCTTCATGTTTAAGAAAGATTAATTTGTTGGGTCAAGCTTGAAGCGAAGCAAAAATTCGTTGAGCTTAAATTAGGTTTTGAGCCAAAAGGTTTTTTTAAGATGAAGAGAGTCAGTCTACTGAATGGATTAGCTAAGCGTTGAGCAAATGACATATATGAGACAACCCATTACTAAATTATATAAATAAAGAGGTCATGGTTCATATGGGAGGTTGAAACAGAGGTGTAACTTAAGGTAGAAGAGAGCAACATCAGCTGACACAAAACATCTAAGGCTCCATGTCCTGTGTTGCTAGTTACTTATTCAGGAGTTTCTCTGTAAGCTTTATCATGATCAGTAGCTAAATTTCTTAGTTGTTGTTATTTATGAATGTTTGTTTAATTAAGTTCATATGACTTGATTGAATGCTTAATACTTGATATGTGAGGAATTACCATTCATCCCTTTAGAACTTGAATAATGTTGGAAAATATGTTCATTTTATGAACTCCTTCAAACCAAACAAGTATGTCAATGTTTGAGAAAGGAATTGAATATATAGTTTGATATGTTCATCTTAATGCAGAAACAGACTAATTGTAAGTCAAAGAATTGATTATGATAATCTATTGTTCTAAATAACCATGATTGAGGGATTAACTTGGTTTGACCATAAGGAACACTGAACTTGAAGAACAAAACATTTGTAAGTAACATCAGCAAAAGAAATTTACAAAGTGATTCAATCCCAACATTTGTTTTGAATAGATTAACTTCTCCTTTTTGCATAAAGTTCCAATCTTGCTATTTATATTATCTATATTTTATCTAATATATTTATTAAATATCACCTATACAACTCCAAAATCTTTATATCCTCACTTCACTTTGAAATATATTACTAACTTGGTTATCTATAGTCTCTATGGATACGAAAACTCCTTTTACACTGGTGCAGAAACGTAGAACAAATGCGGCTATACAATCGCATTTGATCAACACGCATTTGTAAATAAGAGATTTACAAATGCGGTTAAAGAACCGCATCTATAAATACTATTTACAGATGCGGTTGTAGTAAACAACCGCATTTGTAAATCAATTCCTTGATTTACAGATGCGGTTAAGGTAAACAACCGCATCTGTAAATCAGGTTTTTTTTTAGAGCATTTGGTTAGTTGTTTACCCCATACAAATTATCTTGTGCAGTTTCATTATACCCAACCAGCCAGACAGATAAACAGATTCAGATAAACTAAAAGTCAATTTATAGTAATTGATCAAAATGTATACATAAAATAGTAATAATATAGTAATAATATATCTGTATCTATCTTCTTACACTATTGATCAAATCGTAGAGTTATAAAAGTTTAGGAAATATGTGGACCAACCAAGATTGTCTCACATATGTCATGACTTCGGAACTCATGAGTTCCTCAACTCATGGGTTCCTCATCCGTGAAAAACTGCATTTCAAAATAGGTTGATAAATCTCTAATTTATGCTAGAAAACGTTATGCAAAATTTTAGAAATTTCTAATAAGTGTAAATATAAGAACTAAAACCTCAAAATATCTTTAAAAAGACCTAAATAATACTAAAAAATAAAAAAGTGATAGTAAATGGTGGATTTTTAAAATTTTGGTGAGGCCAATTCCCCTTGGGGAATGGCGTTCGTTACCTCATTTCGAGCAACTTTCATTTTTTATGCGTCTCCATCCGACTTCTCCATCAAAAGTTATGGTCGTTTGAAGTTTTCCTACAAATTTTTTACATTAAATCCTAAACATACACACAATAAACAAATAAACAATCAAGTTTTAAACATACATCCAAATCCAAATATCAATATTTATTATAAAATTAATTAAAAAATTTAAAACCGTAAACCCTAAAAAAACTAACCTTCTATAGTTGTGGGTGCAACCAAGTCCCCAAGGTATTGCTGGCCAGAAGACTTGGCGGAGGTTTACGGTGGTGGAGATGGAGCGAGAGGCGCGGAAGAGATGGCTCGACTAAGACGCGGTGGTGAAGGGAAAGGGTAAGTGTGGAGAGAGCACTGATGGGCAAAGGGTGGAGAAGGAGAGGACAAGAAGAAGAAATGGAGCACGGTGGCATCTCAGGGGTCTTAGCGTTTTTCATTTACAGATGCGGTTGTGTGTATAACCGCATCTGTAAATGAAAAGTTTTTCATTTACAAATGCGGTCATACACATAACCGCATCTGTAAATGAAAAGCTTTTGGTTTACAAATGCGGTCATACACATAACCGCATCTATAAATGAAAAGCTTTCATTTACAAATGCGGTTTTAACCAATAACCGCATTTGTAAAACAAACTAATTTCAAAAATGTCACCGCGTTTTTAACAAATGCGTTTTAACGCGAAGCCGCACTTGGAAAGGAGTCTTCCTTTCATCATTTTGCACTAGTGTTATTGACTCGATCCGTTTGCCGAGAAATAAACCATGATCACTTCAATAAAATCATTAATAGAAACTAATTTTAGATACCAAAATCATTAGTTACTATATTGACTAAATTAGAGGTCATTTTATAAACTAAAACAATTATTGGTATCTAATATAATTTTTATTATTAATTGTACTGGTCGGGGTCGTACTTAGAGACTAATTTAAAATATAAAATATTAGTTGCTAAAACTTTGGTAGCTAATTTAGACACCAATTTAGAAACCATTTGATAAATTTTTATCAATAATAAAATTTAATTTAGTCAATAAAGTGACTAATTATTTTTTGTTTCTAAATTTAATTATTATCTAATGATTTTGTTGTAATGGATCACCTCTTCTAATCCTATTTATAATATATCATCTTTCTATACTAGTTTTCAGCCTCCCTTCCCCAAGAAAGAACCACTATTGTCCTTAGTGTCATGTCTATGTGCTTGCCCTCTTATAAAAGACTATTAGAAACAAAATGAATACATGTTATATGTTCGTTAACACCTCTATTGTACCTGTATAACATTTTCATTTTGCACGGGGCCTTTCATAATAAACCTTGAATAATTTTATATACCATATCTCTAATTAAAAGTTTATGTGTCTCCTTCCTAATATAAACTGCTTACTAAGTCCTTTGATGACTTTTTACGTCAAGTGCACCGCGTTGTCAGAAGTAATAATTGTCCCTAAGGACGGATATCGAACCCACAAGGAATACTTGAATATTCAAGTAAAGGATTCGCTAAATAATAAACAAAATAATAAAAGTTTGTTGAGAGTTGTTATGATGACAATAATTAAGAAAACAAGTCAAAGAATTGGTTGTTTCAAATGGAAAAATAGGGATTAGGTTTCATCTTTCTTACTCTTTTGCACTTAGATTAGCCTAATAATATTATGTCCTTTGATTGATATTGATACCCATATAAAAATCATTTATATCGATTCCTCACATATAAAATTCTTAAGATGCTTTCTAAATATCGATTTCTCGCATATTTATAAAAACAACTTAGTATCAATATTAGACGTTGATAGCAATTAACATTTCAAGTTTATTTCTAGCACTCAAATATGTCAAGTATTATTGATTAGGTCAGAACCCTAAAAACACTTTCCAATCAGATTTAAGATTCTATATCAAGAATTAGTAGTAAAACAATAATACCAACAATCAATCAAGAACAAAATATTATGTTCAAAGATCACCTCAATACATAAGAGTTTGAACAGATTACTCCCAATCCTAAAGGGTACAATTAGTCACACATCTTCTAACACCTTCTATTCTTCCAATTGGATTACAATTCACTCAATGGTGTTTTCCTCTCAATCTTGCACACTAGGGTTATGCTTCAAACCCCCTATTTAACCTAATTTTCATGGACTTAAGTGACTTCTCGCTTGGACGCTAATGAGCTTGCTTGGGTGAGTAAAACATAAAAAGGCCCAACGTTACTAACGTCATCTCGCTCAAGCGGAATGCATCAACACTCACCAAAGTTGCCCAAATTCACAAAAAGCCAAGATGTCACCAGTGATCACTTATTCACAAATTAATAATACTTATTCACAAATGTGAATTAAATCTTAATAACTAATATTATTTTTTTTTATTTTAAAAAACTAGTGGTCAATCTTCTGTCTACATGATGAATCAATAAATTAAATAATCTTTGGTGGATTTAGATAAATCACGAAATGAATCCCCTTTTAAAAATTTTGTAGTGTTCATGAATTAAGGTTCAAATTGTTTTACTATAAAGTTCAAATGAAGAAAATTGTTGTAGTATTTTGCCTAGGTTTTATCGACCTTGAAATGATCGCCAGCCATTTTAATTTACATTAGAAGTATTCAACTTTAAATTTGATTCTAATGTACAATTAGTCTACTCATGATACGTGCCCCTTCTGCTTCTAACAATTTCTTCCACAATTCAAACGTGGGAGTTAGTTGACCGGAAAAATTAAAATTTATCAATGTGGTTTTTTTATTGGTAAAAAAAATATAAATCAAAATATTTGAGGTGTTCAACATATACAAAATTTTATATACTATATTTATTTTTGTTAATAGTAGATAATTGTTTGGCTGTAATTAAAAGGAGACCTGGACATATCAAATTGCATATAATATTAGATATCAGAATTCCCAATGTGTCACTCATTCTAAATTTAATGCCTTTTTTTCCATCATGATCACAAGTTAGATATATATTGCTATCATAAATTCGATGCGTGAAATAACTTAAATTTTTTTAATTGGCTTAGAATATGCCATAAATGTTTGAATTTTTCTTTTATTTTCATTGTATATAAAAAAAAAAAACATCATGCCTGAACAAGAAGTGAGAATTTGCATTTTTAAGAAAAATAAAATAGAAACAAGATATCTATTTGACACCTAAAAAATCTTTTTTTTCTCGATCACGAAATGTTAGATTTGAAGGTAAAAAAATGTCTAACTACGATTTCATTACTTAACTTAAAGATACAACAGTAAATCCAAACCTATTATGTATTTTTTTAATCTGAGATAATTTTAAAGATTTTATCTAAAATATAAATTAATTTTCCTTTTCTTCTATTTAAGAACTTTTTAATATTAATTCCTTATTTTATTTCAAATTATTAAAAACAAATTTTCTCATATTTTAAATGTTAGAATTATATGCTAGAAAGATTCTTTTATTGAAGTCTTGCTATAATACTCACAAATATTTAATCTTAAGTTAAATATAATATTTATATGAGAGCTTTGTTAAAGAATTCACATTGATTACTAATATAATCATCGAATCATAATATATGAGTAGACGTAATCTTTTAACTTAAATTAAAAATAGTACTATAAAATTGAATTAGACACAAATCTAACATCATTCTGAAATTTTTTTAATTTTTTATTAAGAGAAAGATTTATCTGAACTTATTAAGGAGGCAAATATGCATTTATGAAAACTTTGCACTAATTCAACATTAGTGAAACTAGAAATAAGTACAACAATTAAAATAAATAAACGATTTTTCATAAAGAAAATGAACTGCTATTCCTAAAGTTTCCAACATTAATCTCATTCACATTTATTTTTTTTAGAATTACCTACATGTCGTACACATTTATTTTTATTTTAGAATTACCTAAATCTCGTACACATTTATTTTTATTTTAAAATTACCTAAATCTCGTACATATTTATTTTTATTTTAGAATTACCTAAATCTTGACTATTCAGTATTATTCCTAGTTCTATCTTAAATTCTGATTTCTTGGGTTTTAAGTGTTGGTATGTGAATATGTGTTCTTCTTGGAGATTTAGGTTGTAATCCTTTTCCTTGTAATCAAATTACATAATTAGGGATAACAATAAAATTTATATGAAAAGAAAAGAAAATTCGTAAATAAATAAACCAATTATCTCTAAGTAGCAGGTACATATATTTTTGTTATCCATGTGATGGATATGAATATTATAATACCCCACTCAAATGAGTACTAATTATGTATTGCTATTAATTTTTATTTAAATATTCTATTTGTACTATTGTGAAAGGGGCATAGAGCGAAGATATAAATTATGACAGTGATAAAAAGATATATGAATTAATGATAAAAGTTTAGTACGTGCAATGCAGCAGAGGCATGTTATAGAGGCCATAGTAGTATTGAATTCGAACTGCAAAAATAAAAGCAGAATAAATGCAATAGTAGTATTGTGCGTGTGTGAACTACCTCCCAAGTTCCTATGGGCCATGGATATCATAAATTTCTTCACTTCCCACCTACTACTCAACAATATCAAATCCCACCTTAATAATATATTTTACACCAACAACTGCAACCCTCACTTTAAATAATTATACACATTTTTTTATTCAATTATAGATATCTATATTCAAGGACAAAATCTATATGAAAATAAACTCATATTTTCTCACTTCAACTCAATGTCTGTAATATATCTATATATTAATTCAAGATTTTTTTTAATATTCTTCTTTTTATTGATTGCGAAAAGTAGTATGATAAATTTGTAAAGTATAATTTATTTTTTTTATAATGATCTTCGGCATAAACTTGTTTTAAAATCATTTTATGGACACTTTAAGCCAATGTTTTTCTAACATATCTCAAAATAATTGATTATCCTAAAAAAAACCGATTATCTCAGTTTATAAAAAATATTCTCAAGTTTCATAATTAATTATATTGAATATTAATTTTTTTATTAACAAAAAATAAAATAAAAAAATGAAACGTTTAAGTATGTTCCGATCCCATAAGCAAAGATTCACAACAATGAAGGAGATCTTTGTTGTAATAAGTATGATTAGATAGCTTAGGGGAAAGAAGATGCATAACATGTACTCCTCCCTTCAAAAATTCCTAAGACTATACAACAACCTATGGTACCTCACAAACCACACAGATAGGTTAAGACGTGATTGATTATATCAAGTTTCTAAAAAATTCCGATTTTTTAAAATTAATCGATTAAGTTTAAACAATAATTATAGTCAATTAAATCGGCATTTAAAGTGTTTTTTTATTCATGAATAAATATATTAATCAATATATCTTTAATAATAGTTAGATTATATTGATAAGTTATTTAAAAAAAAAAAATTAAAAGGAAGCTCTCTCTTTTTCAAATACAACAATTTTCATATTCTTAAATTATCTACTTAGTTTTATAAATCTTTTAACATGTCTATTGTCTTTTAGAAAGTCTAAGCTTGTAATGGTTTTATGCTAATTTTACTTAATTGGTAACTTCAGTAAACTAGTAGGTTATGTTGATGGTACTTGTATAAGGATTAGAATATTTTGAAGTATCTCCTTAATTCATTTTTATGGTTGCTGATAAAAAAAAAACACACCTGTCTATAGTCTCTCCATCTATCAATATTACTAACAAATTCATACACACTACAAGCTCCACCCAAAACAGAAAATTGATATATCCTTTACTCCCTATAGCATTATACAGCAGTCTTTACAAAACCTGCATAATTATGCAGAATATCAAAAGAAAGAGAGACCTTGTATCATGATCAAAACCACAAAATACTTGACTGGCATGCATCCATGCATCCACCCTAAAATCTTTTGAACTGTACTTCTACATAATAAAATTACTTTGAAGAAAGAGTGACCAAAGTTCATCAATAAAGATTTTATTATTATGTAGGTTAATCTGTTGTAAATTTGTAACATATGAAGTGATATTTATCTTTTTCTTGTAATCTTACACTTGTGTTTTGATGTGTGTACTGCAGGCGATTGAGCGATCTCTTTATCTATTATAGAGTTTTTTAAAAGGTGTTTCAAAAAGTGTTTTTGGTTTTCTTGTTTTAATTGATTGTTATAATTGCATAGACGCTGTGGTAACTTGATAAATCAAGTTTTTAGTGAAAAATACACTTCAAAGTTATTTGGATTAATTAACGTAAATTCAAGAGTAATAAAACCAATATAATTTTTTTTTATTGTGTTTCATTTCCTTTCATTATCTTGATCTCTTTGCTTTTCTTCGTACTAGTCGATTGATGCAATTAGTTACTTTACTCTTATCAATATATAACAATTTAAGAAAAAAACATTCTAAAATTTTAATAAAGGTCATTTTTTTAAAACCAATTCACCTCCGTCGTTATTTTTGTTTTGAACCATTCTTTGTTTTATAGATTGGAAAAGGAAAATAAAAAAATATGATTTATGTAATATTATATTAATGATATAAATTCTATCTTTTTAATAAAAATATAAAAATTGATAACATACTTTTTGATATTTTGACAACTTATAATAAATAAACAATTTATTTTATAATTAATTATATTCATATTTAATCTTATATATATATATATATATACATCTATATTTTTTTTTAAATTGAATTATTAATTATATTGTTAAAATAAAGTTATCAATTATTAAAAATTGAAAGCATCAACCCAATTGAACTTTTTAAAAATTAAAACAACAATTATTTTATAATGGAAAGAGTATCTAATTTGTGTGTAAAAAAATTGCTTTGAAAAGGTAAAAAAAATTGTTGAAATCAATTATATTGGACATTAATTTCTCATTACTTCAGTCATTTTATTATTTTTTGCTTAAAAAAGGTTTGATAAGAATAATTATTTCATCTTAAAAAATCATGTATAAATCATAATTTATAAAAATAACTCAAATTTGTTTGGTTTTAATATTTTAATACATTAACCATGCTACCTGAGAATAAAATTCTACTGTTTCACAATTAATAACAAAATACTTGAAACTTTTGTTTGATTTTCACCTATTCCTGCCAATTTTTTTAAATGCGTATTCAATTTTTACATCCTCAAACGCGTATAAATTAATTTGAAAAGAAGGGTAATTATTTTGTAGCAATTTTTAAAGAACCTTCTTAAACAAAACATTATATTTTCTCACAAACAATTTTTCCCAAACATGTTGCTCCAGTGTACAATTGGCTTAACATGCACACGTTACTTGTGTTGGATGCAACTGATTCTTCGGCATATTATTGCGAATTCTACGAACAGCTGCATCTTACCATCACTTCACGTACCTTTTTACCACAAAAATGCCAATCTTCACGTTTGTACTGAAGACCCATTACCACGCAAAAAGAACAACATAACATGTTAATTTTCAGTTTGGAACGGATCTACCTTAAGACCAGTTCCAACATTCTAAAACATTGCTCTAAAAATAGTAAACAACACTGCCTTTTAAATTCCCCCAGCATGTATTCTCTACCAAGCTTGCTCCTTTGATCATCACTCTCAAAGACTGAACTAAACAGATCTTGTGCACGCAATGGCCAAATATTCCAAAGCAATGCTCGTGTTTGGTCTTGGGGTGCTGGTGGTTAGCATGTGGTGCATGAAGGGCACTGAGGGTAGCATTGAAGATGATGCTGCGGCCACCATTCACGCAGTGAGGCGTGAAGAGACTCCTGAAGGGTGTGGATCCAGCCACACCGAGGGAGGAGTGGAAGAGTGCACGGACGAAGATGACAGCCTCGGATTGTATGCTGATGTTGATGACACTTTCAAGGCTGCCCTGAAAAAAGTCCATTCCCATCTCCATCATCATTCTCATTCCCATGATGACAATGATGACTCTCCTAATGTTGCACACAACAATGTCAATGTCTTGGGACATTGATACGATTATAGCATGTTTGGTTTCACGTTCAGATGCGATTTTTCACCTTTCAGAAAGTGGTTGTGTCATATTTCCACCTTCTTAACGTGATTCCCTCACGTCTGACAAACTTCCAAACACGCTGGAAAAAGGGTTTATTTTCAAGCTGCTGCGAAGTTTAGAGTCCAGTTTTTGTTTCCTTTATTTTTCTGTCCTCTTCGTGGTATATGCATAATTTATTTTGGTTGTTTAGCTTAATTATGTTTTTCCTTATTGTCATGGTTGAGTAAGTATATGTAGAATCCAGCAATAAAAAATGCTTTTACGATTTGAAAACAGTGTTTCTTCTTCGG
The DNA here is from genome assembly GCA_013389735.1 of Phaseolus lunatus. Taxonomy (NCBI): domain Eukaryota; kingdom Viridiplantae; phylum Streptophyta; class Magnoliopsida; order Fabales; family Fabaceae; genus Phaseolus; species Phaseolus lunatus. The sequence continues at coordinate 50,239,104 of CM023864.1, forward strand.
TTGGCATGAATTTATGAGTGAAAGACACATATGTGTGTGTATATATATATACCAATATCTACACCTATGCAATTATAGGTCACTGCAATGCAGGTCAAAAAGCAATTGCCATCTTGTTTCTACTTGCTGCAGCATTAATATTAAACGTGCAGGAATGAACATTCAATGATGAGAAATAATGATGTATTATATATAGTTACAAGTATCAACAAGTCAATGGTTTGTAACTGTTGGATGAATTAAAACCTTAAATGTGCCTAAAATTGATTTATGAAAATAAAACGTGTCTTATGATCTTCACAAACAATTGTGTAATTTCAATTTTACTGAATCCATCTCAGTGTATTAATGTACACAAAACGCATCCTCAGTAAGTTTAAAAGAAGAAAAAACGTTTCCCTTTTCGTTCGTGCTCTCATTCATAGAAGTTTAGAATTTGGTTTCAAGACAATGTTGTTGGAAGTATTTGTACATTATTAGGGACCTTTCAAGTATAGTTTTTAAAATAAATGTTATAAAAAAAATCATATAAAAATTATAATCAATTTAAGTGTGATTCGTTTTATGTTTACGAGCATATTACATGTACATAGCTTCGCATTCATTAGCTACAATCTTATATCTTACTTTTTTATTAAAAAAAAAATTATGATCAATGAAAAAATTGAATAAATTTGAAGTATTTAAGGGATCTTATATCCTTACTTATAAATAATAAAATGTTGTAATACTACATATTGTGTCGTTTATTTTAATGTTCAAATTCATTTGGTAGGGTTAATGTTCGAATAATAAAAAATGCTTTACTAGTTCTCACTCTTTTTTAATATTTAATCATACTAGATTTTTCTATACTTAGGCGCAAAGACTATTTTTAGGTTCGTCTCCCCTCCCTCTTATTTAATGAAATTATTTACGTAAGACTCATATATTAAATTTTTAATAATTAAATTTTAGTTATTGCTATTTTTAATTGATGTTAGTTAAGATTTCTGAACTCAGTGTTAATAATGCTTTTGATTGATGTTACAAAGTTTTCAATTAATAATTTTTTTTTAATCTTATTAGGAGTTATTTTACATTAACCAAAACCTAAATTAAGATTTTTTCCAACATTTTTTATTAATATTTTTCAAATAAAACTATATTCTGACATATGTCCCGTAGGGCTTTTTACTGATACCATTGAAACTTATTTTTTAATAAATGTAAGTAAGAATTATTTTGTAAATATTGATATAAATTATTTTATAGTTACCATTGTAAACTAAATTATTTATTGGTTAATGTAAGTTAAATTATTTTATGGTTGAAGTTTATAATGATTACTTTTTGCCGTTGTCTATAATATTAAAGTAAAATATTTTATTAAAAAGATTAATAAATTAAATTATCTTATTCAAATAAAAATTTAGAAAAATTAAACAATTTAAAAAGAAAAAAAAATTTAATATTTTCGAATTTCCTAAAAAATTGTAAAAATTCTTATTCAAATACAAGGTATGGCAAAGAGTTCATACTTAATTTTCATTTTAACAATTTTTGGAAAAGTGTCCTATCAAGAGTTATATTACTTTTTCTTAAAAAATGAAGTCTATAAGAACATAAGAGCAAAAAAGTTATGATATGACAAAACTTATTATCAATATTAAATTTGTTGTAATTAGAGATGTGACGTGGACATTTGAAGGTGTTAGGGTTCCCGGAGCTTGAGAGAAGGAAAGGAGGAAAAGCACGGAACAATGATGATTGCCTGGTACTGTGTAAATGAATGGACAAGGCTTTTGTTGGTAGACATAAGCTATATACGAAGAAACATGAGTTTAATGCACCAAATATTATTGAGCTGGGTCTGGTTATAAGTGGAAAATGATACAGAGAATAATAATGTTAATGGTGATGGTGAGGCATAAGTGGAGAAATGGACACGGTTCCGCGTGAATTGCTTCAGAACTAAGATCGAAATATCACATTCATGGTTACTTTTTGGCATAGTCATAAAAATAAAGGTGAAAATTTGACAATGAATTTCAAAAACTTGTCCGTAAAAGTTTTGTATATTTCAGAACAAACAGGATTGTTTACTATTGTATAGTTTGTAGATAAGATTTTGCTTGAAATTATTAGAAACTGGATATTGTTGCGCAGATCTACTGAGACCAGTAAAAGATGCTGTAACTCAATACTACAACCAGAGATGACTATAAAAAGATTTGAGAAAAACATGGGAAAAAAGAAGTTGGTATAGAATTGACAAGTCACTTATGATTATTGCACCTTGACTTAGCCTGGTACCTGTAAACTTTACCACAAGCCAATTTGTCAAGCAGCTTAATCACACATGTGGGTGGTGAGAATCAAGAACCATCCATTTGGATATCAGTACCATTTGGATTAGTTTGATTGGCATTGAAGGGACTTCCAGCCACATTCTTCTGCATCGGTCCAGCGCCAAATGTAAACTCTGTAGGAGAAATTTCTAAGGTAGGTCGGGCAAAGATTGAAGGAGTTCCAGCAGTGCTGAAGGAAGGAGGTTGAGCAGGATCATGGATCTTTGGGAAACCAAAGCTAATTGAAGGAAGCACTGTAGGTGAGAAATTGGAAAGCAGAGAGCTGCCACTATCCATCGGTCCATAGATCTTCTGCTCATACTCTTGCAGTTGCTGGTATACACCTACGTTAAGAAAGGAAGCACGCATGTTAGAAAGATGGTAATTGGCTTTGCAAAATGCAGCCAAACACTGAATTTATTCACTACTTGGTATAGAAAAAACATACATAGTGGAACCAATTCCAAATGTTTATTAGCAAAAGGGCTAAAACCTTCAATTTTGTAAGAACATACTGAAGATAGTTGCTTTATTTTGAAGATATGGCCATGGTGTAAACATGCATGTCAATCATACATATAGTTGTCAATTCAAAATCCTGGATGATCCCAAAAATAATATCTTGGGAAAGCAAATATAAGTGATATGAGATAACTAACTTATACCATGCCTCATTTTCTTGTAAGAAGGTATACCTACATGGACAGACACCATTTACCTAGAATGAAACAATAAAAACAAACTCAAGCAACTAAATTTAGTGGGATGTGACCTATGAAATATAGTACATATCGGTAAAAACAGAAACACTGCAACATTTATGTGTATGAATCAGACCTATGGCAGCTAAGGGCAGGCACAGAGAATGAGTTTTGTTGGAACCTAACCCACAAACATCAATAGTGGGTTGCTGGAAAACACAGGACTCGAAGAAGGAAAACACTAGTGGGTTCATCGTCAAACAAGTGATGGAAATGCAAATGTTTTTTTCTTTTTAATTTCAAAATAAGTGGGCAGTGAGTTTTCATTGAAGGACTCAACAGAAAGAGGGGAGAAGATGGGTATCCCTTGGATCAACGTAAGTGTCTACCACAAGCCAGATAAAATATTTACTGAGGCAGACAAATTACAAGATCAATGAAAGTTAAAAGGAAAAATACAATAATATTAATGTTGTAATTTGTCAATCTTTCATTATTCATATTTACAATAGTTTGAGGGTTAGGCAACCATACTTGTCTACCTCTGAAAATTTTGAAAACCATCATGGCAGCCTATGGCCACCCGAAGTCATAAGGTGGCTTTATCCCATGCTCTCCAGCAAATGGGCTTCAAAATTGCAGTGGGATAACAGAACCATAAAACAGCAAAGATAGACTACTATAATGTGAAAGAGTAGGACTGAACTTTGAATGAGAATACTATGAATATGAATGTAGTGAAACCACCATATACTCAAACAAAAATTTGTGCTAGTTTTCAAGGCAGGGATGATGGGACAGGGAGAATTCTCACCTCGAAAGCATATCCATGTTGATATTTTCAGAGGGGGGATTATCCGAAGCAAGTCTTCGGTAATTTCTAAGCAATCTTAAACACACAAATCACAACTTACCCACATGATCTGTTAATAATTCATAACTAATCTAAACTGAAAAAAGTCAATTTCCTTCTATGACCAATTTAGCCTTTCTTCCACTCTAAATTTTGATAACCAATATCAAGTATTAACTCAGTTGAATAATTTGATTAAGTTTCCATAATGATCTTCAGATAAATAACTTCACCGGTTAAAAGTCCTCAATTACCCAGCACTGAAATCTGATGACTACACTGGATACAATAAAAATACATACCTTGAGTTAATTCAACCGAAAGTCTGCGTTCCTTTACCCACTGATAACTTTGTGCAAGTCTCCATCCTTTGGACTTCATCAAGTATGCAATCACAATAGCTGGAGACCTGTCGTTGGATACAGTGTGATTCAGAAAATTTAACATTTATATATATTACATCCTCATTTGAAAGGCTGCAGTACAATAATCTCTATCAATTCCGTTTTGTATTTTGAGAGTCATCATCACTAACTGATTCAAACTAACCACCACCAAATGTCACTGACATGTTTATTATAGCACGTTGCAGCAATATCTTACCTACTCTTCCCTGACATGCAATGAACCAGAACACGCTCCTTGTCCTTCTCACATAACTCTGCAAAGGAAGCACACGGCATTTGCTTCATTATGAAGGGTAAAAGGAAGAAATATAAGAGAAAAGTGTATTGTCAAGTTAAGACAAAGAATCCATTAATTACCAGTTACTCAGTTAATTTTAATTAGCCAAATCAAATGTTATAACTCAATTCAGGGAATAACTGCATAGGAAGTGTTACTTATATTTAATATTCCATTAATGTTGTCAATTCTGGAAGACAAATATACGCAAAAAAGAATGTAAAAGCCAACTCAATCTGGGAATGTTAACAAGTGACGACCATTTAAACTAAACCGAATGAGGAAAAGATTTATAGAGATAGCAAGTTCAAATAAAGCCTTATAAACTAGAGAATTCATTAAAGATTAATTATACAATGATGGAAATGCATCAAATATTACAATACAAACCCACACACTTGTGTAAACATGCCAACCTGTCCACTATCAACAATAGTGGAGGAATAAAGACGGGGCCAGATTAGCAGACAAAAGGTAAAGGGCATGGCGAGGGACTTGGTGAAAAACCACAAAAAGTTACCTATGATAAAACAATTTTGTTAAGGCGTAGACATTGAGTGCCAATTTAGGATAGAGTAAAAAATGTCACTAGGAACATTAGTTATCAAATTGTGAATCAAAAGGCCTATTTTTGGAATCATGAATCAGAAAATCACAAACCATTATTCATGATCAACTACTAAAATAAATTAAAATATACTTTTGACAAAAGAAATTTTTAAAATGGTGTATAAAACAAATAATATTTTTATTTCCTTTACAGGAACATTATTGGGGTTCTTTGTAATTTTCTCTCTCCCAGCATTGATCGTACAATGTTTTAACAAAAAACACTTTTTAGTCATCCCTTTGTTTTCTCACGCCATGGCAGATGTTCATTTCAGATCTACAGATCTTGGGTGTCTTTCACCTCATATCAACCTTGAAAAGGTTACAAACAGTGTCAGGCTATCCAAAAAGAGGATGATCGGCATCAGAGCATCCACAAACCTTGATCACCAGTCCACACACCTTTCCATCTAAGCAGCATGTAACACATTTGAGCACCTTTTCAAAAAATTAAAATCTTGCACCTCTCCACCAAGAAGGTTCCATCCATCACTGCCTTGGTCTATCACACCAGTGGTTATTCGGCTCCCTGTCCCTCCAAGATATTTATTGTTGGAAATAATGATAAAGTAAAGATTCCTACAATTCTAATGACTCAGAACGCAACTCTGAAGACAAAATGAAACTCCACGCAATCTGTATTCATGGTGCAAGGGCTTAAATTGCAACTCATGAATCACAATAACAAGTATTCTATATGGATGTTATCACTTTTAAGGACAATAAGAACGTAAATAATGATCAAAAAGCAACAATTGTGTTTGACCATCAACCTAGTCTTTGGAAGGTCCATTAAGGCTCAATTAGAGTGTTGCTTGGACTTCCTCTGCACACTAGATCAAGTCTTATTAGTTCCTCTACTGTTCTTACAAGGTCAAACCACCTTATGCAAGATTTGACCATCTCTTCCTCAATAGGTCCTACTGTTTCCTTCTCTCTAATGCCTTCATTCCTGATCTAGTTTTTGTACGTCCACTCATTGCCACAAGCCCATCTTTATCAACCAACATTCAATACCAATTATTAAAAGAACAAGTTCATTAAGAAAAACATATAATTACAGAGTTCAGATTACATGCAATTCAAAAATGCTTTTCTTTTGTCCTTTTATACCTACGATTGGTATCAAAGTAATGTGCAGTAAAACTAACAGTTTTGTTTGTGTAAAACAGTATACTGTATTTAAAATTCATTCAAGAGAGCAGTCAATACAGCACATTCACAGCACTGTAGCAGGAAGCTCCCACTCCTGGTTAAGTCATTTTGTTCGTCAAGTCTTCTAGTCAAGGTCCTGCACCAATCATAGCAGAAATGGAGCCCTTCACAGCTGTTACCAGCTGCCCCAGGTGTTACAGGCAAGAAGACAATCTCACCCCCTTATTCAGTGTTGTTTCATGCTTTTTAATGGGGTAAAATTAGAAAAATCTATAACATTATATTCTGAACCCCTTTCTTATTCTTTGACACTTTCTTCTTTGATGCTCAGTCAACCCTAGCTTCTACACTTCCTCTTCAACACCAAGCCCAGCTTAAAATCCCCAAGGTTTCACACATGCACCAACAACAGCTCTTTCCCTTGCGCTTCCACAGTATCTGTTGTCACCGACCAAGTTCCTTGCTTCACCCAAGTTTGAATCATCAATTTTTAAGACAAAGATTAACCTCATCAGACATGATGAGATTTTCTATTCAAATACATTCTATTTTCTCTCAGAACTTGCTTGCATTTCCAGAGTGATGAATGTTAAACTTGTTTCCTTTAATGTTTATACTAATTGCATTACACTGTAAAAAGATACAAAGAAACTGTTCCATTTGTTGCCAGCCATGTTTCAAATTTTAGGTATTTTGTTCATTTTTCAGCATATATAGATTTGTAATGCATATAGGATTCAAATGGCAGTCATCCCACTATTGTACTTTTGGGGGCTGTCACTCCATACCACTATTCACTAATTACTACTATGGTCCCTCGCCATGGCATTTATCCCGGTAAAACAATCAGGAAGGTGCTCACTGACAAAAAATATATATTAAAGCTTTCTATCTTACCAACCTGACTATGCACTGTTGGGAAAGTTTCAGAATCTGAAAAACCTGTAGTCAGGGATGCAGATGCCCATGATGAGAAAATTATAAGGAACCACTGGAATAGAGTTATAGATGGTGGGGATTCTCTCAAATAATCAAATTGTTGAAGGAGTCTCCTTCAACATTGACTCTAAGCAGGCTCTTTTGAGAAAACTAGCAGAAACAGAAACATAGGTAAAAGTGGATGGAAAGGGAAATTGCAATTTTAGGCAATGTTTAGATCGAAAGGGAGGACTAGTGGAGTGGGCAATAAGTTGATAATAAAGTGTAGCAGATTGATTCATGGTATAGTGGATAGACTGGTTCATAAACATAACAGAATGAACTGAAAAGTACTAAGGAATATCTTCCAAGACCTTTATTGATTTCCTATTACTAAGTAAGTGAAGAACAAATCTAATGCCTATGTGATTCTACAATGGTCTTTTCCTTTTAATTTACTGCTTATTTTATATTTTTTGATAGTATATAAATATAAATTGACTAGATGATTCATAGAAAAATTCTTTCCGAAGAAGGATAAAAAACACTATAAAGCAGAAGTGCAAGTGAACACAATGAAGATAAAAGTCCACAAAGCAAATCATTTACTAGTATTATGCATGAAGATAATGGCCAATGTTCCAATAGCAAGTATAGGTATCATATTTGATTGTTATTTATAGAAAAATAAAGAATAAGTAGAAATTTTAAATGGACCAAAAGGAGGAATACCTAGAAACTGAATTGCTTCATCAAATGGTAAAGTTTTGTCATCTGGTAGGCAGTGATAGATGAATGAGTTCTTGTAGAGATTTTGACAAGAAGGAACAGTCTGCAAAAATAGAGAATTCAAAGGTATTATAAGAAAATAAACCCACAAGAAGTTTGGATACGCAGGTTTAAGGTGCTAAACCTATGAGCAAGATAAAAATGACATACACCATGTAAAAAACGTTGAATATCATTCAAATTCATTCTACTTTTAGTCACCTCTTGCTATGTCCAATTAGAACTAACTGCTTTCCACCAGATTTTCCACACTAAAAAAATCATATGTGCAATCAGCCCAACCAAAGAAGGTGATTGTTGAGCTTAAGAACCATGAATTTGCATTTATTCAGTCATGTTAGTCCATAGATTCGAACTAATTCATAATGTCGCCACCATGGGAACCAATTTGGCTGCCAAACTGCAATTCAAAATCCTCCAGAAATTTGATGATTACTCTTCTCTGAATCTAAAATCTTTCAACAACTAAATGTTTAACTTGAAATCAAGATCTTAAAAGAAGTACATAACATCAAGAATTTTGTAGTTTCATAACTGTATCACATTTTCTAGCAACAACCACAATATTCCCATGCATTGATGACCTAGAAATTATAAGTATGTTGTAATGAAAATTTTAACCAAAACCACTTCACCTTCAATTACTCAATTATTACTGAAACCCCAAGCACATAATAATCCACTTAACCCCATAACATTTAACCGATCAGCATACCCCCAATTCCACAGCAAACATCAAAACATGCATACATTCATACTTAATCATTGGAGCATTGAAATCAAAATCAAAACAACGCTAGATTCAATCACAGATTATAAACAAACAATAATACCCCATACATTGAGGATACGAGAAATCCCCTGTGTCTTGAGAAGCTCCGAGCGTGATGCGTTATCGTAGCTTCCTAGGTAAAGAAATTCCGGCAGAATCACAGAAGGAAAAGCACTAACTTGTATTGAGGTTTTCTCCGATCCAACTGGAATCCGGTGACCGCAAATCGAACACACTTCCCCTTCTTCATATTTGTGATAGTGGCCACATACCCCACAGGGATTCTCTCTCTCCCTTTTCCTCATAATTGAACAAGAACACTTTTTTCCTTCAGACACAGATCAAGAAACAAGGGATTGGGAACAAAAGAGAGCAAGAAATAGGATCTTTTTGGAGGTGGAGAGAGACCCCAAACAGAAAAAATGATTCAAACGTGAAAAAATAAGCACCCAGATCGAGAAAAAAGGAAAAGATGAGAGCTTTGGCAAAAGGGAGGAGAGAAGGTGTGGTGTGAAAACAAGAACAGAAGGAAGAGAGAAAGAGAAATTATATGGAAGTTTCGTTTCTGTAAGTTTGATTTAATAATAGTGTTATGAACTTAGGACATGACTACAATCTATGCATCTATTTAAACACTCATTGGTTTGCACTACTGGATTTTGATGAAGGGAAAACATTAACAATGGTTTGATAGTAATTATAGAGAGGAGGGATTGGGTTGGATTGGATGATGGTGATGGTGATGATGGTGGACACAGCCGTGAATTTCTTGGGTACACTTATTAGTTGATGGATTTTGGGGGCTTCCAGATTTTGGGTTGGCACGTGAAGTGAACAATCCAGGTTTCTTATTCTCCTAGAAATGAGAATAGATCTGGTAAAAACACAACTTGCCTAACACTCAACCCTCTCAGTTTCAGGTAAATAATCATCATTATCTTCCATCATAACTCCAAACCCTTTTCTCCTCCTTTTTCTCCTATTTCTGTTTTTAGACAAATGTGAACATGCATTCAGACTGTAAAAACCTTCAATCATGATTGGTCACAGTGACGTCTTTTAATTGGCTGAGAAAACAACTTGATTTTTTCACACAATTATTTTCATTTTTAAAATGTTATTTAGATGTATGCACTTTTTGTTTATAGTTATTTTTATTTCTGATATTCTTCTCTGAAATTCAATTCAATAAACAATATTGTCCAAAATCTGTTTTAACAATAGCAAGTCTAGATTTCTCTTTCCATATCCAATTCTTTTGTTGAAAACTTTAGTCAAGAAAAATCAAAAATAGTATATTACTGACAAGAGATTAAAGAATTAAAATATATTATTGCGTTTGTGGAACAGTTCTTTCCTTGCACATTTTTATCTTTATAAATATAAATCAATTTTATTGATTTATAAAATAGTTATCAACCCTAGGTCGTCTTTATTATGATAGTTAAATTATAATCACTTTAAAAAAATTAAAAGTTATATATTTCTAATAAGTGAAGATAGGACCAATTATGAATAACATAGTTACTATCTTTATTTCCTCCACCTTATATTAAAGTCTAGTTTATTTTATTTTTATAGGTTGTTTGTACTTTTTGTCCAAAATAGACAATTTCTGAATTTGTGTTTTGGTTTCTAAGAAATGCTACTCTTCCTTGGAGAATATTTAGTAGAGTTAAACTACTATGGTACCTTTAACTTTGATTGGGATTTGCATAATGTTTAATTACAAGTTAACCTTTTGCCATATGCAAGTCAGCTTGAGCTTCAACCTTTATAAATCTTATTTTGAACCTAAATTTAGAAAATAATATATTTTTTTAATAATTCTATTAGAAACTTGTATTATTTTAAAACAAATATATTTGTATAAGTCAATGATAGAGAGTAATTTACCTTGAGAGAGGTATAAGATATTTTTGTTTCATCCATAAAAAAATTGTTGGCTATAGTTAAGTTAAATTAGACAATTTACTTACGTAATATGTTTGGTAAAGAAGAGCGTAGTAGTACTGCTGATAAACTTTACATTTAAGGTCATCTATTAGAATTTTAAATAATAACATCGTTATTCTAGAGATCATCTCTCTAAATACGCAAACTATTATTTCATTAAAAAATTAAAATTAGCATGAAATTATGTAGTTGAATTTATGTTAAGATTTGTGTTTAAATAAGAATAATTTGTGTATACAGCTAGACAGAGACAAAATTTGAAAGAATTTAAATAAAATAAAGTTATGTATTAATAGACTTTTTGTTGCGAAGAGGTTTATCCATTTGTTGATGTGTTGTTTGTCTGGCATATCATAGTCAAACTATAATGTCAAGAGACTGTTCATTGATGAATCAAGTGCTTCCTTTGCCCCACAAATATAAGTCTTAGATACGATGAGGACTCAAAACTATGGCTCATTTTAGATAGAAAAGTGTTCCTAAATTAACTTACCAAATATAATACCACCTCTAAATATCTCAACATGAATTATTCTTATTTAAACATTATTAGACTATTTTAATGTGAAAAATAATATATTTTAAAGAAATCAAGTTGATATATTTAAGAATGTCAAGTTGTGATAGAGTTTGAAGAAAGATTCTTGAAATTTCTTAAACTTAGAATGTTATTAAGAACAATATAAAGTATAAAATATGAGAATAAAAATTAGAAAAATAGAGTGAGAAAAATCGAGTGATTACTTGGTGTGAAACTGTAGATTTTTGGGTTTAGGCTACAATATCTTTAAAGATAATTAAAATAAATAAAATTATTATATAGGCACACATTCATGAGTGGATTTTATGTTATTATGATATAATAAATCTCCATATTGAATATAGGTAAATAATATAAAAAGTTTTTTAAATTTTGAAATCCATACAATTGGACCGACTTAATAGATAAATGAGTTTGAACATTTCTTTTAGTAATTAATTTTCAGGTTATATTTTCAACACTATCTTTTGTGATTGGTGTTTCACGACTTTTCATGGAGCTGAATTTGTTTAATTTTGATTTAGTTAAGGATATTATTGACGGAGAGTCAGCCGATGAGATTGTCATTTATTTTAAAATGACTCTTGTGTTATGTTGATTCAATATAATAATCATTTATTTTTAAATGACTTCGAATTACTGTAATGGTTGTTTATTTTCAAACAACCTTGTAAAACTTTGATCTGAGGTGATTGTTGTTTATTTTTAAACGACTTCATATTGCTATGATTATCATTCATTTTCAAACGACTTCAAATTATTATGATGATTGTTTATTTTCAAACAACTTATACTATATTTGATCTGATGTAATTGTTGTTTATTTTTAAACCACTTATACTATTTTAATATGATCTGATCTAATTGTTGTTTATTTTAAAACTCTTCAAATTATTATGATGTCATTTATTTTCAAATGACATATATTGCTTTGATATGATATGATGATCATTTATTTTCAAATGACTTCGGATTATTATGATGGTAGTGTATTTTCAAATGATTTTGTACTACTTTAATATGGTGTGATGATCACTTATTTTCAAACAACTTCATATTATAATGATAGTTGTTTATTGTCAAACGACTTCGAATTACTTTGATTAGATGTAATGGTCATTTATTTTTAAATGACTTCGGTGATGATGATTCTACAATCTTGCTTATGGTAAGTACCATAAGACTTATGGTCTAGAAATATCTAAATTCCAACGTTGGTGCCAAATGTTCATACCTAGAAGGAGCACAACTCTCTCAAGTTGAAAAAAATGGTATTTCTAGGAAGCCGAGTTAATACCTCCAAGAATTGATCGTTGAGTTATTGATGAAATTTGAGTTATACTCTTTCAAAACTAAGTTGAAATATTTCAATAAATAAAAGACATGATTGATTATTAAATATTTATTAATTATTCAATCAATTATAATCATATATATATATATATATATATATTCAAATTATATCAACACATACATCTCCAAAATCAATTATAATCATATATATATATATATATATATTCAAATTATATCAACACATACATCTACATATAAATATTTGAATTTCTTTTACATATATAAATTTTATATTATTATGTCATAATACATATATATATTTATGACATGAGTATCTAGAAATAGTATTTGAAAAATTTTCTTCGATATATAATAATTCATTTTAAATTAATCTTACTTGACTGAAAAATAAATAAAGTTTAATCAAAAGTTTAATTAAAATAATTTTTGTCGCATTTTTGTTGAAATTTATATTAAATTATCCACATAGTTAATATGAGTTTTGTATTTAGTTATAGATAGAGAAATATTCTTTTAATAGATGAAACTCTATATTAATTTCTAAATAAATACTAATAAAACATTATTTAAAACATTCAATTTATTAAAAATTGCAATTTTTATGGGTGTTTTATTGAATATTTGACAAGTTCTAAATTTATATTTCTTAATAATCTTGAGCTAAAGTATACTACTCTGAGTTGGTTATAATTCTTATTATTAACTTACCTATAAAATAATTGCATTTAGATATAAATTAAGTTTAATAACTATCTTAGTCATTTTAGCTCAAAAAAAAAATCAATTTATTTTAAATAAGTAGTTAATGTAGTCCCTTACATTAATTGATGTTAATGATTTTATCTAGTTACAACTAGCTTCACTATATGAATGGATGGCTAAGAGTTTAAGGTTTAGGCCTAGCATAAACTTAGATAATCTTAATCAAGCTTTAATTTCTTGCAAATTACATCCATCATTTAAACTAGCTTAGCTTAAGCCAAACTGTGTAAACCAGATATAAAACCCTTTAAATAGTTTTAAAAACCAAATATTTGCAAAACACTCATTCCTGTGCATGAAATTAATGCTGTGGACCAATAATGGTGAAATTTTGGTTATTAACTTCAAAACTATGTAATTAACTCTACCTATGCTCTACTTTTACATATTAAACTAATTAGACAGAGAAATAGCCTATTTCCAACCCAAAAAGTATAAGCCTAATTAGATGCTCTTTCTGTTAGATTGTGTTTGAGTACCCTTTATGAGAGGACAAATGAGACACATGATTTTGAAGAAGGTACAATTAAAAAAAATCAAAACAAAAGAAGTAACGTACAAGCTATCTTTAGTGAGATGATGGTGTACTTTATCTTTACATGGAACAGGAACAAAATGACTGCTGGAATATATTCTGAGATGATTGAAAAGTAATGAAGACATGATTATGACTCTCCTTTTTTCTTTTCTTTTTTTCAAGGGAAGAGATTATGATTATGATAAGTTTTTCCATACTACACATACAAATATAGTTTCTCTAAAATAAACATGACAAAAATAAAATATTTTTGTTAAGATAATAGATACAAGAACTATTTAAAATCAACATTTTAAAGAATCAACTTTGGTCACTAATTCTGTAAAAAAAATAAAATTAGGTCACTAATAATCTTTAAGGTCTAATGATATGTGATTTTCTCTTAAACAAACTTGTTATGTTAAAAAGGTGAAAGAAAATGATTAAAGGACTATTGTGTTCCATATTTATAATTTCAAAACACTATTTGAGGGCTTTTCTCCTTTTGTTGAATGAATAAGTGGGGTTGCAGCCTCTACAGAAGAATTTTATTAAAAGTCACATAAAAAGAAGTGGTAGTTTTTCTCTTTTTAGGCAACCAAATTAGGTTAATTAATTTTTTCAGGGACCGAATTAATGTTTAATCAAGACAATTTATATATCCAAACATAAAAAAAAAACTAAATAACTCATTAGAGACCAAAAACATGTATAATTCTCTATCTATCAACCAATAAAGCATATACATATGAAACGAAGTTGGGAAAACATTAACTTCAATGCTGTATAAATTACATTGGTATAAATTGAAAGCTAACAAGTTAAGAAAAAACAAAAACAAATGTACCTCTCTAATTTACATGAAATAAGCTGAGAAATGTAGATACATCTAGTGACACTTTTGTCCCCTACTTGATACATATAATGGTGAAGAGTGAATTGACGTTTGATTGCTCAAGTGTACATAGATTTGAAGCCTTCTGTAAGAGGAACCACCTTAGCAGACAGCCTGGACTGCAACTTTGAAGCAGCTTGACGAATATCCTGAGGAATTAAAAACAAACGCCTATTTTATTCACTGATTTTTCTTTCTCAAAACAAAAACTTGTACACAATTCCTTAAGAGGTTTTGGAAGGTGTTGTTTGATCAGAAATGGGATTGTATTCCAGTAATATTTACTAACCTTTGATACATACTTTTATGACACATTGTTGAGATAAAACTTTAATTATGATTATGCCCCTCCAAGAAGAAGGTCATGACAATTCACAAATTTTGGAGATTTGCATCTAATATGCAAATAGGAGCACTTGAGGGATGTAACGAGCAAGTTAAAAAAACTAAAAGGAAAAATATAGCATTACCTCTATAGTATATCTTGGTGAAAAATGGGTCAACAGAACTGCTTTGTTGCGAATCCACTCAGCATTTGCAATGATCTACATAAATATCATAAGTTTACTGTTCAGGAATTCCACAATATATTATGCAGTAGAGTCGACATTCTGAAATCAGTCAATCACCAAGAAAAGGTGTGAATTTGTCTGAGCTGGTAAGACTTTTAATATCTTCAAATGGTACAAGATTGACTCGTGAATGCAACATGATCTACGACTTGGCCCTAGAAAAGCAATGTACTTAGTTGAACTATTCCGTAACATTTGGCCAAAAAAAAACTGCTGAAAATTATGATATATATGACTATAACTATAACTATAGCTATACTAACATGAACACCAACTCGATCATTCATGATAGAAAAATAAAAGAGAAAGGGCAAGCATGATGGCTGCAAAAGTTGGCTTTTGTGCATCTTTGATTTCTCGAGCTAACTACGGAGTAGCCATGAAAGAATGAAACATGTTACATACCTCAAATAAATGTGTATGACCACGTTGCCGGGCATGATCTATGCTGAATGAATCATCTAGGAAAGTTGCCTATTAAAAGAGTTTCAACAAGCAAAGCAATCAAAACAAACAAAAAGATAAATTAAGATAGCAAAAAAGAAGTAAGAGCACACTACAAAGGAAGGCAATAGCAATTTTTGAGAAGTTTTATTCCAAGTTTGTCAAATAAGCCAAGACCCAATGTCTAAAAGTACCGATGAAATGAACTTAGGTGGGTCTGATAATTCTAATACAGCAACATAACAAAGTGGACGACAAACCTTTGGTATTCAATTAAAAAATGTTTACAGTTAATATTAATTGATCTTATCACAGTTAAGTGTCAGAAAGAACAGAGAAGAAACAAGAAACAATACATGCAAAGATTGAAAAGAAAAAACAAAAGTCCAAAAAATTAGATTAAATTAGAAATTATGATTTATTACTGACAAACAGGACTTTTTCTTGTAGCCGCTCACCATTCTCTCATTCTATCTTCACTTTCGTATAGGCAAGCAAAAATTATATAAAAATAAAGAGATCTCAATGAGAGAGAAAAGGATGGCAAGCAGAACATCCTTATCTCTCCCCTTTCATTCTTCCTTTTACCTTCGGTATAAAGAATAAAGGAAGACTAAAAAAGAATATGATAAGAATCTGCAAGAAAAAACATATGGAGAAAGTGACCAGGAAAATCATAACCAAAATACCTAAAATAATAAGGGCCTGCAATCTTTCCTTATATCCATCAAGGAGAAAACCCCTCTTAATTATCATTTATCAATAAACTGAAAACCATAAAAATTATAATATCATCCTTTTCACTATCTGTTTTCATTCTTTCCAATTTCACTCTAACCAGGCGCAAAAGAAAAAGCTAACTAAAAATTTTCATGACAATACCTCAATACCTCAAGTTGTAAATATGATCATCTTAAAGTACTAGTCAAAATAATAGTTAAATAAAAAAGCCATTTATGAAACTTGTAAGCCTGTTTTTATGCTAAAACTTCTTACATATACATTTTAAGACATTGTCCCATACTTGATTCCTGCAATGCTGTTAAAATCCTGAGTAAACTCGCAAACTCGGCAATCCTGTACATAAAGACGCCGCTGCAAGCTGACGCAGATAGGGGGAGGTGTGAATCGGTGCGAGATCATGATGTTGCTCATCGAATCACAGGATCGTGCTCCACATCGATCCCTCCCCTCTTGTGAAGCTAGGGTTCGACAGCCAATTTGTTGGCTAAAAACGACCCAACCTGACCCAAAAGCAAAGCCCAACACTCCTGTGACCCTTTTGTTCAGCTAGGGTTCCCATCCATTCGCAAATCAGAAACAAAGGAGACTCACAATGACGCACACACCTCTTATGAGTCGAGTTATGATTTTCGGGTCACGATTTTTTATCCCTCTTCCTCTCCTCTTACGATCCACAAGTTTGACAAGATATATTCCTGAACCTCTTTTTTTTATTCTCTATTTCTAAGGATCTCAGATTATCATCCTATCAATTCTCAAAGTCCACTAAACTGAGATAAAATAATTGTACCCATTTCATTAAAAGATTGTACTATACCTCAGTTATGAGAATTTTTGCTCTCAATGCATCAGAATTACATGGGTCAAGCATAAAATCTGGTGTTGTATCACCCGTGAAGGCCACCTCAGGAGATAGTATAGTGTCCGTAATCTAGAAAGGAGAGTTCATTAAAGGTTACCAAAGAAGATTTAGATCCAAATTGAGTTCCAGCTATCACAAACCTCGGCACCTGCCTTCTTCAATTTCTCAATTTGTTTCCCATTCAAGTGGGCATACTGTTTCCTCAATTTTTTCCTGATTGAGTAGACTACATAACCCTGCATAAAACAATTACGTGTTTTCTTGTGATGGCCAGATGACTAAAATATGCTAAGCCAAAGCCTGTTAGTCAAATTATTTGTTCAACAGTTTTAGAACACAGAACGAGGTAACTTCCAACACTGATATAACATACCCTTCAGTTAAAAGAAAATGGCTACAGAATGGTTGGTTGAAAGATACCTGACTAGGTATAACATGTTGCGTTTTGAATGGTCGGACAACAAGGTTATTCCGTATCTCATATGTCTCCCCTGAAATCAAACTTAGCATATCATTTCCTTGAAGAAGTCTCCTGATCATTAACAACAGAGAAATGACACATACCCACATCCAAGGCAACCACTTCAGCATTCAATTCAACCTGGCCCATTGTTCTGTGAATATCAAGCAGCTTCTCAACATCCTCTTTGATGCAAGGAGGGACAAACACAATGGGAGGTTTCAAATTGAACAAACCACGGCTAGCTACATACATTGGCAGCCCTCCCTAAATTATTCAACATCATAGCACACTTATCCCAAATTTACAGTTAACATCCAAAGCACACGATATACACAGAACGCATAAAACTTACAAACAAATTACTAGGATGCAAACGCACATTTACAAATCACAAGTAAGAACCACAGGGATCAGTGAAAACCAAAAAAAAAAGGCCAGTATTGTGTACGTTGATTCCAGAATGTGTTTGGTTTAGCAAATTTCCATTTTCCAATGCATGTTGAACCCAATCCTCCTCTCACATTCGATTGACATGCAATGTGACTGAGCACTTATTCAAACACAGCCGGTATATGCCATAACATTAGCCTTGCCACCACCACATATAGGCCTAAGTTCTAAAAGAGATGACTTTAAACATCGTTTGGTTTGAGAAAACATTCTCTATCCTGGTTTTCTGTTTTCACTTTTAATTAAGAAAAATGTCAGTGTTTTTACTTTATTTTCAGTTTTCAGAAGTTTATATAAGAAACTATGAAAATAACATGTTTACTATTTTTTATCTTTTCCTTATCTCCTATATAAACTTAAACATAAAATAAAAACATAACATTTTTTCATACCAAACAACCTTCTGGCCAAGCTAATAAAGTATGAATTGGCTTTTCCATCAATAACCAATACAATCTATTAAGATAATGCAGAGCATATGAAATTTACCCTTTCACCCCTTTTCTACGAATCCAAAAATAAAAAATAAAAAATCACCCCATAGAAAGTTATTGGTGACAAAAGTGGAGAACCTTACAATGTGATCAAGATGAGCATGAGTAATGAAAAGGAAGTTTTGATTAATAGCTCTACTAGGGCACCTCCCAATATCAAAATTGCACTTGAATTCAGGGATTATGATACATGTCTCTTGGCCTCCGACTGAAAGGCCCTCAATGGAATAACCTTCCAAGTCCAGAACTTTCCGGTTCACCTGTGACCGGGCTATACGGTACTGCTCTTCGTTATCAATTTTTTTGCTGATTTCGGACAAATACCCCGACCCTTTCAGCACATTGACATGGCTTTGCGTTGAAACTTGGTGGTGCAGTGGCTTTGGAGGGTAAATGGGTTGGTGGAGTGGGAAGAGTTGAGGGGTCTTGAAGGCTAAGTTGCTAAGAGAAATATGCATTGCTGCATATGAATTTGAATGGAGATAGATAGAAAGAGTGGGACAGTAAAGAGGGTTTAATCTGGGTTTTAGAAACGTTGGTGTCTGTCTGAATGAACCACAGGGATATTGGAGATGGAATTCGAAGATAAGGTTAACATGCTAAACACTGTCGTTCCGACTTTTGGGAAAACATTTTCTTTTTATTTCTTTTAATTATTCATTTCCAAATTTTAACAAAATGGATTCTTCTACTTTTGTGATATAATTATTATAATTTCCTAGTGGGAACATGAGTGTCAACTTTTATTTTACTTATGAGAATAAAAAATAAAAAGAGTAAAAAAATAATTATTATAATAATGATTAAAATAACAAAAATATTACTAAAATTTGTATTACAATTATGAAAGACGTGTCTATAAAAATAAGTCAATTTTATTAATTTTTCTAATTTTATTATGGGTATTTTTCATAGAGTAAAATTGTAAGGAAATGTATAAAAAAAACAGCTACAAAGACAATCTCTTTTATTAATGGTATAAATTATCATTGTTTAATAGTAAAGTTAGGCCTATAATATTTTTGACTGTTCTTTAATTTGATTCTATTTTAAATTTGTTTAATTGAGAATAGATTTTAGTGAGAATTAAGTAATTATGATTTGTGTTTTAAGCTCACATGTTTTACTAAATAAAATCTAATATAGAAGTATGCGTAAAGAGTAATTCCAATGTTTGTTCTGGTGTGGTTTTTAAATTTAAGAACCAGTTTTTATTTAGGATTTCTATGATGCGGTGCAACTTCTAGTTGTAAGAACCCATTCTTGCATACAAATATATTTTTATGAGATAATACGTATGCATAACACGTTAGGTTTTTCAATCACTATAATAGAAAATTCTTAAATCTAATGTAATATTATAAGATACAGAGAGTGACGAAAATCCATTGTTTTCACTTGATGTTAAGACTTTGTGTATTGATCCGTATGAATTTATTGGAATAAACCTATATTACATTTTACAACTGAAGATGCAAAAATTTGTAGCAATGTTTGTACAGATGGCTACTCCATTTCCTAGCAATTAACAAAGCAAACAAGATTGCACAAGTAGAAGTATCATCTTGATTTCTAGTTTGACATATTTACAATCCATGAATATTAACAACACACTCTTCATCTACTGATGAAATAGGAGAAACGTTTGTTTGATTCTGTAAATGCTACATCACTGCAAGCTGCAAGTCTTGAAGTTGACAAGATTATCTCTGCATTTTGTAAGATGAAGCCATGAAGGATGGGCAAAGGTAACCCTTTACTTAGACGTGTATTGGCATGCGGCAAGAAGACAGTTTCAATAAGTGTCCACACAACTGGTTGCAGTACGAAATCACAACACACCCTTTATCAATGAGGCGTTATAAAATTAAATTTTCAGTCACTAATATGCGTCATATACAACATAAAAGCACCTGAATGAGGTACATCCGCAGGTTGCCAATTTTGCTCCATTTCAATGACATTTGAAAGTCATTCAATCTGATAGCACCAACGAGGTTGTTTCCACTGATTTTGAACACACCTGTACCTTGAATTACCTGTGGAAACAGGATGTAATATAGCAATAATGGTAATCCCTGTAACGGATCAATATGTTTACAAAAACAAACAAGGACCTCAGCAGCTGTTAGTCACAGGATTTGGTCATGAAGGGTGGCACTGCTCCAATGCCATTTTTAAATGATGAAAGGTTAGGGGGAAAAGGAGAGAAGGGATTCTGAATCATTGGCATTTGATGAAAATATGACATGTATTATGTCATGAAATGCAAAGCACTAATACTCATTTGTTCTTAATAATTCAGAGTATAACTAGCATATGCCGATTGCTGCTCCAGTAAGATCACTAATATCATAAGATTTTCAAAACAATGATATTTCTAATATTCTAGCATAGTTTACTACTCAATCTTGGCTAAAGTTATTTTTAAGCTGGCTATTCTTTAATTATGTGTCACCTGTTTACCAGTGATTGAATAGATGCATACAGTATCTGGATAAAATACATTCCGTGCACAGATACACAAAAACAAAGTAGTAACTTATTAGTACTAATGAACCTATATAATTATAAGACTTCAGTAATTCATTGAATAACAATCAGTTCCAAAATCACTACCAAAGTAAACTGGTCAAATGATTGCTTCTTTAAACTCAGTCTTTCTTGATGCTAGTGTGAGGTATAGGAAACCAAAATGTATGTATTTCTTACCAAGTTGCCGTTGTATTTGTAATTGAATCAACTAGTTAAAGCAACCATTGATAGCAATCCCTTAAACTGAGAAATATTCATTACTCTGACATACAGGTCAAACACAAATAGCTGCAGCCAAAAACATCCCAGGACTGTTGACTGACAAGCCAATCCAGTGGGCTGGAAGATTGATTATCAAGATTCAAAAATAAATTTTACAGTACTGTAACAAGGCTGCTATGGATTAGCTTCCTTTTATAGAAAAAAATTTATAAAAGAGAACTGCTCGAAGTTGTACAATTAAGCTTTTAGAATAGAAAAATTACTTATCTAATAGCTTTTATTGTATGCTGAACTCATTTTAATACACACCAGCCCATAGAATTTATCGTGGAATAATATTTAGCAGACCAAGTAATATTTGGAATTGTGACAAATAAAAACACACAGATAAACTATGGCAATAAATGTAGTTAGTTTAATACTAATGATCTTACCAATGATATGCATGCCACTGGTATTACTTTGTCTTCTTCCAAAACATCAATTGTCATGTCTGCAAATACATTGGCACCAGCTTTATGATTTGAAATCTCCACAACTGGAGGAGAAGATAAAGATATTTTCAAGTTCATGTCATGATTTGGGTATTTCTTGTACAGCTGAGGAATAATAAATCTCCATCCTGCAGTGTTCAATAGAGATTGATCTGGTATTTGGTCTACAATCCAGTGCATAAATTTTGCCTGAACAGAGTAAGCAATTTCTTTGATGCCAATCCAATGATACAAAACGAAGAATATTTTAAGAAAATATATGATTTAAGATCATAACCAAACATCTAAACTTACATCATAATATAGGGCTGATGCAGAGTTAAAAACAGCCTCATCTAAAGTGATTCCAATCATTTTTGATGAATTTGTGCATAGAATTGGAAGTTTCAAGTTCTTGTAGAGGTCAAGAATAGGTAGGGAAGGATTTCTTTCTATAAATAACCCATTGGTTTCAAATCCAACAGATGAATCACTTAATAAAACATCATTCACAAAAGTTACATTCAGAGAAGTGTGGTCATCAACCGGGACTTCCTTTGGAAGACTTTTCAAATATGAGTCTAGTCTTGAAATCCCTTTTGTAAGTTTCTTGGTGATGGCATTTTCAACTGCTGAACCAATTTTCTCTTCAAAGGCATCAACTATCCTGTTAGATATGAAACAAAATTAAAAGTCAAAAAACCATAGAATCATTTTATGCCAGATAAAGTTGACAATGGAATGTGTGAATAGATGATGACAAACACTAAATCTGCTGGAAAAATTCAAATAACAATATTTCATAAAGCATTAACTACAACAACATACAGTGTATATTCACCATATTTTAAATAATACCATGTTAGAGTATGGTTTCACCAGGCTAGCTGGAAAATTTGGAAACTAAAAGAGAAGGAGATGGAGATGGAGTGGGGAATGATCAGTGGGAAGAAGTCACAATTGTGGAATTTTATATGCACAGTATTATGTCATTTACTTAGAGGATTTCCAAGTAGTAGTATTAGTAGATTGTGGTGCTATGCACAATTTCATATCCATTCAGTTGGTAGAAGAATTGAAACTCCCCATAACAGAAACCCCCTCTTAACTAGGTCAGCAGCTCCACTTAAGTCTACTATGAATGCTCTTCAAGACTAGGGGCATAATTTTGTAATTGGTTTCCATTCCATAACTGAGTCTGCTGGAGGTAAAGAGGAGATTTCCAACAGTTTTTGGAGAGGTTCTACACAAATTTGAGAATCTTGATGAAGCATTAGTAGGTTTGCTTCCTACTAGAATAGAAGGCTTGATCATGACACACACCTCAAAGAAGGAACCACCATTCCAAATATTTAACCATTTAGGTATCCCCCATTATCAAAAGTCAGAAATTTACTAGTTAAGGAAATGTTTGCAGCTGGTATAATCAAACATAATATTAGCTCTTATTCCAACTCTACTATGTTAGTTAAGAAAAAGGATGAAGGATCAAGATTTTGTGTAGACTACAAGGCTTTGAATAAAATTATAATACTCAGCAAGATTCCAATCCTTGTCGTAGAGGATTAGGGAGAGATAGGGTGTTTTCCAAAATTGGATCTGAAGCCTGGTTAACAACAAATTAGAATGTGGAAAAAGGATATTGAGAAGACCACCTTTCATACACAAGGGGAAATATGAGTTCCTTCCTTGTGACACCTTTTGGACTCAGACACCCCACTTCAAATGGTTCTTCATGAATGAAATTATCAAACCATTCTTGAGGAACCTTATACCTGTTGTCTTCAATGACATTTTTATTTTGCAGACAGAACATGGAGATGCATGTCATTCATTTGAGGCAGGTTCTGCAAATATTACAGCAACATGACAAGAAAAATTAGTCTTGGACAGCTTCGTTTGGAGTATTTGGGATTCATAATCTCTGGAAACAGAGTTGATACTGATCTGAAGAAGTTGGAGGTCAAGTGGTCGTGGTCTATGGCGAGAGACATCCGAGGATCGAGGGGTTTCCTTGGCTTGACAGGTCACTACACAATTTGTCAGAAATTATGGCAAAATCCCCAAATAATTGACTTAACATACAAAGAAAGATAGATTCCATGGAAGAAAGCAGGCACAAGAAGTGTTCCAGCATCTTAAAAAAGTTATCATGGTAACATTGCCCACTTAGCAGTCCCCGAATTCAGCAAACCTAATTATTGAGATAGATGCTTTGGAAAAAAGGTTAAGAGATGTTTTATTACAAGAGGGAAAACCATGAGCTTTTTTGGAGTACATCTTTATCTGATTGGCTTAGACATTTTACACGGTTAGGACAAGCCTCACATTGATTCAATATGCCTAGAATATGTCATACCCACTTGAGCACCAGATAGCTAAGTACAGTATAGTAGATACTATACTACGGGGTTAGCCATTTGACCATGAGGTTTACTCTATCCCTAGTTTTATATTTGTCCAGTGAGACTGCTCGTATTGGTGCTGCTGCATATTAGTAGAGGGTTGGTGAGTACTAAAATATAACCTCATAACAAAGTGGTTGGTTATGGCTTTTCTAGACGAACAAATACTGCATTAGTGCTGCATGGGAAAACTCCTATATGCAGGAAATATGGAACGGAAACATTAATAAGGAAAAGTAAGGGACAGTTTTCTTTGAGTAAATGTTTTCTGTTTTCTTTTCTTATTTTTGCTCTAATTACAAAATGGCACCACATTTTGATTTAGTTTGCTGTCTTCAAATAGAAAATGAAAATAAAAAATATATATTTTTAAAGAAAACATGCACTAAGGCATCTACGCTTAAAGGAGGAAGGATAAGCAGCTAGCAGCATAAATTCTATAATGCTACAAAAGATATGTTCCTTTATGAGCTAGAATCTAACATGGATATTTACATACCCTTGATAAAGCCAAGATGCACCTCCATCCAATTTTATTGAAATATCTTTAACATTAGACCCGCAGTCCTTGAGTTTCAGTTTCAAAGACCCTTCCTGGTTCTCCAAACCCAATGTAAGTCCTACTTCCATGCCTTTAACCTTTCCAGCAGTAGCACTAATCAAATTCCTTTCTGATTTCAGCCGTGAAGAACAGATAGAAACAGAAATAATAGTAAAAAAAAACAGACATCATTTTAAGTCCATGCAAACAAGAATAACCATATACCAATATAAGAATATAAACTTTGCATAAACTAAGTAAAGCAAGGGTACCACATAAATTTCATACTGCATGCCATAGCACAGTTTATAATTAAACAGGTTAATATTGCTAGATACAAAAACCCACGACTGAAAATGACACCGTATCCTTCAAATCACAGAGCACACAGAAAACTAGTTATCAAGAATCCCATTTCCAACAAAACCTCTTTAAATTCCAAACAACAAGCAACAAGTAAACCAAAGAACTCCCCTCCGCCCACTATAGAGAGACGTTTCAAATAACAACTAACAACACAATTTTGTTACTTACACAAAACGTAATTGCACACAGACATGCATTTAATTGTCAACTAATCAGAAACCATCATATATATAACTTTCAAAATAGTTGATATGAAGCCCAACAAACTTAACAGGACAATCTATAATCTGAAGACAGTATATAATCAATTAAATTCTCGCTATATATAAAGATATAAACAAAACAAAGGATCAATTTCTTACCTGAACTTCTGCTCTACCTTTGTCCGAGATCTCAACAGGCACAAGCCATGTTCTATAAGAATAAGACCAATTCATGCTCAAATTACAAGTAACCCCAGAAGCTGTAATGGAAATTCCAGTCTCACCTGGCTTGACATACGAGGAAGGAACATAGATATGATAAATTGTGATGTTCGAGAGCACCATGTAGACATTACCCACAATTGGGATTTTCGTAGTCTTTTCAATATTTGGCAATTGAAGTGAGATGAGTGAGGAAATTGTCTTATTCACCAGCAACTCCTTCACAAAGTCAAGGCCATTTTGGGTAATCGACAAGGATATAAAAGCTTCGCTTTTGGGATGATATTGAGCATACCCATGATTCAAGGAAGAGGCTATTAGAAGCAGAACAAGGAAAGGTGCCATTTTGATTTATCGTTTGGGAAAATTGGAGTTGATAAACTTTTGCAGAGACAAAGATAACATAGGGAAAGTCGAACACCGATAAATCTTTCCAAGGACACAGAAACACTGTTAATGGACATGAAAAAAGTCCAATTTGCTCATTCTGATTTGGAGTTCATCAAATTGAAAAATAAATAAATGGTGACTAATTCTAAAAGATATTATTTATTTATATAAAAAAAGTTTGGTATCATTTTCTGACAACAAAATAATTTCCGAGAAACTGATTCTGTTCAAAATAGTATAGAATTATTCTGAGTATTTAATATATTTGTATATTTAAGAATTCAATTTAAATTTATTAGTTAAACAAAAATAATTTTGATAATTTGACTCTAACTGTTCAAAATTGATCAATACCACCTATTTACTCATATAATAGTTAGTTAGAACAGATATAGGCATATTTTGTAATTATGTATCTTCTTCTTATCATAATCAAATACGTGTAGTCTAATTCTTGGATTTTCCTTTTTGTTTCTGTGTTTATATATAAACTATTCAATATACTCTTTCTCTCTTGTCACCATTCTTCTCTTCTCGAGCTCCTCTGACTAGCTACTTATAAATTAATATCAATTTGATTTGTTATTTTTCAGAGTAAGATGACAAATTCTGCATCTAATGATGTTATATGAAGGAATTGGAAGAACACTTATCAGTTTGATCAAAATTAGTTGGGTCACTGTAATGTACCCTTAAGAATTCTTTGAAAGATTCCATTCAAGAAATTATCACCTAGTTTTCTTTTGAATTGAATTCTAACCGTAACATAGGTGTTCCTCGCCCAGTCCCGTATTCTTGCAGCACAAGATTAGTAAGAATAGATTTTCCAAGACTTAATGGTGACAGTGTGGATCAGTGGATTTATCAGTGTCGAGAATTTTTTATTGATTGATCATACACCTGAAGATGTTCACGTGCAGTTGGCGATAATGCATCCAGAAGGTCGTGCTCTCCAATGGCATACTGCCTTGGCTAAGTTTAGGAACTGTTCTACAATTTCTTGGTTGACTTATAGTACGTTGATCAGAGAAAGGTTTGGTGATGTTTGTGTAGACCTCGTGATCGATTTGATGAAACTCAGACAGACTAATTCAGTAGAAGAATACCATGAACAATTTGGAGCCCTTATTAATCGTCTTAACCTATGAGAACAATATACCTTAAGTTGTTTTCTTGGGGGTTTAAGGAAGGATATTCATATGCTTGTTAGTATGTTTCAACCTGCTACAGTACAAAAGGTTTTTATGTAAGCAGAATGTATGTATCAGCGAATACATATGCTAATGTTGAACTTTCTTGACTCGTCACCAAGAACAAAGACATCTTAGGACCGAAGCTTTTGCTAACAGAAAAATCTGGTGTCATAAAGAATTTTCATATACCTAAATACGATTCGCTCATCTCGAATGTTAACACCTGCCTATATGAGTGAAAGACAGTCCAATAATATTTGCTACTTTTGTGAAGAACCATACACTCCAAAACATAGTCTGATACACCAAAAATTTGAGGTTTATGTTTTGGAAATTGCAGATAATGATGACTATGATGATATTATAGATTCAGATAAGTTTGGGGACCATGGACATGAACCACAAATATCAGTGAGTGCTCTGACGGAGTGACCAATTTTCTCACATTGAGGATTACACGGTGTTTTGGCAAACACCCTTTGCATATTTTTTGGACAGCGGCAACATTTCTTGGATATGAAAATTACCAAGAAGTTTGGCTGCCAGATTGAGGAACATGAACCTTGCTGGTTACAGTTGCAGATGGCACAAAAAATTCAATTTCTTATATGGTTAGAATGTTTTATGACGGATACAACAAACAACATTTGCTTTTAATGTTTCTTTACTTTTACTAGGTTGTTTTATAACACCGAGAAATTTGTAATATTTTCATATAGTAATAAAATGTTAGACCCTTTGATAGTCTAATAAATTTATACAATTTTAAAAAAATAATAGATCAAGTCTTAAATAATAAAATTATCTACTTATAATACTAACATAGTTTTAGATAAACAAATTTTTATTAGACAATCAGTCAAATTCTGGATGGTTAATCTTATATCATATTATTACCACATCAATAAATGATCAAAAGAGAAAGACATTAGACAGTCTATATAATAACTTTTAAATATCTAATTTAAGACACTGACAGCTACAAATTTAAATGAACTAATCATTTTCTTTAAAAGTGTGAAGTTATCCTTATACACTAATATAATAATAATAATAAATATCAAATTATTACCACATTAATAAATTTTATTGTCAAAAGAGAAAGACATTAGACAATTTATATATTAACTTTTAAATACTCAATTTAACAATACGTGACCATTGCAAATTTAAAAGAATTCAACATTCTCTTTAAAAGCATGAAGTTATCCTATATACACTATTATTATTATAATAATAATAAAAGATTATCTCTAGAGAAAAGAGATAAACGTACAAGATAAAAATCTTTAAACATTTAATGTTAAAGATAAGCATTTAATGTTAAAGATAAGATAAATTTCATCATGTCACCTCATCTTTTAAATGTGTCACCACAGTTTTTAAATGTGTTACTTCACCTTTCACAAATGAAAAAAATAAAACTAGTCATTAGAATCTAATAGAATTTCAAACTAAATCATTCAAATAAATAGAATCATAATTAGAGGGCATGAATTACACAAGAATAGTAGTGAGAGAAAGAAAAGAAGAAAAGAGAAGAGAAGAAGAAACTAAAATATGTTTTCAATCTTCAAATGTGGGGAAGATATGATATATATTTATGGTGTCTATTTTCTATATTTCACTAAGATATCCCTAAACCTCACCCTTTTTAATTAATTATACAATACTATAATTATCACTAGTTTTTACTGCAATCTCGTTGGTGGTATGAAATTTTCTTACACTCATTCTGTTATATGAATTATTTTATATTTATTTTGTTATATGAATTATTGTATATGTGTCACATGATCATGACTACATATTGAAATAGAAAACACATTTCATTCTAGTAAAAAGAGTATATATATAATGTAGCATAGTTAATTATTTAAAAACTATTTATAATAAATTATATATATATATATATTACTACCTTTTATGTAATCAATATACTTAACAATTAATATTTGTAAATAAATATATCATTTTAGTGCATTAAAATAATTTAGCGTAATAAAATTAAAAAAGAATAATAATTATGTTTATTTCAAACATATTGTAATGTTTAGGTCTAGTTCGGTCCCACATCGGGAGAACAAACTATTTTGGTCTATCCTGAAAAATAATTCTAAATATAAAAGATTAAAAGTGAAAGTATAAAATATGTATATTTAAGTCTCCTACGTATATAATATGATTTAATATAAAAAAAAATTAAATATATATTTTTTAAATTTAAATCTCATATTAAATCACAAATTTAATAAGAATAGAGAGTATCTTATACATTATTAGGACTATCTCAGATTTATGATTTATTTTCTCCTAGAGGGTCATCCTTAGTTTGGTCTTTATGATACTGTAATTTTTTGCTTTCTGATATTAACCCAAACCTAATTTCATACACGTGAATTATGTGCCTTTTACTTTTGCCACGTGTGGGAAACGACGAAGACTTTTTTTAACCTAATCATGTGCTTAAGATATTCAAAATCTTTCCATTAAACCAACACACATGTTTTTACGAAACAATGTGCACTGTTGAATTTTAACATTGAGCATTTTCATGTCTCAGTTAAAATAAAATTGCAACTAGCGTCCTGCAACTAAATGTGATTGTATTGATTTTACTGCTAAATTTTGGAAAACAAATCTCAAACAGAACAACCATCTCAATCCTGCACTTGTCATTATGTACAATGTACACATAAGATTATGGAATCAAGAATCTACAAGAAAGTCCAACCATAACATCTCAATATAGTATACCATAAACATGATTGGACTTTATTTTATTACAAGTTACACATTAGAAGCTTTCGAGGAGCTTAATGTAATCTCTGTCCTGCTTCCCACTTGCTTTTGTTTTTGCTTAATGTCCTTGCAAGCATTGCCCCAACCATCTCTCTTGCTTACCTGTGGGAGAATTAAAAATCTATATTTAGAAGATGGTTAAGATACACAAGCAACATTCTCATGCATTCATATCATATCTTTCGAGATCAGGGCATTGTGTTTAGAAAGGTTAATGAATCATTATTTTGGTTCTTGAAGTTGAAAGTATGAAGTGTTATGTTAAACAAAATCTCAGTTGATTCATCTATATCTGTAAACTTAATTATTTAGTGTCATTCTTATCTTTGAATCACATTTTTTAATTATTTTAGACTAATGTGATTGATGAATTGCATTTTTAGATTGATGTAAGGAAGGAATATAATGGTAATTTGTCCATTAAAAATCATGGAGACATAATCATGAATTCGTTATGCTTGGCTTGGATGGCATGTGAAGTAATGAAAATTTCTGACCTTTGGCTGCTGCTCTTCATAGAGTTGATAACTTGGCACTGTTTTCCGCCTTGAAACGGTTCTCCTAGCCTTGAAGTTGGTCTTTGTTATGTGGGGTTTGAAGCTAACTTTTTCTTCTTGTGAATTGATTGAATAGTTATCAAAATGAAGGGGCACCTCATTTGATCCGCAGCTCTCCTTTTCTTCCCCAGAAGCATCTAAAAATCTTGTCATGATTGTGAATTTGTGAGTACTGTTAGAAGGGTCATATTGCTTCATGGCGTGGCTTTCAACTGATGAGGTCTCTGGAAGGCGTGTTGCCATCCATCTCTCAAGCCAGCTCCAACTCATATTTGACTCCGTGCTGTTGTGTTTTGTTAATTTTCTCTTTGAACAGATTCTTAGCTGCAACAACCAGGATCAGTATTTTGTTGTCAGCCATGTTTGTCCTTTATCTACATTTAATTTTATGCATTGTTAATGTAATAAGTTAATTATTGTGTAAGTCAAGCAAATTTATAATACATGGTTGCTTGTAATTGAATGATAATGTAAAATACACTAGTGCATGTGCTATTTAGTCTTTTAGTGTTTACCTGTTGTGAGAAAGCATAGGCCAGTGCTCTTTCTCTTCTGGTTGATGCCTCCATTCTACTCTGCATCCTCATTTTTGAAACATAACTACTTACGGTGCTGTCATCCCAGTCTTCCTGAAAATTTCTTGTGTTATTTTGCTGCTTAACAGAATTTTGATTGGTTTCAAATTATACCAATTTGATGGGTCCCAAGTTAACACTCTTAGAAATGTTCCAACTATGTGTGCTGTATGTAAAATTAACAAACCTTGCTTGCTTTAGTTGTGCACAAATTAACATAAAAGATGATTATCAAGTTAACATGTCATTTTCTTTATTCCCTTTTGTCACTCTTCTAGTTTTTGTTTTCATTTCTTTTTTTTTTTCTGTAAAAGAAAACAATGATATGATATCATATTAGCCACTCCTTTTGTTAGTCATCTGCAGTTTAAAATATGTGGGAAAGATGTCTTAAAATGTTAATTTTCTCTAATTTCTTTGTCCTTTTCTTCTGAATTCATTCTCTTGAGCATCTTAATTTTTATTTTCTCTTTTAACCAAAACGTGGGGGCTAGTTCACAACGCATCATTAGCTTATGTTATACCTTTTGCTTTATTACTTGACTTCTGGTCCTGCGCTGAATACGGTGGCAAATGCCTTTTTTTTCCCCTTCAACTGAGAAAACTTCAGTGGAGTTTGCAGTTTGGACTTCAACTGATGTGCCCATGGACTTTCTATCAGGACTTTCTGTTACTAAATTGAACTCCTCTTTTCCTGTTTCTGATCTGATTTCTCCATTTTGACGCCTCAACTGTAATGCAGTATACTACTGATGTTAAAAAGTGAGATTATATGCTATGATTAATTAAGAAATAAAGTATGAATCATGTGAATATTAAAATACCATTATATGCTATGATTCTAAAATGTAATCTTTGGCACTTTTTTTCATTAAAATATTACAGAGGATGGAGTGATGAAATGGGGGAAATTAACAGATGTGAAGGGTGAAAATTGCCATTGTCAGATAAATTATCTTTTCAAATTTCCCCTATTCTCTCTTCAATGTTGCAACTTTCACTCGCTCCATGCACTAACAACTTTTGAGGATATTTCCTTCACTTGATTTCAGTTTTTGCATAGACTAAGATATTCTCTATGTGAATAAGAAGATTGATGTAATTAAGGTTTGGTGAGCTTACCAGCAAGCCTCTGTATGTTGACTGAATAAGAATAGCTGCTTCTTCCTCAGTCAATGATTTGGAGTCTGAATTTGGCCTTTTCTGTGATACATTCTCCACAGTTTCTTCACTATCAGTGTCCCCTTTATCATTCAAGTCTTCCAATATGGACTGTGAAACCGTGACTTCAGTGCTCTTAACTGAAGCTGAATCATTCTCTGCAAGGACTGAATTGAATTCACCGCCACACAAGTATGACTTAACAGATAACCATCTTCCATTTTCAGCACTATTGCGTCTCATCTGTTGGCATGTCATAATTCAAAGTTGGTTAATGAACATTATTACTCTAAGACCAATGAATGAGAACATTATTGGAATGTAAATTGAGGTAAAAGAGTTGTTGTACTATGCTTTTTCTATCATACATATACAAGGTAAAATAAAATTAAAAGTAGTAGTATATAGAGAAGAAAGAAAGAAAGAAAGAATGGAGCTTGAGATACTAACTTTGGTTTCATGCGACCCATCAGAACGATTTTTGGAGAAGACACTTCTGACCAGCTCCCCAGTGAACCCCATTTCAGTGTTCTAATTCCACAGCTGAAATGTCCTCTACTATATTAATATGTCAATGCAGAAAGGTGGAGTAGGGTGCATTATTAGGATTGGATAAAGTATAATAAGGAAAGTGACACATTCTTACTTGATCAACAATATTAGGCATTAAATATGAATAAAGTTGGGTTATTTTAAAGGTTACACGAAACTGGTAGCTTTAATATGTAGGGAGAGACCACATGTTAACTAGAAATAGGTTGATGATGATGATCTGTGTGCAGGGATTGCAGAGCTGTAAGGGTACCTTATAAGTCAGAAAATAATAGAAGGTGGAAAAGTTAAAGAAGGATAAAAGGGTATGGATTTGAGTGCATGTTTTTATTGCTTTTGTATATACTTTTGGCACATGGCTTGCAGATGGTAGGCTTTTATAAAGCTTACTTGTTACTGGGGTAATGTCCATTATTCCTTTATGGTTACTGTTTCCTCAGTCCGTAGCCTCCTATTTTCATTTTATTTTATTTTCTTTTTCTTACTTTAGTTTTATGCCACTGACTTTGGGGACAGGTTAGGAAGCCTGGGATATTTTTTTTTCCATGGATTCTTCACTGTCAATTTTGTAGTGCTTTGGCAGGTGTGCTGTGTTTCTTTGTTTTGGATAAACTCATGAAATGGCAAAGCTGCTATTTGTGAAATGCTACCTAATAAATGATAGCTTAAGACGTCATGATTTTTTTAAAAATTATGTTAAATATTTTTTAACTATTTTATTATGATTTTTTGTTAAAAATTTGACCAATTATCTTTAATAAAATATATTTTTTCAATCAGAATTTCTTTATTATAAACCTCGAATATGATAGTTTATTTAAATATTTCAGATTCAGTATCATTCAAACTACCAACTAATATGTTAGTGTATGTAAGACCTAATGGTTGGTTGGAAGAAATAAATGTTTAGTGAGAATCCAGGGAACTAAAAGAATAGCCATTAGATGTGCATGGTAATTAGAGAATCAATGGATTGCTCAATAAAAACGAAAACCCTGCTTTTCCTTCTCTTACTTTGATATGGTTACTTTGGCGGAGCTTTTGCCAAATATTGGTAACTTAAATAATAAATAATTAAAAAATATTAAATATTTATATCTGTTAAATTTAAGTTATAAAATCAGTTCATGAATTGTGAAATTTACACTCCATTTAACTATAAATATATTTATAGTCTAATAGCGATCCCACAATAGATAATAGAATAATTTAAGAGGGTAATAATCACTGAATAATTTATTTTTATTTCAAAAGTAACTAAATTAATTTATTTTTTAAAATAACGGCTATATAATTTTTTGAATATTATTTACAGAAATATATATATATATATATATATATATATATATTAAATTGTATTATTTTTTAATTAATTATTTATAAAATAATAAAGCTTTTAAAAGTTATAAATTATGTATATTTTAATCCTGTATTCAATTATAATAATAATAATAATAATAATAATAATAATGTTAGTTTTATACAAGAAAAGAGATCGATTTATTGCAATTGTGATAACTAAATCGTTTTTTATTTTAAAAATCTTCTATTATGACTTTTCATATTTTTAATTTAATTTTTTTATAATGAAATATTTATTAAATTTTCCATTAATAAACCTAAACTAAATAAAAACTTCAAGAGTACATTTGACTAAATATTGTAAGTAATAAGAAGACGTGAAGGATATAAATTATAGGCTAATCCAAGTAGTTTAGGGGAGATGCAATCTCATAAAAAGACATTTTGATTAATTAAAAATTATAAAAAACAAATTATAAATAAAGAGCTAATGAAACCAATCTAGTTAATAGAATTTAATTGAATTGATTGAAGAGAGGGTGAGTTATTATAAACATTCTCACATCACATGTTTTTAATTCTTAATAATAAAAAATTCAAAATTATTTCCATATAACTTGGAAGTGGAAAATAAGAATGAATAAGATGCATGAGTAAACAAAGTCCAAATAAAAGACAAAATTAGGATGGAAAGTGATAGAAATGAGATTCAAGACACAAATTCCCTCTAGAATTCAACCACTTCATTGGTTTGGTGTTCCAAGCACCCAAGACAAACTACATCTCAGTCTTCATTGATACCTCCATTTTCAAAGAAGACAAAGTTGGAAGTACAATGCAACTTGAAAGAAACAATATGCTACAAAACAAAAGCACCAACAAAGAATGAAGCTTTTGGATCATTCAATGGTGAGGGAGGTGGCACATAGCATAGTTGTGGACATTTGTGAGAGTTTTTTTGAGATTGAAGGCAACAATATACACACCAAGGAGTTTGGAAGACCAAACATAGCTATGCTATGTTTGATTGCTTAACACCATGTTCTCTTAACCTACTATTTTACCTCATTAAATAGTAATTAAATTTAGAAACAAAAAATAATTAGTCATTATTTTAATTAAATTAGATAATATTTTAGAGACTAAAAAATTATTTGTATCTAAAGTGATTTCTATTATTAATAAAAATTTATAAAATAGTTTCTAAATTAGTATCTAAATTAGCTACCAAAGTTTTAGTTACTAATATTTTATATTTTAAATTCTTTAGTCTCTAATTTAGTTCAATACTAATTAATTATTTTAGTCTCTAAAATTAGTTGCAATTTGATGATTTTCTTGTAGTGTTTTGACATCTACTAATAAAACACTACAAGAAATATTGATGTTAGTCTTCTCAAAAAATTCACACAAAAACTAAAAGGGAGACACTAGATGATAATTAAAGTGTTTAGTGTTTCTTTTTGAAAGGTTAACATGAATATTTTTTGTAGTGAAAAAACAATCAGTTAATAACCAATATATTAATATTTTAATAATGTTTTTATTTTTAATTTAAAGTACTACCATATATTATTATATTATTAAAGTAGATTGTAAAAGAAAATTTTTAAGGATTTCAAAGTATATTTTGTATTCTAACCCAACTTAATGTCTTTTATTAGCTTATTGGTAATACACTCAAGTTAGGGTGAGCAAATTACTAATTGGATTAAGCTGCATTTAAATCAATCTGCCAAAATTTTGATTATTGGTATGATTTTTTTTTTTTAAATTGGAATAGTTCAAACTTCTCCTAAACTCAATTAGAGTAGAAAAAGCATTTACTTATAAAGATTAACAACTTAATTGAACTATATATACTTTGTACATAATTTGTCTCTCTAGTTTTAAAACACATATGTCTTCCTAATACTTTAAAAAAATTAATTTGAACTCCAAATATCATCTATATACGAGAGAGGTAAAAAGAGAATATCAACAATTCAAAATTTTATATATAAGAAAAATGAACTCACGTCTAACTAAACTTGTTATAATTGATTTTAAAATTTTAGTTAATTATTTGTATAAGGTTTAATTATCAACATGCATTCATTTGAGGACACAGTGAATAAAAATAGAAACCTTAAACATTTAGTTATATTAGAAAAGAAACGTATTCCTTTCTTATCTCATGTCTTATTATTTTCTATAGAATATATTCATATTCTTCCAATAAAAACTATATGATGTTAAGAATTTTAGTGTGAGTTAAAAAGTATTATATTAATTTAAAATAAACAATAGGCATAAATTTATTATATTAAAGCTTTGAATTAGAGATGGTTTCTAATTTATTTAGATAAATTTGTTTATAATTCATCAATGATGTTGAATACACGTTTATCTACCCAAAGAACCAAAATATAAAACCTAGCTAGCTATGTGAGAGTGTATGTATCTACCCTCAATTGTATAATGTGTAGGAACAAGTACAAATTTTTGGGGAAATAATTAATAATTTATTGGCACATGTTGGAAATGATTATTTCTGAGCGCATGCATGTGGGCAACACATTGGTGAGCCCTGCAAAATGTTGTGCCGTTCCATTTTGGAAGGGATATATGGTTGGAATTAATATTACTATATTTAAATATTTAATTGTAAAATATTAAAGTTGTGATGAACATGAACATGTGCAGTCCACTAAAGAGCGTGGACTTTGTAGCTCTTTTTTCCTTTTAGGGTTGGAGGCTATGTAGGCCTAGCTAGAGCCAAGGATCAACATCACTTAACGTGATTAAGGGTCTTTAAACAAGTTCTTTTATTCTTATTGTATCACACTAGTTCAAGACCCTTTTGTCATGAATAATTATATTGATTAAATTTCATTCTAACTCTAATAGTTAGATTAAAAGATGATTTGAAATAAAATCGTACATATATAATAGTACATAAGAACATTAACTGCAAAATTTGTGTTAATATAGGTTCATAAAATATAAAACTGCAAAACTTATGTTAATATAGGTTCATAAAATATAAAATAAATTGATCGACATTATATCAAGTACGTATTTATTATATTCAATCACCAAGAACACTAATTTAACTATTATAAGACTTTTTACAGATATTTCTTCGATATTTCAATCGAAATTTTAGGACGAACAACAACGACATATAATAAAAAAATCTTTTTTGTTCAAAGAGGAACATTATAAAGTTAATTTTGTTTTGTTTTTCTTTTGCATGTTTTTATGAAAAAGTTTGTCAAGAAAATGTATGATATGTGATAGTAGAAGTAGTTCACTTCAAAATTGTTAGAGTTAGAGAGAATGTGAATTTTTTCTCTGCCTTTTTTTTGTGTGTGTTTGGCTAATTATATATTTTTCCTTTCTGGAATGAAGAGGAGGAACACTTATAAAGTTGATTTTATTTATTTTTTATTTTTTTTATTTTGCATGTTTTTATGAAAAATTTTGTTTGTATGATATGTGATAGTAGAAGTAGTTCAGTTCAAAATTATTAGAAAAAATGTGAATTTTTTCTGAGCCTTTTTTTTTTTTTTTGTCTAGTTATATATTCTTCCTATCATCTTCCAACTCTGTCTTAGCGTATAAATAATATTTCTTAAAAATAATAAAAATAAAGTTACACAAAATATGAATGAAGATGACGACAAAAATTATTTTTTATTTTCTCCGTGTAAGTTCATATTACATATATTACATGACATTAATACGAAGCAAATGAAGCACTTTCTTCTTTCTTGATTGAGTTGACTTCATAATATATTTTCAACATGATTCCATCCATTAATTTTACAAAGTCAAATGAAAAATAAGGCTCTTTATTAATCATAGAACCCCCACCAAACTAATAAAAAGCAAGAAATTTCATAAAAACTTCCATAATACTGTGTTGTCCCAAAGTCAAAACTTTCATAAAAACTTTCAAAAATAAAATTAAAAAAAATTAAAAATAATAGAAAAAAATATATATATATATATAACTTCAAATATATTTTAAAAGTTTTAAAGTTAAGCTTCATATGTCATTTATTTAAAATTAACGCAGATTACAATTTTTTATACGAAACTTTTAATTTATTTGTTTCAATATCAAGAATAAAAAAATGATAAAATAAAAATATAGAGTTACTCTAACTCATATAATTAAAAATATATATTAATTAATAATTAATTTTAAAAAATAAATACTTACTATTGATTAAATTAAATACTATTATATACATAAAAAATATTAGTATGTAAAATAATTTTTATTATTTATAAAAATTTATAAATTAATATCTAACATTAATTATAAAAATTTTTAACTATTAATTATTTTAAATTTTGAGTTAGTTTTTACATTTAACTTATAATCTAAAATAGTTAATAATTAGAATATTAATAGTTAAATATAATTTAAAAATTAATTTAAATTTTTTTATTAATAATAGAAATTATTTTATATATTAATAATTTTTTAATTTATAAAATAATATTTAACTTAATCGATATAATAATTAATTGTTTTTTATCTTTAAAATTAATTTTTATTTAATAATTATTTTAATATATATATATATATATATATATAAATAAGAGATATCAACGTAAAAAGAACATAAGAACACAATAAAAAAAAATGTCAGACGATGTTTATTTCTTTAAATTTATTTGGTTGTTAACAGAATGGAAACTAATCCATTAAGTTTTTTATAAAAAAAAATAGTATAAAAAAGTTCCAAAAAATCCAGATCAGTCATAAAAAATAAAACCTGACGAATCTAACTGCAACAAAAAAAAAAAGGGAAAAAAAACAGTTGAGAAGAACAACATACTTAGATTTAGCGTCAATTGCTAAATAGTCATAAAGTGGATGTTCCTAAAATTACAAACAATGCTGATATGTTGTATTGTATAAGCATCTTTTATATGTATATAGTGTTTTGTTTAATACACAAATGAAAATTGTACATGTCCGTTACATTTTTTTATAAACAATAAATAAATTAAATAAAAAGAAACATTTCAAGAATACTAAGACCTTTATGCAAAATAAGAATTAGTAATTGGGTACATTATTTCCATCCACTTAGTGTAGTATGTTATCGCAAAACTCGAAATGGAAGGACATTTTGAGTCCCTTTGTCATCACTTAGCTATTACAATGAAAATAAGAAACACACAAACTATTATACAGTCTCGCTGTTATAATAAAAAAACATATAAAAAATGTTAATTAAGAAAGAATCATTTACCTTTTAAGAAGTGAGATATTTATGTATAAATCAAGTTCTTCTATTACATAGTTAGATGAATTCAAATAGAATAAGTAAGGACTATCAAAATGGAATTAAAGAGTTTCTATACTCAATTTAATATTTTCATTTGTGTTAAAATAAATATAAATAAAATATATTTTTTTTTTCACATTCAAGTCTTGATATTGGATAAAAGTTGAAAAAGAAGTTTACAAAGAAACAATTAAGAAAAAAGAAAGGGTTGAAATTCCGGTTGATCCTCTGTTACAAAAGGCAAGTTTACTATTTTGACTCGTTGATCTACTTAGGTCCGTCTTGCATAATTCACAACCCGCATGAGCCAAGTATGGGACGAGGAGGACTAGCTCGCTAGTCCGTATAATAATAAAAATGACGTTTCTTTTTGCACTCCCTCAAATTTCTTCCTGCACTCCATCAATTCCAGAAATCAATGTTGAAAGCCAAAATAGTTGTTCTAGATTTTGAAAGGTAAAATAGTTGTTTTGAAAAGGTTATTCTGAACAAAAAAAAATCTCTTCTGAATTTCTATTTATATAATTGAATTTTATGTTATGTAAATTAAATTTCAAAATTGATGATGTGCAAGCAAGAAATTTGATGGAGTGCAGGAAGAAACAACTTAATAAAAAATACAAAATTGTCTCATCTAATTTCTGGTTCTCATCAATATTATGTTCCTAATCACCCCACATGATCTCTTGACTTCTTCCATTTTTTGTCATCCCAAACACCTTTTGAGCTTATAGTGTGGTAAGAATGAAAACAAATTAAAAGAGATAAAAAAAAGAAGTCCCTAGTTATTCAAATTGAATATTGTTACGCCAACACTACCATCATGCACTTTATAGACAAGATAACGAGTTTTATATATATATATATATATATATATATATATATATATATTACAAGTACATTAATATATTTTTTTTAATAAAATTTTAATTTTCTTATCCAAACTAACATGTGAGCCTACGAGTCATCGTCTATGCAGGACAAACCAATAGATTCATCCTCATTACTTAAGTAGGACAGGCCAACCCAACCCAGATTTTATGGGGTCAATGTGGTATAGGCCAATACGGGACGAGCCAACATTCAGATGAAATATTCTAAAATGATTATAGTGTATATTGACGGTCGATGACTTATAGCAAGCTTTTCTTTATGAAATGAGCCTGAATTACAAGTGAATATTAACCAATATGTCTCCAAATTAACTTTGTGAAATTGTCAAGGTATTAGAATTGGTTTATCTAACTTTAATTTAATACAAAAGGTTAATTTTTTAAAATAAAAGTAAAAAAAGGTATAAATTTATTTTTAAATGATTTAGTTATTGAGAAGTAGATGTTATTTATTTTTAATCTTTTTGAAGTGTTAGTATGAGATCTCATATGTTAATAGAGTTCATTTAATGTTGAACGTTAATCAAGTTAGTTTAGCTAATTTTAAGGTGATGATAACAAATTTTAATTTTTTAAGAAATAAAAATATTTATGTTAGTGTTAGACTAGCATTGACATAATTGACGCTAATTAAAATAAATATTAAAAATAAATAAGATTAATGTGATTGTAGTTGAGTTAATCTTACATATTTTTAGTTTTTATTTAAGTTAGTGTTGACTAAACTAACACTAATTTTATTTATTTAAGTTAGCATCGGCTTAATCAACACTAGTTTATATGTTATGAATCAATCTATCCTTGTAACAACGAATAAAAATCACATACTATTTTTAGTGTAAAGGCTCAAACTTAAAGATGACAAATCTTCCCTCTCACAATTTTCCTCTCTCACCTTGTGTATAAATCTTCTCACATTTTCATCTCCTTCACTCACTTTCTTATCTTCATCTCCTTCATCCACACCCATCTCATTTGTCCATACCATCTCCTTTATCTACACTCACATCTTTCACCTACAATCATCTCTTTCATTCACACTCATTCTAATATTTATTCTAATGTTAACTTCGTCAACAACTTCATTTTTGTAGAACAAGACATATTGAATCCCTTTAATTTTAATTAGGTGGAGCATACTGTCTAAAATTTATATATTTTTGTTCTTCTTTTATATTATATTTTTTACATGCCTAACATAAAATGAAGCTATCAATCTCACTTCTCTTGAAAATATTTATTTATTTATTTTCTCTATTCTATATATTTTAAACACTTTTACATTCTAGATAAAACTGGTTATTCATATAAATCTATAAAGATTTCACAAAACCTTAACCACCATCAGACAAGCAACAAACCCATTGAATTAACAGAAGGAAGTAGGACTTTTAAAACACAAACAAAGATGATTTCTTGAAACGTAAGTGATCACTGCCCGTAAGAATTTATCTGCGGTGTATTACGCAAGTTCCCTAGGATACAACAGGAATTTCTCAAAAAATTTCGAGGATCAGAACTAGCAAACTACTCTTAAAAGAGTAAGAACCCAACAAACCCATAAAAATTATAAAGTAAAGTAAAAGAATAAATGAGTGAAGGGGAAGAGAGGAGTAGGAGAAAACATGAGTTAGATGTGAGAAGAGAAAGAGGTAATGAAGTTGTGAGTGATGCGGACGAAACCCCTCTTTATATATTGGAACGAACCAAAAATGTGTTGTAACTTTCACAACCGCGTGCTTCTCGTTTCAGCATCTCAACCCCTAAGAAGAACAAAGGAGATCGTCAGAGAAAGAGGAAGACCTACAAGGATCATGGGAGAAGGAGGAAAACTGCAAGAATCGTGGAAAATCTAATCTTGAGGAGAGGATTCAAGGAGAAATCCATCCACAGGATTTCGGCAACCTCTTCCACAACCTCCAAGATTCTCTGCAAGGATAACAT
Organism: Phaseolus lunatus; assembly: GCA_013389735.1. Classification (NCBI taxonomy): domain Eukaryota; kingdom Viridiplantae; phylum Streptophyta; class Magnoliopsida; order Fabales; family Fabaceae; genus Phaseolus; species Phaseolus lunatus. The sequence continues at coordinate 50,281,556 of CM023864.1, forward strand.
CTTCAATTTTGACTTTTGCAAAATATCTATATGTGTTCGATTGTAATCTATAGGCGTTCGATTTGTTCGATTTGCGACAGTAACAACCTTGTACAAAACCTCAGCACACGGATGACATACTTATGACAGATTTACATCACAAAATCTTCCAGTATAAGCAAAACCATACATCATGAGTGCTGCAAACAACTATTGTAGGAACAAAAACACCTAGACCAGTGCTAGTGTGCGTAGTTTACCCAACCAAAGTGTTATACTTGTTGCACCATATAGTTATACAAAATATTTCCATATGCACAAACCAAACCAGATGCAGGAACCCTATATAGAAACAGACACGTGCCCATATACAAGTAGTACAATTACTGAATTTTCAAGCAGATAAAAAATTCTATAGTAGAATTTTTAAAAGCATAAGAAAAGCCCTTAACCTTTTTAATCAACACAAAAATCCAAATTTTATCAAGTCTAACATGTCTCTTGCATGTTATGAAATCACAAAAAGAAACCCTAACTTTTAAAAAAAAATTATTAGCAAAAAGTGTCATTAGAAAGAACCAGAACACAACATTATATATATATAGAGAGAGAGGTTTGGAATTATCAGAGATAACCACTACGTCTACCCAAAGAAAAGAGCTGGTACATAATAGACAACATGGACGATAGGTTGTACAAATTGGACAAGGTGGTGGATGATAGTTACCATAATGTGGCATGGTGAGTTTTCCTTTGGCGTGGCTTCTTCTTCTTCATCCTCCTCTTCTTCATCTTCTTCTTCCATATCTTTCACGTTTATTAGTGTGGTATAGCGAAATTTCTTTCTTAGTCAATTAGCTAACTCAATAGTATCGACTCCATCTCCAATACCACTACTTGGTCTCTGTTTTTCTTTTTAAGTTATTATTGTTATTATTTATATTATTATTAACTAATAGGTTGTATTCACAGTCAGGATTTGAAAAAAACGCAACTAAAGCTTTAATATCCCCATCCATTAGAATATATGCCTTACCATATTAGTTTCTAAAATAAATAAAAAAATCACTGATAAATTCAATTTAGTCCTATAACTATATCTTACTATCATATTACTTGTTAAAATACAAAATCCAATAAAGTATCTTTCTAAAATTTTATTTAAGTTCCTAATTTTCTTGGGATCCTTAAACATAAGTTATTATTATAACTTAAGCCTTCGAATTACAAATTAAAATAATAATTTCAGTGACTTAAATATGATCGATTTTTTAAAAAAAACTTATTTATAGTTTCTCTCATTTCATGAAATAAAATAACAATGAAATATAATTTCAGTGTGCTGCCATTTATTCCAATTTCTCTTGAATTTCCCGTAAACGCTCACTCTCACATTCACCTCTTCCAATTTCAATTTCTCCTTTCCCAGTTTTTCGATGGCGCAGTAAGACATGGATTATCTTGGGCCTCTGGATGGGAAAGCAGCCCACTGGGAAAAAGAAAATGAACTGAGAGCTGTTATTCTCACCCCCGTTTACTAAGTAGCCCAAACTTTCTAATGATTGTTCTTTACAAAAATTACTATCACATCACATCACGTTAACGTTGGGAATTGAGATACACGATCAAATTTTACTTTTCTCAAGGTGCATAAAAACATTTTTAGCATAGGTATATCTCATTTTAAGATTTATATTTTGTTTCTTTTTTTTTACTTTTACATTGAAGCAAGTTCATGACATAAAGAGTTTTTAGAAACAAGTTTTATATCTTTTTTGAGATAAATTTACTTTCAAATGAAACAACATTTTATTGTTTTTAATACAAATTTAAAATTAATATTTTAATTCTAAACAAAATTAAGTACAAATAAAATGAGTTTTGAAAGTATAGAAATAAAAAGTTATGAAAGTAGGATTTGTTAAACTTTTATTGTAAGAAAAAAATTATGCAATTCAAACTAAAAGTTTGATGATGCTCAGATTGTTAAGAAAAATACATTTTTCAAGGGATAAATATATTAAATATTAAAACATTATATAAATATATGGCCATCATTGACAAAATCTATGAACAAATTTTTTTCTAGTAGACAAAAACAGAGTGATTCTCATATTGATTTTGGGTCCCATGTGTTGTAACTTTATTCTTGGATATCCAAATCACGAAGACAGCTTTAGCTTTGAGTTCGTGAATTGAAAGGTTTTCTGTATATTTTGAATGGTAATAATAAGTGTTTAAAAGAGTATATGTTATGAGTAAAGTTAATTTAAATTTAAACACACTGATAGTAAAAATAATATTTCATTAATTACGAATATTTGTATAGAATAATTGTACTTTTCTGAGACGATTAAAGGAATACATACATGAATCAAATTTATATATTATTTAATTTTTTTATTTTAACTTAATATGAGACTTAAACTTATGCTTAATTTTTTATATTAATATCATATTATACCGACAAAAAATATAAATAAAAAAAATATATTGTTGACTCAGAGTAGACTTTTTGTTTTCTATATTTATATTTTCTTCCATTTTACACCGTGTTGTTGTGGAAATGGTGTTTGGTTGGAAAGTATATTAGACACGCGTGAATGTTGTTGCCCTGTAGTAGTTAAATGGAAAGTTCTTAGTTTAAAAAAAATAGAGTAGAAGACAATGATTTGTTTGTTATAAGCTATATTAAGCCCAACTTTGATTTCACTTTTCTTAATTATGCTTTCTTTTCTTTAAAAAAATAACTACTTCGTCAAATTAGGGGTGTAAAATATCAAAATATTTAAATTCAACAATGAAATAAATAAATTTAACTTTATTTTAATAAATTTGTCTGATATAAATAATTTTAGGTTTATTTTAATAAAAAAAATTAAATCGAAATTAATGGATTTTAAATTCAATCTGATATATTGGATATGAGATGTTTTTTTTAAATAATCCAAAATCAATGTTATTTTATGGAATCATTTAGTTAAATAAATTTTTTAGTTGTTTTCTTGAATTATTTTTATCTGATACGTGATCTATTGGGTTAGTATAATTATATTAAAAACGGGTTTTGTTATAACGTTAAAAATATATGTAATACATTTCATGTATATAAAAAAATAAGCTAAGCATGAACATACTTAAATAAACTGAATTTAGTTAATTTCAAAAATGTCCAAATAAATTGAATCGACTATATATATAGAGAGAGAAATAAAAAAAAAAGGAAAGAGAAATCATTCATATTCATTCAACACAAACTAATCAAAGACAAAAAAGGTTTCCAACCATTCCACAAATTCTCTTCTTGATTTGCTGAAGGAATTTCACCGAAACTTCTTCACTATAATTTAACAATTATTCTCACTTGAAAAATCACTAAATGGATTATGATATTATCAGCAAAACCAAACAACTCATAACATAACCAAACAAGTTTTAACATAGAAATATTCTACTAATACATTTTTTGAAAACCATTATCCTAATACTTCTAATGAATAATCAATCTCATCAAAATTTACAAAGTATCAACTCCTAGTGAGACTACCTATATGTTAGCTTTTACTCAAATGAAATTAACGACAATTTTATTAACAATTTCATTCTAATAAAAAAACCACTTCTTAATATACAATTTTCTCATTTCCACATGCTGCATTCTTTTTAAAGTATGTACCTCAAATTTAACATCAACCCCATTTTCACTAACTATAAATTTTAATCAGATTTCATCAATTCAAGTATCTAATATCTTTCCAGAAACCAATTATACTATCATTGTTATCACAATTTCTCAAAATCAATACTTATTTCAGAATTTATTGCTGATAAAAAATAAATAAAATTCAAATCAAGGCAGAAATATTTTTTGAAACTTGAATTTTATTCTCAATTAAGAATTTAACTTCCTTACTTAGGTTCTTGTTTATAATTAAAGGAACTTATATTTTTGAAAATTTGTGTTTTAAAGTATAACTTCGATGTTATTAAGAAGTGAATTTAAGTTTAATTCAATTTCATATTATGAAATGTTCTTATTTTAGTCGATGTGAAATCTTCAATATACCTTCCTTTTGTCGAAACCTACCAACTCGTATGTGAAACTATATAGTTATTAGTGGTCCAATAATAATCCTATAACAAGTGGTCTGATACATCTTAAAAAAGGGTGATGCAGTTTTGAGAGTTTGCTAGAGGGTGATGCAGTTTTGGAGAGTTTGTTAGAGGTACCGCAGGTGGAGTGTATGGCTTTATGCTGATCAAGAAGTTTAACCTTGTAATGTGATGAAGATTTTTGTTTTTATATGTTTAATTTATTTTATTATTTTGCTGATAGAAAAAATAAACAAGTAGTCTGCTAAGTTTGGCAACTTCTGTTAAATAATCTTTAAATAATTTTAATATTTTATTAAAAAATAATTTTAACTCTAACTTAATTTTATAAAATCAATTAGAATTTATACCTATTTATATGTTATAAAATGTTATTATCTTTTATCGATGTGATAGATCTCTAAGATATCGTTAACTAAAATGATGTTCATGTACATGATTTCTTTATTTATATAAATTTTAAAAAATTTATGCATTTCAATAATTTTCAGTAAAAAAATTAACAGTTTAATAAAAAAAATTCAAACATAATATATTCAGATAACACAAACTGTTATGAGTCAAATTAAATATGCTGACTATAAACCATAAAATAAAATTAAATCATTTACATGTCTAATCATTTTCAACACGATTTGAAGTGTACCACTGAATACAAAGTTTTTTTTTGGCAGAAAGTCAAAGTTTATTCTACTTTTTCATATATTTCTCTGTTACATATATATTGAAATTGGAATTTAAGTAACTATACTTTCTACCAAATGAAACTAGCTTCACTCACATTACAAAATATCTTATAGTTAATACAAATCTAAAGAAGCATCGACCTTAATTATCCCACACTTTGATTCATGAACATGGCTTTGTCCTTTCTATGGAAATTAGGTCAAAAGCCTTCTCCATACAATCACAAGAAAGCCATGAGAGGTAATCAATAGCTCAGAGGATGGAGCAGGTATTAGGGTATGGATCATAAACTACCAGATGGTAGATGGAAGAAGATCCAATAGAGGAGCTACATATGGGATAAGATGGAGGATAAATTTTCTCTAACATGGTTTCTTCCTCTTGCTCTTCTTCTTGGCCACCCTCATCTCCTCCTTCTTCTTCCACATTTTCCACACTTATTAGGTTAGCATAGCGGAACTTCTTTCTTATCTGAGTGGTTAAGCAAACAGCATCCACTTCATCTCCAGTTACCACAACTCGATCACTGCATTCTCCCTCAAGTCTTATCGATTCCACACCTGCATGTTTCATATGACCACACGAATAACCACAATTAACGTTATGCACATGCAATCGCTACATATACACACACATTTATGAACCAATATTTATTTAGACACTACTGTATATAGCTAGAGCTAGTTTTAATTTACAAGTTGATATTTAAGTTGTTATAAAGGAATGACGGAATGAAAATGATTGAACATGGCACATGCACCTGAACATTCAGCGGCAATTTTCAGAGCCTTCCTTCTGCATTCGTCACTCGCCACGTTCAGCTTTATAACTATTTTCTGCTTCATGCATGAGTATTAATATAGATAGAATTATTATTCAAATGAATATCATACCTTGTAATTATTGCAAGTATACCATCTTCATGTTTGATAATGAAGCGGAAGGTTGCAGTAGCTTTATGCTGTTGGAGAAGCACGATGCGGGAGGGTGATCAGATATATGTTTCTATGATTTGTGTGATGCAAGTTATATATAGGAAAATGTGTATTCAGTTCATGTTTTTAAAGAAATTATTAAATACTTACTTATTCAAATCAAACATAATTAAACGCGGTTAATTATATATATTTGATAACACCATTATAAAATTTTTATAATGACAGAAATAAGAGGATTAAATGTTTTGGCATGTAATAGGATTGAAATATTTCAATTTATTAATTTTTTAATTGCTAAAAAAAAACTTAATTTGTTTTTTAAAGTTAAGAAATTCAAATATGTGATATATTACAACTACAAGAAAATCATTAAATACAAATTAATTTTAGAGACAAAAAATAATTAGTTGTTATATTGACAAAATTAGATATTATTTTATAAATTAAAAAAATTATTGGTATTTAAATTAGTTTTTATTATTGATAAATGATTTATAAATTGGTATCTAATAGATACCAAAGTTATAAATACCAACTTTAGAATCTAAATCATTGGTAGCTAAAACTTAGGTAGCTAATTAGATGTCAATTTAGAAACTATTTATTAATAATAAAAATTAATTTAGATATTAATAATTTTTGTAATATCTAAAATAATATTTAATTTAATCAATATCGAAACTAATAATTTTTTATTTTTAAAATTAGTTTATAATTAATGATTTTCTAGTATAAATACTGATTTAGATGTAAAAAGTAGTGGATGGTTACCTAGTAATTTCTTCATTATACACTTAAAAAGGGAAAAAAAACAGAAAATAGAATAATATCTTGAACAAAATGATGTGGAAAATACATAGAGAGAATGTGAATTGGTGTCCAAAATTATTCAACATGTCTCTTTTTTAATTAATTCTCAGAACTATTTTATAGACAATGCGTCTTCACCTTTAGAATATAGTATGCATTAGTAAAAAAATTCAAAATATTGAAAAGGAAAATGAGATTATTTATTTACCGTATATAAAACAGTTTTACATAGTCATTGAGATAAAAAAATCATATATATAATAAATTTGTTAATCTTTGCAATTATTATTTTAAAAACCATATTAATGTAATTCATAATTAAATAAAAGTGTAAAATACATAATCATTAAATTATATAATAAAAAAAAATTAAAAGTTAGTTTTAAGAGAAAAAAAGAGAAGTGTATGAATTGCCTTGTAGTTTGGGGATAGACTTATACTTGTCACAATCATATATGCATTATTAAAGAGGGTAGTAGACTGAAGTCTTCGCCAACATATTTTGCATAATCAAAGCAATTTTGCTCGTTTAGTAATTTTATTATCAATCAATTTGATCATATATCTCTCATCTTTCTTCCAATTTATTTAACATTTTTATCGATAAAAAAAATTAATCATGTATCCGGAGTTTAAGTATTTTTTTTTTCTAGTTTTCAATTAAACACCTAGGTTTACCTGATTTTTTAACTCTTTCAATCAATAGATTTCAAAATATTTATTTTTAAGTTGGTAATAATTATTATAATACACATAAAAGTAATTTTTAAAATATAAAATAATATTAATAAAAATTATATTTTTTCTTTATATGAATAAAAAAAATGAGACATAAATTTATGCGAATTTACTTAATAACATATAAGATAGGAAATATTTATTAATAATAAAACATAAAACCATTTACTTAATAAAATAATTAATAATCTTATTATATATTTATTGTGCAGTTAGATTGCATAACGAGTTTCCAAATTGGCCCTTCAAGTCAAGGTCTACTATATTTTATTAAACTCCTGTTATGATGATTTCGTAAGAGATTTTTTAAACTTGATTTATTTTCTTTTAAAAATAATGTTCAAATGAAAATCTTTCATTTAACTTTTTTGTATTTCTAACCTTCCTTTCTGTCCTTAATTTCTAAAAATTTAAAAAACAAAAAATTAAAAATATATTCATTCTTAAACAAATCACGAAAATACATATTTTTATTACACATATAAATATTATAAATAGAAAAATAAAAAAGTACATTAATATATAATATGTGAATAACACTTTTCATTGTAAATTTTATAATAATAAGAATAATATATATATATATATATATATTAAATTTTAATTCAAAATGTGATCAACAAAACTAATCAAAATTTGATAATTAATGTAATAAACATATAAGTTGAACTAATTTAAATTAAAAATCCATGATATATAATATACATATATATAATTTTGAAATTTGGTATAAGTTTTATTGGAAGCTATCCACCCACAAGATTCTTGGGTTCTTTTTATCTCCTCATCCTTATCTTATCTAGATCTTGATGGTATATGTTGTTTTTCGTATATAAGTTTTTTCTTCTTAGTTTTAACCTTGTTGAATATTTTCTTTTATTTGTTATCATGGTTGTGACAAACACAAATTTCAATCAGAAAAACTTGTTTAACCAATTCAGATTGGAGTTCTTAAACTTGTTCAACCAATAAATCCTAGCAAAAGATGGATAAGTGATTTTCCTAGTCTACTTTATCAATTTTAGTAAGATACAATAATCTTTTAATGTTAAGATTTATTTTGGATTATCAATGTTAAGAGAAATGTTTCTTTAAACTGGAGATGAAGATACATCTCAAAACTAACAAAGATATAAATTGATTCTTTTCAGTGCCTTCATTCCATCATCATAAAGGTATGGTTATGACAACTTTAAGAAAACAATTCATCTACAATTCGTGCATACACAGGTAGACATGGTGATTTAAGTGACTCTGATGGGCCTTATCCTTTGGCCCATAATACACTCATATGGGAAACTCCATCATCTTCTCCTCATTAAGGTTATTTGTATAACAGATATCATCCCATTTCTCCCAACCCATTGTACCAAAGTCAATTATCTATCGCATTTGGAATAAAAAAATTGACCACGACTCCAGAAATAACAAAAGATATAACTAAGAATAACATAAAGATATAATTAAGAGGTATAAGGACCAGTATACAATTTCTCAACCCAAAGAAAACAAATCATAATTATCTGACTAATACAAATAATAAGAAATCTTAATATTAATTTTAACACTATCAGCAATTTTAAATATTCTTGTAGGAATCAAATTTTCCCTACTATCACGGTTTTAGGTCTTGGGTCCTCTCGATTTTAAACTTTTCAATACTTTGTGATAACACTCAAATTAGTTTAGAGTACGGGTGAAGAGATGATTTTGAGACACAAATTTCTTTATCTTTGACCTTAAAGAATTTCTCTATTTACAATAATAGAGTTGAACCTTTTAGTATATGGGTGGTTAAATCAAATCCAGTAGAGTTCAATTACTTCTTAATCGTATTTTACAAATGTTAACCTCGTAATACATGACTATCTACACTACCAAGTGACCAAGTAATCTCGATAGTATATATATATAATATTAAAACATTGAGTTATATTTATGTAATAGTTATTCTTAAATAAATAGTGGATATATATATATATATATATATATATATATATAATAAAAAGTTATGTTGGTATGACCATTAAAACAATTTTTACAAAAGTTAACAAATTTATTATATATAATAGTTTATAATAAAAAATGATACTGTTTTACACTAATACATTTTCTAGATTTTCAATAAGTTAAATTGTAATTACGATATTAATGAAGTCTACGATGAAAGTTTTTATAAAAAAAAATTAATTATGATATGTTAGTGTAATTTTTTTTTTATCTCGTGAACCAACTGTCAATAAAATTACTATAGGTGGCTTGTGATTGAAAAGAGTAAAACTTTTTTTTTTCTACATGCATAATCTATTTTTTTTTCTTTACTTTAGAATTTAATAATTATGCATTTTCAGTGTAGAAATTTAAGATTGTGAACGAATTAGTAGTCACCCTTATAAAAGTGAATGCAAAATTGGTTTACCTTTTCTTCTTTATTTATATTTTAGTGATTATGTAGCATTAGTATACAAACTTTTACACTATTAACGAATCATAAATCAGTATTAGCAACAACAATAATAGATCTTTTAATAGTAATATATAGATAATAATGATAGATCAATGATAGCGTTAAAAATATTTCAGGTGGATTTGAATTTGTGATTGATAATGAAATGAGAAAGAAGGAATGACAGAAAGAGAAACCCTAAATAAGAAAGTGAGCAGCGTATGAATAGAGTGATAGATATTGATTTGATTCTCTAAGCAGGAATTTTTTGGCAGCACTCCCGTTGAACTGCCTTCATGAGAAGACTATCGTGTTCCAGAGCCATCTGAACGGGGAGAGACCCAAGCCCATTGGCCATCGCAAGCATTATCTCCTTCGTTTCCACCTTGAACTCTTCCATGTCAACCCTCCCATTCAGATCATGGTCGAATTGCACGAACATGGACTCGTACACACGTGCCACCTCCTCTGGCTCATGCTTCACGTCCACGCCAAAGTGCATCTCCAACACCCTCATCCTCTGCAACTCCTTCAGCATCTCCGCGTACGACAGAACACCGTCTTTGTCCGTGTCCAGCTGCCAGAACAGCTCCCTCACACACTCTCCGAACGCTTCCTCGTCCTCCACGAAACCCACTATGGTCGCACCGTCTAAAATCTCCACACTCATTCTCTTCTTACCACTAAATTACAGCCAACCTTGTGTCTTTGGTTTGGAATAACCTTTGTTGGTTGTTTAGGGTTTATATAGCAGTGAGTAGTACCCAGTTTGTTAATATTATTATAACTGAAAATATGTTTTAATTAGTTGAATTTTGTGACGTAGATTTTGAATTGGAATGCCTGTGGTCTTTGTACAGTTGAATAATGGGTTCTTTTTCTTTGGCATGGCACACTTTCCAAGAGGCCAATAGGAAATATCTATTTAAACGGTTGACAGATTATTGTGAGCCATAAATCAGCTAACAATTGATCATGTAAGAAAATAGAAAATACCCATGTAAAACAAAATGAGATTAATTTGGAACAAAGTGATTCTAACTTAAAAAGAAACTTTGATTTTAAGTTTGGATATTGAACTATGTTGAATATTTTAAAAAAATTGTTTTGGTCGGAAAAGGACTCTTGATTTGAGTCAGTGGGCTTAATAAAAAACTGTTGGCTATTAACTTTGGTGGAAGTAAGAGTGGAGAAAGTTCCATTGGTCTTCGGAGAAAAGCATGGGTTGCAACATCTAACAAAGAGTTTAACTTCTGGAACTACGAGCAGAAGTCCAAAACAGGGGAACCCACTGATTATTCCACTCATCTCTGTTTCACTGTAAATAATAACAACACTATATTATAGTGTATGCTTTCAACCACTTTCGGCGCTTGGACTAGAATGCTTATAGTTTAAGAAAAGGATATGCTTTCGTTGATTAGTAATTTGTTGCTTAGGGACACAAATTCATGTTTCATCATGCAAGGCTAAAATATTGAACGAAATTGATCATATATCGGCTTGCCGCTAGCTACATTATTTTTTGTTTCTGTTCTTAATTTATGTCTTTTCTTACACCAATTAAATGTAAAAATATTGTACGACAAAAATTTATGTGAGAAGTTCGTTTTTGGAGTTTCATTTCCTTATGCATGATGAATGTATTCTTGCCATCCGGTTACATCACTAGGGGTTGGATTCTTGGCAATCACAAAATTCCTCGCATCAGATCGTTCACTTTTGTTTTTCACTTTTTGATCCGCACGAGTGAGCCTGATAGTTGAATACATTAAAAACAATTAATATATAAGATTTCGTAAACAGTAAGATTCATAAATATTAAAAAATCTAAAATATACATAAATATATATATATATATATATATATATATATGTAAATATACAAAGATACACTTAGAATGGTGACATTTTGATAACTCTATACTAAAAAAATGTTACTTTGACAACTACATGATGAAAGACACTAGTCTTATAATTATAAAGTGACACAATCTAATTTTAAAATTGTTTCATCTCTTCATGTAGGGTCCACATAATGTTCACATTTAAGGAAATGATTATTTCTTTTTTCATTTGTAATCTGGTGCATGATTGTCATCATATCACCACTCTATAATTAATAACAAAACAACTTCATATTTTAATTTGAGTGTTGTATCTACATGTATTTACCACACAATTTCAGCAACACAACCTAAAAAAAGTGTGGTTGATGTATAAAATTCCTATAATCAACATTGCAGAAAAATTTTACTCCCATCGTTCTCCTCCAAAACTAACACATGCAGGAAAATTTCACTCCCATTATTCTCCTCCAAAACCAACATTGCAACAAAATTTTATTCCCACTATTCTCGCTTCTCCACACCTCTCGCACCTCCCGCTCCTCCCACTGTCATGTTGTCATGTTCCTCTTGCAATTCGCTTCTTCGTCGTTCGCTCTCGTCACTGGTGTCATCACCGTTCACGTTGTTGTATCGTTTGTCATGCTATTGTTTGCTCCTCTCGTTGTCCAGTTCTCTGTACGTCGCAACTCTGTTCGGTTCTTGTGGCATCTAGGCCATTGGAAGAGAAAAGGGGAATAATTGTTGTTGGAGAAGCAAATTCGTAATTAAAAAAATAAAATTAGGATTTTTACTAGAGGTAAAACCCAAGACAAAAGGCAACACGATTCAAGGTCTGATACATAATCAATTCGTGATTCTACGATTTTTTGAACAATTCGCACTTTTTTTTTATAAGCAAAAGAATGAATTAGTGTGGGATATTTTAGGGATATCTCAACCCTCTTACAACAACTAGTTATAAATGTGCATAACCGCCAAAAGCATCAATGGTCAACAAAGCCTACGTCTACAACTACAATAAAAAAACCTTCCTGACCATGCACTACCCAAAATAAAGAAAATAGATTTGTTGGCCACCATTGCATAAAGACAAAAAAACATTAACAAAAACAGGATAAGAGAGCAACCATCCTCAAAAAATCAAAAAAAAAAGTTCCAAGGTCAACACAAAAATCATTGCATGGCACACAAAACTTGACTACCAGTGAGTCATGAAACTGCAGAGCAATATGCCAGGGCTTGCATAAAACAAAAAACTAACATATTTTCCTCTTCATAGAAAAACAAAGAACAACATCTTTCTCAGCCCCTAAAATAGAATATGATATGCTTATAATCCATAAGACGACCAAAACATAAACAGATAAGGATCAGAGAAAGTAAAGCAAAAAGAAAAGGTTAATACCTCCACGAATATAGGCAACTGGACACAAAGCCACTACCTATGTTCACTGCCTATAAAAGAATTCATACCTCAAAACCCACGAAGAACATTTCAAACCTAGGCTTAAAATCCTTTACCAACTCTAAATTAAAAATCTGTATTGAACAACAAAAACAACAGGGAGATTGTAGCAAGGCATCGACGCAAAGAAGTTGAAGGCAACCTGGTATGTGCAAGAGGAGACATAGCTAGGTAACCATAAACCAAGAGAAGTTGTGTACACCTAACCCCGTATCTTTTAGCAAAATTGTTGGGAGCCCAACCAATAGTACTAGCCAAAAAATACATACCAAATATGCTCCCCTAGGTTCTGAACCGCAAAAAGGAGTAATCCATATAACTAAGCACAAAGAGACATAAATCTTCACCTAGGCTTATCACCAAAATGTAGGACACACCTTACAAAAAACATGCAATTGGAGAATTACTTAAGGCTCATAAGACATTGAACATGACATAAGAATAGTCAGACAAAGAGCGTATAAAGCTAGGTAGTTTGTGCTTCATCCAAGTCCATGCTTTTAGTTGAACCATATATAGAATTTCATCAACTTCAATCCTCTCATCTTTCAAGATAACATTATTCCTTTGTTCCCAAATGCACCATAATATTGCGATCCACAAACTTTTCCATAGCAAATTTTGCTTTAGGCTTAACTGATTTAGGTAAAATTGCAAAAAGTGAGACATGATATTGTTACATTGAATAGTTATAACCCCAACCCACCTCCAATAAGCATTCCAAACCCAAGAAGTAATATGGCATGACAAAAAGGTGAGTAATTGTTTCCTCATATTGCAAACAAAAAGTATAAATATTATTACTTAATGTTACCCCTCTTCTTACTAGGTTTGATGTTGTGCCACTTTCCCAAGCATTACCCTCTAGACCAAAGTTTAAGCATTAGGCATGGCCTTTGAGTTCCAAAGGGTCCAAACACATGTAATGTTTGTAGTGTTGGTCTGCAAATGATTATACAAATAGTTATATGCAGATTTGACTGAATATGCCCAATCTTTTTCACCTACCCATATGCATCTATCCAAATTCTCCATGTTCAGGTTAACCATACTAATGACATCCAACAATTCTGATTCTTGTATTGTTTCCCAAACGAATCTATTTCTTCTCCAAAGTAATCTTCACTCCCAGCCATTGACCCCTAACAACAATTTGACTAACCTTTTTGTTCTTGCACCTAGATATAGCATACAACCTAGGAAATCTAACCATAAGGCAATTGTGGACTAGTCACTTGTCCTCCCATAAATGTATTCTTCCCTGATTCTATTTTCCAAGCGAAATTATTAACAAACCAATTATCATGTTGTATTTTTTTTCTCAAGTGACTCCACCACCATGAGTGCGTCTTTACGATAACGTTTCTATTGAGAGTGCCCTTTATACCATATTTAGAGATTAAGAATTATCTCCACTTTCTTGTTGTTTTTGCCTTTAATATCCATATCCACTTAACAAGTAAAGCCTTATTTAATCTATTTATGTTCTTGATATCATGTGATACAAAAACAAAAATAATTGTTTACACAATTCGTATCGTGAAAGAGCAGGATCGTATCATTTCATACGATTCGAATCGTGAATCGCACGATACTTACTAATAAGAGAAAAATAAAAATGACAATTTTTTAGATAAAAATAAATAAAAAAACAAAGAGGTTCTCATGTTCAAAAAAATATATCTTAATAATTTGGTACAATTTCATAAAAAAAAAGTAATTAAAAATTATATAATTTTTTCCTTTTTAAGATCGGTTTCACCTAACAATAATTTTTAAAAAAAACCTTATCTTTCTATAAATGTTTCTTATTAATATAAAAAACTTACCATTTATAGACAAAAATCATATTTTTCCATGCAACACTACTAGAAAATCATTTAATAAAAACCTATTGTAGAGATCAAAAATAATTAATTGCTATAGTGACTAAATTAGAGATTATTTTAGAGATTTAAAAAAAATTGGTTTCTAAATTTGTTTATGTTATTGTTAAATAGTTTATAAATTGTTATCTAATTAGCTATCAAGGTTTTAACTACTAATTATTTAGATTCTAATTTTGGTAGCAAAAACCTTAGTAGTTAATTAGATACCAATTAGAAACTATTTAATAATAATAGAAACTAATTTAGAAATTAAAAATATTTTTAGTTTTTAAAATTGTCTCTAATTTAGTCACTATAACAACTAATTATTTTTTTTAGCGCTTTTTTTAAAAGAAAATTATTGTTTTACTCTTTTTAAAAATGATTTTAAATTTTTTTTTAAAAAAATTTGAGAACATACTTTCTGGAATACATTTTATTTATTCTAGACTTACCATTCTGAAAGTTAAAAAAATATGTTTCAAAAAGGATATTTTGAAATGGTTTTTTTATCTTTCGAATTTTGTATTCCAGAAACATCTTTTCTTTTACTTATGTAACATTTTATTTTGGAATCAGCCAAAACTAACTGTTAAGGGGAATTTGGATATTTAGAAGAATGTAGGAATGCAGGAACAAAAACTAATAGTTTTTTTTTTCTCGTTTCTATGTATTTTTCATTTCTAGCGTTTCATTTTTTTATTACTTTTTTTTCTCTTTTCTTTTGTCTTTTTCAAGCCCAGTCTTATTTTACGCTTTCCATTCATTTTGTGCTTTTTATCTCATTGCTACTGAACCTAGTCAGAGCCCAATTAGCCTGATCCAGTTCTGATTGTTTTCACCCAATAATTTTAGACCTGTAGCCAATCACTTTTAAAATTTCAAAATTCTTTTTTATTTCGAATTGAAATTCAGAATTATAAAAAAGAAAATTCAGAATAGATTGTTATATTTTAAAAATAAAATTCCATAATAGAATTGAAAAATCAAAATCTCAATTTAAATAAGCAATTCTGAAATATAAAAAATAAATTCAAAAAAAAATTCAAAAAAAAAATTCAAAAATATATTTTAAAAAAAGGAATTTGGAAAAAATTACTAAAGACATTTTGATCATTTTACATTAGGTAGGTGCAAGTTTTGTTGAGTCAGTAATTGGGTCCAGGTTTTGTTGGGTACAGAAAGCAAATGCCTTGTTTTTGTTGGTATGCAGGGTTTAAATCCCTATGCTGACCCAAAACCATAAATTGTTAATTTGACTTTCTTTCTCAATATCAACTTGCTAAATAATTAAGTTTGACCAAACTACTAATACTATTTTTCTCAATCTATATTTCGCTTTAATTACTTTCCACTCCTTAATTTAAATATGTAACCGTTCTCATTGACACACTCTTAAGAGATAAAATTAATTAATAATTATAAATTATAGTTTTTTTTTTATCAAAGTTGATAAATAAAAAGACTCACAATATTTATTAAAGATAATATTCAAAAAAATATATTAGGAGGGGATGAAATGAAGAGAAAGTAGGAAGGAGTTGGGAATGAGAATAGAAAAGAGATAGAAACTAAAGTATATTTGGTGAGAGAAATAAAAAGGTATTAGACCTAGCCTCTTTTTTTTTTTAAAATAAGGAAAATTAACATTGACATCAGAAACATAATTTTTTAAAATATTTTGTGACGATTTTTATTAAGAAAAGTTAAAAACTATTTAAAATGACATTTAGAGATTTTTTTCTATTATGTTTATCTATAAGAAAATTATAATCAATATTAAAAAATATAATAATCAAATTTCACGTATAACAATCTTGTGTAGCTTAACAAATTGATAACTGATCCGGTCGGTCATCGGTAGTCTATGACGTCAGCAGCTGATGACGACGTGGGTCAGTCGCAGAGTGACGCGTGGCACGAGAAAGCAGATGAACCAGGGTGGAGATCGTTCAAGAACGGCGATCAGTAGTCAGCTACCGAGTGACCACCACTAGAAGATCGGTTCCTACTTGAGCGCCTGGAAGCAGAGCGCGAGAAGTGACGAAGCACCGATCAGTCATCGATGCATGCAGAGCGATCAATCATCGGTGCATGCAGAGTGATCAGTCGTCGGGGGCTCCTTGTCAACACGTGCTAAACTGGGACCCAAGCTCTCAGCGAGAACGTTACTCAAGGACCTCGCCTGATTCCATAAGCAGAGCACGAGGACGTGAAGAAGCGCCATCGGACATCGGCCAGGATGAGAGACACCTCAGTCATCGGTGTGTGTTGAGGTGACATCGGCCGCGCGATGTTAACAACGCAACCAAAGATCAGTAAAGCGCCCAGAGGCAGGGAGCGGCCTTAGTCGCGAGACGACCACGCATGAAGATGAGAAGACGCAGTTAGGTGCAGAATCCTGCTGGGACGAGAACCCACCAAGGTTAGAGTCTCCCAGTGGGTTGCATGTCTGCCACGTGGATGGTGAAGATGTTCCCAGAGAATAGGTAGGGTAGATAGGCACAGAAGTCGAGGGGTACAGAGGCACCCACGCAACCTCCCCTGTCAGACTATGCACTCAAGTGAAGAAAGCTGGCACGCAAGGTAGCCCTGGGGAGTGGAAACGGCAATGCAGAGTAATTAAGTGGCCCTAGAGGTAGCCAGTAGGGGCTACGCGGGTTTATATGAGGAGGAAGAACACCAAACCAGGTATGCAATCTTTACCTCAGAATACACAACACTAAACCTAGAGCACTCAGTTTTCGAATCAAAGAGGACTGAGGGCACACACACACGGTCTCACACAGAGAGATCTGAGAGAGACTTTTTGGTGTTCCCGTTGCCTGACTTGAGCGTCGGAGCTACAACGGCCGCTAGAGGCGCCGTCTGTGTGTTTTGCAGGCACCGTTCGGAGTCCCGTCGAAGGTTCCTGGAGACTCCTCGCAGAACGCGCAGCAGTTAGAAAGCCAAACGAAGGAGTGACGAGGCATTCTCCCCACGCTCGAGTCCGCGGCGAGATCAATAACGATTTTTTTTTACTATTTTTTTATTTCCTCTTAACAAATCAATATACTCTTATTTGTGAGGGTGTTTTGGGTGTTTGTGATGTGTCGGGGGATTTAGCTATTTTATGAAGTTATGTAAATTTATAAACCTTTTTTTTTAATAGAGATGTGATATCTCTAAACTATTCTTAGTTTATTTATTTTATAAAAATAGTATTAAAGAATATTTACCATTATTTCTCATACAATATCACTACAAGAAAAAATATTTTAACATGTTAACATTAAGATGAAAACAGTTTATTTATCCAAAACATATAATTAACATTATTTAAGCTTTGATTGTACTCTGTTTCCGAAACACATTCTTAATTCTTAATTTTCGAAAAGTAAAGGGAGACAAGAAGAAGATTGAATGAAAATATTCGACGATATAACATGTATTGAAATTCAACATTCCGTATATTAGATCCATAATATAAATAGATAATAGAATAATACATAAATATTCATTAAATTAATTAAAAGAATACTACATTGATACTTAGTTAAATTACTATATTACTATATTCATATAATGTAATTAAATTTTGATTAAGTTGCTTTGTTTTAAATTTCTTTATTAAATTATTATACTTTTAATTTTTATAACTATGTCTTTAAAAGTTAACACCTAAACTTCAGTTGAATATTATTAAGATGATACTTTTCACCTAACATCTCCATAACTTTTTCAATCATAATAAACATTTTTAATATTGTTTCTGCCAGTTTTTTATTTAAGAGAATTTAGACTATATATAATTATTTTATTAGATAAAAAATAAATTAAATAAAAATCAATTACTTAAAGCTAGTCCAACTTTTATATAAAAGAATTTTTTTATTAAAATTCATATTTAATTCAAAAATCTATATTAAATCGCACCACAATTACATCATATTTAAACAATAGAAGATAAAATAACAATACAAATAACATAATTTATATTATTCCAAACAAAAACAGAACAACATCAATTTTCAAGCATTCCAAAATTAAAATTTTGATCACTTCTTCATTCTAATTCATATGCATCATATATTTGACGAGAACTTTATTTTTATGAAAACTTGTTTTATTCCTATTTTTTTTATATTAACAATAGACAAATAAATTAAAGAGAATACTCACATAATATCTCAACCTTTATAAAAAAAAACTTATAAAACAATTAGTATATTTTGACTCTTATTTTAATATAAAAAAGAATCTAAAACTAAAAAAATCACCTACACAAATAACTACAAGATAACATAACTGTCTAATATCAAATTCCTATGATTATTAATTGTCATTTATTTGTTGTAAAACACTTCATCTAAGAACTTGTTGGGTATTATCATGATGTTGATAGCGTGTGTCGGTGGTTTGGAAGATTTGGTTAGAAAAGGGTGATGCATGCATGAGTAAAATTTATCTGTTAATTTCATTACTCACTTATATTTTTCTTCATTGGTTCCACAACTTTATAGCATGATGGTCAATATTCTAACACTTGGAAAATTTTAATCTTCCGTCACAATCAATAAATGAAACTCAATTTTTCCTACCTTGTCACCTTGCTACGTAACTGAGATACTTTTCAAGGAACTAACCTTGTTGTTGACTTCTACTAAAGATGGCAATCATCACATTCGTGTAGTGGATTTTATGTTGCAATTATAAACTCTTTTTAAATTAATAAAAAGATTTTAGTTAAGAAAACTTAATTAAAAATATCATGAAATGAAGAGCATATGTATGCTAATTTGTTATTGTTTAGATAAATTTTCGCATAAGTATTAACATAAAAGAAAAAAAAAATCTTCTTACATAAACTAAACATGGACGTGTGAATTAAAATAATCTTTTTGGATTTTTTAAGACCAGAAAGCTTTTGTAAAAAAAAAATATCAACAAAAAATGAAATAAATAATTGAGACATTTAAAAATGTCTCCATTCTTATACCCAAAATCGGATAGCGTGAATAATTTTATTTATGGGAAACTTTTGTATATGAGTTTATATATTGGGGAGAGGCTATTCTTTTTTCATGCCATCACATGAAAATAGCAAAAAAAAAACAAATCTCATATTTTTTTGTTACTAGTAATTATAATATGTTTATTCAAATAAAAAAAATTATTTTTTAGTATTTATGAAAAATGAACTTAATTATATTTTTCAGTCTCTTTAATTTATATTATATTTGATTTTGGCCCTCTCAGGTTTTTGAAACAATAAATTTTCTATTTTTTAAAAATAAACTAAACTGGTACTTTTATGATTTTTTTTTGGAAATCAATCTCTTAATTCTCATTTTTTTATGCAAATACTTTGGGGACATATGATGTATAACTATGATATAGAATAGGAATATAGTAAAAAAAAAATTGATATATCCAAAAGATTTTCTGAAATGTGAGATTACAGTTTGAATAGGAATTTTCTTTTATTAGGAAAAAATTGATGCTTTGATTATTGATTTTGAAAAAAATACTTAAATAATTTAATTATTTTTATCTATAAAAGATAGTAGAATTTAAAAGATAAATAAATAAACAATGATGAACAAATCAAGCTATTTAATTTAAAGCATATGAATTTAATTAATTTAGAAAATAAAATTAAAATTATTTCTTGAATAGTTTTCTTAGAAATATATTTTGGCCACTATATTATGAATAGAATAAAAAAATATTAAAATCGGAGCATTTGAGGTACTCCAATAAGATTAAATTTATTAATGATTAAATTTCGTAGAAATATTTTATCAGACATTTTTATAATTGAATCTCTTTTAAACCTGATAATATTCTTCATATTCTTCTAAATTTTAAAAATATTTTTAATAATTAATATTTATTGAAAAATGAAAGTGAAAAACAAAGTTAAAAGAATAAAAATAAACAAGAGTTCTACACGTAAAATTTTATTCTCACTTCATGAAAAATCAAGTTGTCCACCTCCTTTCTTTTGAATTAAAACCTCCCAAAATGCTAAAATAAAGTGAAAATATTATTTATTTTATATTAGTATAAAATGTTCCAATATACTAATTAAATCAGAGATAATTTTACTGTTAATCTAGGTGGTTGGGGGCCACGCGTTTTAGCCCACAATTACTTTTGAATTTGGTTGTTTAACCCACCATTATTTTAATATGGAATTAATGTCCTTAAACACCGACCTATTGGATGAAAAATAAATAAATATGCTGTCCTATTTTGAAAATTACATTAACTTGATTCGGTCAATTTTTCTAAAGTCATATTATTTATATAATATTATATTTAATTGAATTTTATGTATGGATACCGTAAAAAAATATATAATCAATGAAAAAATGTAATATAAATTACCTTTAATGTTATTATTGTTAATACAAACAAGCTTAGCATATAACATATTTTGTTATCAAATAATAATTTTAAAACTCTTAACAAAGTTTATATATGGTGTATATACAAATTTACGCATTATTTTTTATTATAATTTTTAATACAACAAAACTTTATCTCATTTTTTTTATCCCTTTTTCTTTTTTATCGTACACATTAAAATTTTGTTTTTACTATTTTGGTCACTCTAGAGTGCCGGTTCTGACAGGGAAACTCTTTTATCTACATAACAGTTAGGAGATGTTTGGTCTCCATCATTTGTAGCTTCTGATTTTAATTGAATTCTTAAAAGGTGTATCCCATTCACCTAACAAGACTTCTTAAAAAACTTAACTAATCTACATATTTCAATCTTAATTATTTATGATAATATAACATTTCACTTTTCAAAAAAACTCAATGACATTCTCTCTCCATTTATATTGAGAATAAATAGACTAGTAAAGATACACGTGTACTAAAAAAAATCATTAAATAAAAATTAATTTTTAAAATAAAAAATAATTAATTATTATAATTAATTGATAGTTAAAACTTTAGTAACTAATTAAATATTAATTTAAAAAATATTTAACAATAAAATAAACTAATTTAGAAATCAATTTTTTTAATTTTTAAAATAGTCTTTAATTTATTCACTATAGTAAATTATACTATAAATATATTTTAAGATAATTATAATTTATTAAAATATTTGTTTTTGTTGAAAATTCCTCCTTAATTTAGTGGAAGACCATGACCAATCAATATTGATAATTGATCCGTTGAATATATTCAATGATGGTCAATCTAAAAGTCTTGAAATTGTAACTCTCTCTTAAAAATGTGATAAACATTAATTATTCACTATTTCTTTATGAAAAAGTCTTCCTTTCATTCTCTATATTAAGAGAATTTCTAAGGAAGATAAAGGAAAGCAAGTGAGAAGAACAACATAGAGAGAAATGAGAAAATAAATATCTACCGTAATGGTGAGATTAGAAATCCTGGTGAGATGCTAAAGAGACTTTGTATTCTATCATTCTTGAGTGAGATCAAAGAGTAAATGAGAGAATAAATAACCATCATAATGGTGAGATTAGAAATCCTAGTGAGATGCTAGAGAAACTTTGTATTCCATCCTTGTTGGATGAGATTGAATGTTATCCTCACAAAGTAAGAGAAACAAATATTGTAATCCTACTTTCATACTAGAAGCATTTTCTGAACTAGGTCCCGTGAGTTTTTATTTCTCAAGTTGAGGAAGTTTTCCTAAGCTAAAAATTATCGATGTTATTATTCTCTTTTGCTCTATTTTCTTCTATTTATTTATTGTTTCTGCAAGTGTCCATTTTGTATTTACACCAAAGAGGGAGAATTAATATGATTTTCCCAACCATTCTAAAAAAACACGAGGAAAACTTCATAGAAAAAAAAAGATATAATTAAAAAAATGCATGACTTTTTAAAATATTACATAATTAAACATTTTTTCACAATCGCACTAAAAAAAACTATTTAGTCATCGTTTTAGCTATCAAAATAAATTGATAGTAAATTATGATCGAAATAGTGATTGATTTTGTTTTGGTCACTAAATAAATTAACCATTGATTTGATTTCAGTCACAAAACCATTGTAAATTAACAACTGATTTAATTTCGGTCATAAAATTCCTACAAATTAGGATCCAACTTGGTTTTGGTTATTAAATCCTTCAAAATCAGTAAATGATTAATTTTGATCACTAAAACACTATAAATTAGCGATCAATTTGGTTTCGATCACTAAGTAAAAATATATCACTACAAATTAACAACGGATCTTGTTTCGATCGTTAAATCACTACAAATTAACAACCGAATTATAATTATTTTATTTTTATAATTATAATTATTTTATTTTATTATTATGACTATTTTTATTATTACTTTGATTATTAATAATATTAAATATAATTATATTATTAATATAATAATAATTATAAATAATAAACATAATAATAATATACATAATAATAATAGAAATAATAGTCATAATATAACCCCAAATAATATTTGTTTTAGTGGTTATAAGTTCTATCTGAGTTCACTACACATTCCTAACATTGATGATTAATAATAATAATAATAATAATAATAATAATAATAACATTAATAGTAATATAAGAATAATAGTTATAAATTAGTCATTAAAAATTATTTTATTTTAATTATTAAATTTAACCACATTAGCAACCAAATTTTCCATGAATTTTTGGTTGCTAAATTGGTCTCTTAAAATTGGATGCAAACCCTTTCTGACTATAACAGCGACCAATTTTTTTGATCTCAAATTTGTGACCAATGAAAAAATGGTCACTAAGTAGTTTTTGACTATGATTTTTGTTATCATCTTTGTTTGGTTGCCACTTCGATCCCAAATCATTTTAGTGATTATTTTTGAACTTTAGTGACCGATTTTGATGGACACTAAAAGACATTTTTTTGTTGTTGTGTTGATTATACTAGTATTATGTTACTTTTAATAGTTATTTTATTTTTCAAAACCCATTCCTAGAAGAAAAATTGATTTTAAAAACTAATTTATTAATCTCTAAAATGATAAAATTAGTCACTAATTTAACTAAAGACTACTTTATAGACTAAAGTAATAAATAATTAAAATCTTGATAGCTAATGTTAGATATCAATTTAAAAATTAGAATATAAATTTTTATTGATAATTACTATAAGAAAATCATTAAATAGTAATCAAATTTAGAGACAAAAAAATAATTAGTCACTGTATTAACTAAATTAGATATTAATTTAAAGATTTCTAAAGTATTCATATCTAAAGTAATTTCTATTATTAATAAAAGTTTATAAAATGATTTCTAAATTGGTATGTAAATTAGCTACCTAAGTTTTAGCGGTTGATATTTTAGATTCTAAATTAATCTCTGAAAGACTTGTAGAGACTAATTAAAAATATAAAGTAGTAAGTAGCTAAAACCTTAGTAGCTAATGATTAGATATCAATTCATAAACTATTTACTTTAAATATCAATAGCTTTCTTTAGTTTATAGAATGGTTTATAATTTAATCGAATAGTAACTAATTATTTTGGTATCTAAAATTAGTTTCCATTTAATGATTTTTTTGTAGTGAATAAAAATTACTTTAGATACCAATAATTTTTTTAATTTAGACTACAAGAAAATTATTAAATAAAAATTAATTTTAAAACTAATTAGTTGCTATATTGAATAAATTAGATATTATTTCATAGACTAAAAAAATCATTGATATTTAAAGTAATTTATATTATTAATAAAATTTATAAATTATTTTTAAATTGGTATTTAATTATAATTAGATACTAATTAATTTAAATTCTAAAGTTGATAGCTAAAATTTTTGTAACTAATTAGATACTAATTAAAAATTAATTTATAAATTTTATTAATAATAAAAACTACTTTATATACTAAAAATTTTTGTAGTCTTTAAAATAATATATAATTTAGTAAGTAAAACAATTAATTATTTTTAAAAAAAATTAATTTATATTTAATAATTTTCTTATAATATTATAAAATAATATCAAACTCAATAAATATATTATTAATTATTTTTTATCTTTAAATTAGTTAATATTTAATAATTTTCTTATTGTAATTTATAATATTTATTATTAATAACTTAAGTTTTACAATGAGTTATTTAAATTTTTATTTAAAACTAAATTGAGATCCTATAAAGGTAATTAAGACACTAACAACATATTACAACTATTACAACTAGTTGTCACTAATAATCTAGTGAGACAAAAAATCATCAAAACCAGAAATACGTATAAAAAGTTAGTTTTCAGACTGATATATCGAATACGTTAAATGAAATTTTGTTGGTTTGAGGAATAAAAATTATATCAATAGAGCATCAAATCACATTTAAATGGTTGATATTAAATAAAAATCATTTGAATTTTTGAAGTAATTATATATGATCACTAGTTAACTTTTATTCTTGATTGCCAATTTGTGACTCAAAATTTATAATCTTTATTTCTTACAATAATTCTTTCGAAACATTTTCAACACATATATGTGCGTGTGATAAAGAAGAAAGAAAGTAAAAAAAATTAGCTATTAAATTCTATAATGATAGTTAAAATTAGGTTAAAATATAATTTTGATATTTTATTTTTGAATTTTTATATTAGCTTTGTCCTTTAAATTTTTTTAGACTAAAGTGCTTATTTCATTATTTTTGGTGCAAGCAGAGTTAATATTTGTTAAATTCACACACTACTTATATGGCATGGCATAATTATTATAGTTCGTGACATGTTATGATGTTGGAAAACTAATATGGTAAATTTACACAAGAATTAATATTCTCTAACACAAAAAATAAAAGGTAATAATTTAAAACTTGATTTATATTATAACCTTCAAATGGAGTGTTGTTTTACACAGAAATGTTGACATTTTATTAATAAATGTGATTTAATCTCTTGGTTGACATTTGCTAGTAAGTCTGACAAGTCATGTGCATGACTGAAGTTGCGTGGTTGAGTTGTGCTGATTTTGACCATAAAATGATAAAGCAATAACTATTACATTTAATGAACAAATAATATTCAAAGTCTTTAGTGTGAACAGAATAAATTGGATAAGCCAAATTCGATATTACTTTATAAATCAATCAATTAAAATTTTTTAGTATTATGATTTTTAAATAGTTAAAGTAATTATATTTTTGCTTTTCGACGAGAAGAAAATAAAGCTTCTTCATATATAAGATAATTTACCTCAAGCTTCAACCGACACTATAACATATAATTAATCAATATAAACTAAAAGAGAAATATAAAAAATATATTAAAAACATGAGTGAATTAAGTCAATATTCATAACTTCAAAAAAGTAGATAACCAAAGTATAGAAATAAAAAGAGATCAATATTTACAGAGAAGTTAAAACATTATCCTACCACATGTAAAACATTCCCTATATATTTATGTTAAAATTTGTAAATTTATCGATACAATTTTTCATCCTCTCCAAATATAAGTGCAGAAGAAAGCGAGAGAGAAATTTTCCTTTGTAGATCTAGGAGATAATATATTCGCTTCTCAAAACTTAATTCATCTTCGATGATAAAAGAAAATTAAAATTACACAAGTAGTTCATTTTTTCGACAAAAAAAAAAATTTAACCAATGGAATGAGCAAAATTATAAATAAAATTATCTTTATGATTTTCTAATTTAAAAAAAAAAATCAATTTCTCTCATAACATTATAAAATATAATTTTTTAAATATATTTTATCATAAAGTATTTCAAAATAAAAAATAAATTATACTTGAGGAAAAGCACCTTTGCGTGTGGACTCAGGACTCTGTACTCAGTTTCACTTATTTAGGCTAAAAAAATGGTGTATCAGCTCCTTTATTCACTGTCTGAAACTGATAAGCAGAGCTGTCTTTCGCACTAAATAACAAAACCTGCTTTGCTGCATGGGCGGCATGGCAAAATAAATGCACGTTACTGTCACAGATCCATTTTGTTGACATCTCAGGGAGTCTAGCAAGATAAATATCGTGTAATTTTGTTTCTAAAATGTTTTAATTTCGTTTTATTTTATGTAATGGCAAACTAGTTTTTTAAATGTTTGTAAAATGTCAAATAGTTGAAAATGAATTAAAAACTCAGTATACCACTACAAGAATATTACGTGTGATTGCTATGTCAATTTGAATGTAAAGTAATGTTAGAAAATAATAACACTAATTTTATTTATGTGAATGTACTCTTTATAGACCAATAAGTTAAAGGATATTAATTATTTGAATTTAGCCTTTTTATAGAAAAGAAGGAAATGATATATTTATGAATAGTAAATATTCTATTCCTTCAAAATAAAGAGATGTTGAGAGAAAATTATCTTACATCCTTTATTTTCAAATTTATTCTCATTTATCCTAATGGTTATATTAATATATTTCTATATATAGTTATTATGTTTATGAATTATGCTTTATTTAATTATAATTTTTTATGAATTTTTTTTATTGTTAAGTATGTTATATTTTTGTTGTTGTACTATTTTTTATTTTTCATTACTATAGGTTCTTAATATTAAAAAATAATATTTTTTATTTATATAATTTTTTTTTAATTTTATAGCACATGTTTAATATTTTAAAAAAATTACTTGAAGTTATGTTTTTATTTAATTTATTGAATATACTTTTTTTTCTAATTATAATTTTTAAATTTACGAAATATGTGAAAGTTGTTATTTTTAAATAAAAACAACTCATTTTATTATTATTATTTTTTTAATAGATAAGGGTAAATCTGTAAAATTTACACCTTAAAAAAATTAAAATTTCCTCATAATCATCCCATCACTCACAAATTTTCATAAACTTTCCTCATATATCCACTCTAGCATACTCCAATCCAAACAACCTTATTTTCTTCACACTTTCTTCTTAAATCCTCACACATCCTCTCCCTCAAATCCTCACACATCCCATCCTCAATTCAAACACTAAAAAACTTTTGTTTTAAGGTTAAAGTTAAAATTTACACAAAATATTTAGGGCAAAATAATATTTCTTATTATGATTAATGTACTATAAATTAAATTTTGTATTTTTATTTAAAAAAAAATATTTCTTACTCTAAAAAATGTAAAATTTTTTTATTCCACATTTAATATTTTTACTTTGTATATTTAGTAAGAACTACAGTTTGACCTTGTTATTTTTATATTGTCTATAAAAATTTAAGGATTTATGAGTGTTTGTTTTTTCTAATGGGCTCAAATCTTATAATATTAATACTGTGAACTTAAATAATATTTTATCAAAATATACCTACTTCGTTTCTTTTTGTTTATATATAATAGTACATAAATTAAAGAAATGTAACTAATATTTTTATTTTTTTCTTCAAAAATTTAACTTCTTAATTAGTACGACTTTTATTATACTATTTCTCTAAACTATAATATGTGCATAAATTAAACTATTTAAATATCAGTTCACATGAAAATTCTGTAAAAATTGAATTCTTATATTTTAAAGTTCATATAAAGTAAGTGGATATAGTTAAGGGAAAATTAAGAAAAGGACAAATAAAAACAAAGTTTTAAATAATCCGTTAAAAGTGTGTGTAATTAAAATTATAATAAGTAAGTATTCTAATATATAATTATATTTTGAATTTAAAATGTATAATGTAAAATTTGATATAAATTGATTTTTATTTTAAATATTTTAAAATTATTGAAATTTAATTTCGGGGTGGAGATGAAAACGTATAAGGTAAAATTTTCTTGAACAGCACGTATAAGGTAATTGCTATAAGGTTTTTTTATTTACAAGTTTTTAAAATTAACAAAATTTATTTTTGGAAAAAAATTAAAAGAAGCAAATTGAAAGACAAGTAGTTAAAAAAAACCAAGTATTGTATTAATAAAACCAAACAGATGGAAACCTGAGATGATTAGTGATTTTTCTTACTAGTTCCTAAAGTGATGCATAAAATGCACATCAAAATAGGAGAAGTGAGAAGCAATTGGAATGATATTAACTCCTATTTATTCATTATCTATCTTACGTCAAATGTTCTATGGATATAAGCTATTTAATACACCAAATTTTTATTTTTTTATTCGGGGCCACGAGAATTATTTATTTCAATTTCTATCCTTATACCCGTAATAAGTATTGGCATTTATCCAGATTTTATTTTTTCATTTTCGGCTGACAAGGTTGAAGCGATTCTCTCTCATTTTTTATAGCTAGTTTTCGGGAATAAATGAAAATAGATCACTTCGAAATGGCATATACATCACATATCCTGGATCAAGTCAAGACTCTGAGATTCTGTCAAGCTACGGCTACATCCATTTCATTAGAAATTGATGACCTTTTAACAATACCTTCTAAAGGATGACTAGTCCGAAATGCTGAACACCAAAATTTGATTTTGAAAAAACAGCATCATTATGGAAATGTCATGCGGTAGAGATTGTAACAACTAGTGTGTTCTAATTTACAACACTAGTAGAAATTTATTAGGTTCAAGTACTATTTCTACGTTTTGCTCAATTTTAATTTGACTTAAATTTTAAATCTTGGCACATTTTTCATCGAAATAAAAAATATATTTTAAGAAATTAAAGTTAAAAATTGTAGGAATTTCGTACAATCCTATTTAAATTTACTTTTAAAATTTTATATGTTGGCATATTATATTAAAATAGATGACATATATCAATTTAAAAAGATATTTAATTTCCTTCTTAATTTCAAAATATTTCTCTTTAGGTTATACACATTTAATAAGATAAATTATTTTATTATTATTATTAATAAATTATCTATTGTTTTTATTAAATTGTTTTTATTTCATGTATTTTAACCAACTGAATTAACAATTGTGTAATATAATGGAGGGAAAACATGGGACAAATATTTGTCACAGATTGCAATGCCGATCATACTAAAATCACTCGAGATTTCAAAACAGAAATGCAATACATCTTGTATTATGTTATAATCAGTATTTTAAAACCGCAGCTATAAGATTTAGAGGGTGAAAATCAATGTATTTAATGTATTTTGTGAGGTACGACCTGTGTTACACAATGATAATAGAAAAGGTGTAAGAAATCATAAATTTTGATTTCATTATCTTTATGTCTAATTTTAATTAGTAATTTTGTATAAAGATTGTAACTGAAATATCTCATTTTATTTATTTATTTTTTGTCGGTAAAAAAAAAATCGCAGTTAATTTTGAAAAGAAAAGGTCATGAATTATGATAGCAAACTAGCTGGCTGCAGCAGTAGGCTCCTTTAATTCACTTTTCAGTACGTGCAAATTGATAAGCTTACAATAATTGCTGTGTTTCAACTTCAGAGCCGACCTTCTTTTACCATTGATAATGAGGAAGCAAATTGAGCTGGAGATGAAGAACAACTCTTCGGTTCTTAACTCTTAGATGATAGGACTGAATTAATACACGCTATTGCCACAACTACCAGTAAAGAGAAAAGGTCCTACTTCTCTCTTCTTTCCTCCTATAAATACAGCAATTTTTCCACTATTTTTCTCATACTTTTATCAAACATATCTCATCTCAGTTGTAGTTTGCTACTGCAAGATGGGTTCGAAAATGGCAATACTGATCCTAGGACTGTTGGCCATGTTCTTTTTGGTATCCTCAGACGTCGCCTCCACCAATGCGAAAGAGGGTAAGCTATTGTAATTTCTTTCTTCACTTTTTACTGAAACCTTTTTAAATTAAAAATTAGTATAAAGCGAGAGGTTTCTAATCTACTCATAAATTAAAAATGGACTCGCTTTTTGTAGTTTACACTATCATTTTTCAATGGAGTATATATATATTTTATCATTTAAAATTTGCACACTTCAATTTTTACTTTCGCCATCATTTTCGTTTATTAATTTTTTTTTATTTTCTACCATTCTCTTCCGTCGCACAAAAAATTGCGTAATTCTAGATGTCATAAATAAACTTTAATTCCTTATTTTTTATACAAATTTAAAAAGTCGATTATATATATTATTCGAAACTATTAATACATACTGATTTTGGATCATGTTTTGATTTCTTAATGGGTGTGCAAAACTAATTTTTCTACGATAAATGGTTCATTAACTCCTTTTGTGGTTGTTAAAGTGAAAAATGTAGTGGGTGATGCCAAATATCCTGGTGGAGGCTATGGAGGAGGGTACCCTGGCGGTGGCTATCCTGGTGGTGGTGGTAGTTATCCTGGTCGTGGTGGTGGTGGTTATCCTGGTCGTGGTGGTGGCTATCCTGGACGTGGTGGCGGTTACCCTGGGCGTGGTGGCGGCGGCGGGTACCCAGGGCGAGGAGGACGATATTGTCGCTATGGCTGTTGTGGTGGGCGGACATACAATGGAGGTTGCAGAAGGTGCTGCTAGTAAAGCTGTCAATGCATGCACAAACTCAGGATAAGACTCATAGTTGAGACAATGCACTTACGTAGTACTTAAGATATTTCATGAATAAAATGTCGTGTGATAGGCATGGATTCGCATGACCTTTCTCACCACTACGCAACTATAGCTTTGAATGAATACTAGTATGTCTTTGTGCCTGTGTGATTATTTAAGAGCAAAATAATCTGGTGAGAATATATATGAGTCTTCTGAAATCTTGAGCAAAAGCTAATCACTCATATTTCACTTGTCTTTTATAAATTGCTTTTTAAAAATAAATATACAAAAATGCTATAGTAGTCACTATATATATTCATTGTGCAACGTTTACACTCCCCGTGAGAAGATAAATTTACTACAGGAAAATTCTGAAAGATCTATGGAAATCATTCAACTACAGACTTAAAACATATCACAAAAATAAAAATATATAAATCTAAATTTCCACTTATAAATCTAAAATTAAAATAATTACAACTTTTATTATTGAAAGTTTAAACTCACTAAAAATAACCCAAACACAAGGAAAAGGAAATAGAAACTTTATTTTCATGGAATATAAATATTTTTATCTGTAAATAATAAAATAAAAAAATTGAAACGTTGAAGAGATAAATCCGTATAAACACACATCGTGAATCTCTTACAAAAAAATATTCCAATAACAAAATATATTCTTTCGTATCACTAACCGACTTGTATTTCACCCAAGTCAAAAATAACCCCTGTTCTAATTACGCACTGAGAGTTATGTTGACTCTGCTTTGATATACACAAATATTAAATCTCTATTGTAACATCTGCTATTTTGCATCTACTATTTCTCACCTCCATTAGCTACCTATGCTAAATAGCACATTTTCTGCACATGCCGTCTCACCTCCATTAGCTATCGATGCCAAATTGCACAATGCTGAATACGTTTAAGTGTAGAGGAGCTTTTTGTCACCACTTAGCATAAAATTGTTGATTTGATCAAACTTTGTCAAATATCTTTGCCAGTACTTCCGTTGTTCTTGAAACCTGCATCTATATGCCACTAGCTAGGCCTACATATAAAACATCCTTTATACAATTACCTCCATGTAACTAATCAAAGCAAACATATCCAAAGCACAAGCAATATCATTACCCAAACCAGAAAAATAAAGACATTGCTTCCAGCATAGACACCCAACACTACTCTAGCAGTCTAAAATTGTGAAACATGTCTTACAACAAAGAAAAAACCAGACGTGGATCCCAACCTCCATTCCAAAGCAAGACTATGTGCTTTGAATTCTTGACCCCATTGTGTAGAGGCTAATATATATATATATATATATATATATATATATATATATATATATATATATATATTTGGGTGTTCCAACCATCTTATAAATATACTTTATACAAAGAAGATTATAAGAATACCAGTAGAGACGGGTACAATCAGTGGTACAAACTCCTGAAGTTAATTACTGTTATATAAGAGGAAGGCATGATCGATGAGTCTGATTTTGTAATTTTTTTGAACACTTTTTGATAGCTCGTGTGTATTTTTTGGATTGGTATTGGAGGCCATATATGATACATAGAGTCAAACTTATTAATAGAATTGAAGCATCTTTCAAAATGGTCTATTTTATTTAATTATTTTTTACTAATAAAAAAAATGAGTAAGAAGCGTTGTTTACTAAAAGAGTGTACTTACACATAAAAATCACTGCTGCTACTGACTTTTTTTGGTTCTGGCACCAAAGGATAGAGGAATGACGTTGGCAAATTCTGCTATTACTAACACCAAGAAGAGACCAAGAACAGGTCAGGGCACAAATTGGGAACCAAATTGATTGCTGCAGCCACAATCTGTCCAAAGGCACTAGTGTTGTTTGGATGATGCTTGATTGTGAAGTCTAGGTATTGGTGTATGAGTATGTTATGTATGGGTATAGGATGAGTTAAAAGGGAGTAAAAAAATCATTTCTTAAACTTTAGGATGAGAGAGGTTTTTAAAAGTGTAAATCAGGTATGAGATGTATAGATAGTAATAGTAGGGAAATTGTGGAAATACAATAATAAGAAGATTTTTAAAAATGACATGATTGATCCCATCAAAATTTTTGCTATGTCACAGTGAAAGGCTTAGTCATGGGTAGTGTCCAAAGTGTGAAGCGTTTGTTTTTCTTTCTCTGATTGGTGTCTTGAACCAGTGGTTTGTACGATGACTGTTAATTTTCCTATGAACTTTTTTTCTTGAGAGTAGACATTTGTACTTTGAGCACAAGACAGGTCTTATGTATACAGGTTGAGGTATACCTGAAATACCTCATATTTATTAATTCGTTTTTTACTGATAAAAAAAAAGTATGTCCAAACACTTGCTTGTAATCAAAACCCAATTGGTAGAATAAGTTTTGGCATAGCTTTTTAAATGTAGCTTTTGACCATTTGTTTTTGTACCGATTAGTCCTCGCCCATCACTTAGTCTCTTCGCTGAAACAAGTTAACAGCTTGAGACTGGGGGGCTTGTGTACTGACCAGTCCTCGGACGTCAGCTGGGTCCCACAGCATGGGTCAAAGCCACGTGGAGTGGACCCCACAGGGGGTATTGAACAGAAAGAGGTGATTAGTCATCAGCCCCCCGATCTCCTTCTCCACGACCTCCTCTGCCGGTTCGGGTCGCCTGTCAGTTGACTCCACGACACTCACGCACCACCTTCCTCACGTTGATTAGTCATCAGCCTACAGAGAAAGGCGATGAGTCATCAGCCTACAGAAAGGGGTGATTAGCCTACAGAAAAGGGTGATGAGTCATCAGCATGTTCCCACAAAGAAGGGTGAGTAGTCATCAGCGTGATGGTCACTAGAAAGGGCTGATGTGTCCTCGTCACTTCGCAGGGTGATCAGTCCTCGGCAACAGAGTGTGGCGAGGTGACATCGGTCCTGGGTGATTTGAGCAACGTAACCAGAACAGTTAAGATTGGTTCCTAGTGTGGGCCAATGACCAGTTGAATACCCAGAGGTAGGGAGAGGCCTGGATCACGAAGTGCCCATACGGGTAGCAGGGAGAACACAGTTAGGTGCAGAGTCCTGAGGGGTCGAGTACTCATCAGAACTAGGGTTTCCCAGTGAAGCTACATGCATGGCACGTGAACAGTGAAGGCACTCCCAAAACAGGTGGCCCCAGAGACTAGGTGCACAAGGAGGCATCTAGGTGGTCACCCTGTTAAAGTTTGCACTCCAGAGAAGGAAACCTTATGTGCTAGATTACCCTAAGATTGGGTGATAGCGACACAAGGGTATTCCAGTAAACCCTGAATATGGCTAGCAGCGCAACGAACCCTAATTAGGGCTAGCGGCGCAGTAAACCCTAGACTATATAAGGGATAGTAAAATACTTCACAAAGGTACGCAGTTTCTAGACCTAAACACAGAGAAACTCAATACACTTGGTGTTTCTTGCCCTACACTGACTTGAGCGTCGGAGTGCAAACGGCCACTAGGACGCCCCTTTCTCTTTTGCAGGTGCAGATTGTTTCGCAAAGAACCAAGCACATATCAACGTGAGGAAGGTGGTGCGTGAGTGTTGTGGAGTCAACTGACAGACGAGTCAACCGGCAAGAACAGTTTTATAAGAACACACAATAACGTTAAAGCAAATGCTAGATCTTTATGTTTAGTAAATTTCTTTGGATTTTATCTTTGAAGATAAGTTGTGTATAATTTTAAATGAGAAAAGTTCTTAATATAATTGGAAATGATATTATATGATATTTGTTTTGGTAAGAGAAGGAGATCATGACACTTGTATATTAATAGTTAATTTATTCTACACATATAACAGGACTCTCAATAGAAGTTAAAGCATCCTAAATAAAAAATATATATATATATATATATATATTATTTTTTTAATTTTTTTTCTTGCTAATAAAGAAACTACTTATACTTTACTTAAACTTAAAGTTATATATTAATATAAAATAATATATTAACTAATTTATAAATTAGTTTTGGGTATTTTAAATATAGTTTAAATTATTTGTATTAAAAAATAAAATTGAAAAATGTTATTCAAAGATATCCGTTACAATCTTTCAAAAATTTTCAATCTCATTATATTAGATGAATTCACATTTGAGTAAAATATTATGAATGATGAAATGTGGACAAGTTACACTCGATAAATAATTATTTTCTGACTGAACAAGTTTAAATTGACTACGAAACAATTCACTTTATGAAACTCTGTACAATTTTATGTTATTATAATAGAATATAATAAACTGACAAGCCGCATGGGAGATGGCCATTTATCAGTGGTGAGCAAGTTGATGCCTGGCAGGTCGATACGAGTACAATAACTACTCTGCTTTCAATTTAGAACCTACAATTTTTTTACCATTCAAACAAAATAGAGAAGGACGTTGAAGTGAAGATAAAAAAATTTTGGGTTCTTATTAGATCTTGATAAGATTGCATTAATAAACGCCAACTACCAAGTCTGGAGAACACTTTCTGGAGAACACTTTCTGGAGAACACTTCCTACTTCTCTTCCTTCACTCCTATATATAGAGGATGTTTTCCACCAGTTTTCTCATCCTTCTTTACCAAACATATCTCCTTTTAATAGATCTGTTCTAGTTTTCTACTCAAATATGGGTTTGAAGATGGCAATACTGATCCTAGGCCTGTTGGCCATGCTCCTTTTGGCCTCCTCAGAGGTGGCATCCACCAATGCAGAAGAGGGTAAGTTATAACTCATCTCCCTCATATTCTTGTAACTGTTTTTTAAATAAAACATACTAACAAAACTATTTACAAAGCATTCATTCTATCATAATGGACTACCCTTTCTGTATTCTTATCGTTTAACACTTCAATTGTTATCTTCTTCACATGTATATATAGTTTTCTATCTTGTAATTACTTTTTTGTAACACATACTCATCTTAAACTATGTAATAAATTTCTGCTTAATCATGTAAACAAATATGTGTTATGGTAAATGGTTCACTGACTAGTTTGTGGTTGTTAAAGCGACTAACGGAGTTGCTGAAGCCAAATATCCTGGTGGAGGCAACGGCGGTGGTTACCCAGGCAATGGCGGTGGCTATCCTGGACATGGTGGCCACCCTGGTCATGGTGGTGGCGGCTATCCTGGTCATGGTGGCGGCAACCCTGGCCATGGTGGTGGCTACCCTGGCCATGGTGGTGGTTACCCTGGACGCTGTCGTTACGGCTGTTGCGGTGGCCGGACATACAACGGAGGTTGCAGAAGGTGCTGCTATTACGCTGGTGAAGCTGTTGATGCACAAACTCAGGATGAGACTCACAATTAAGACAACTCAAATCAACGTAGTACTTAAGATATTTCATGAATAAAATCTCGTGTCTATAGGCATGGAATATTCCGATGACCTTTCTAACGAGTTTAAGAGCAAATTAAATGAGATGAATATTACCTATTCTGCAACTTCTAATCTGTCCCAAATATCCTGAGTTTTACTTCTATTCTTATTAGGTTATCGTTTATTCGAAACACATAGAACTCGACGTACCTAAAGCTTAGTTGAACAAGGGTCAATCTGCATTAATTTCCCTAATTAAATCTATCTAATAAACTTGAACAGTATTACCATGGTTACCACTAAGAGCCTGCTTAGCTTGAGAATCCTGTGCAAAAATAAAATCACGTTTGACACGTGTTTTATAAAAGACTTACTTTTAAATGAAATACAAAAACATGTAATATATATGATTAGGTTTAATAACTATTTCATTTATATTAAGAGATATCATTTAAAGTAAACAAAAAGCAAAAAAAATTATAATTAATTTATTTTTCATAATTCGATCAATCTCATGTATTATTATCAGCGTGAACTATATATTTTAGTGGTGTACCGACAGTGTGGACCAAAGCCACGTGGGATGGACACCATAAGTGGTAAGGTCTAGTGAGGTGATTAGTCATCAGCGTATCCCCACAGAAAAGGGTGATTAGTCATCAGCGTGCCCCCTAAGGAAAGGGTGATTAGTCATCAGCGTGATGATCACCAGAATAGGCTGATGTGTCTTCGTCACTCCGCAGGTTGAGGAGTCCTCGGCAACAAGGTGTGACGAGGTGACATCGGTCGTGGGTGATTTGAACAACATAACCAGAACAACTAAGATTGGTTCCCAGAGTGGGCCAATGAAAAGGAAATATCCAGAGGTAGGGAGAGGCCTGAATCACGAAGAGCTTATGCGTGTGGCGGGGAAAACACAGTTAGGTGCAGAATCCTGAGGGGTCGAGTACTCATCAGAACTAGGGTTTCCCAGTGAAGCTACATGCATAGCACGTGAACAGTGACGGCACTCCCAGAACAGGTGGCCCCAGAGACTAGGTGCACGAGGAGGCACCCAGGTGGTCATCCTGTTAGAGTTTGCACTCCAGATAAGGAAAACTTACGTGCTAGATTACCCTAAGACTGGGTGATAGCGGCGCAAGGGTATTCCAGTAAACCCTAAATATGGCTAGTAGCGCAGTAAACCCTAAGTAGGGCTAGCGGCGCAGTAAACCCTAGACTATATAAGGGACAGTAAAATACTTCACAAAGGGACGCAGTTTCTAGACCTAAACACAGTTACTCAAACACTTGGTGTTTCTTGCCCAATCTTGACTTGAGCGTCGGAGTGCAAACGGTCTCTAGGGCGCCCCCTTTCTCTTTTGTAGGTGCAGATTGTTTCTAAAGAACCAAACACATATCAACGAAGGAAGGAAGCGTGTGAATGTCGTGGAGTCAATTGACAGGGGAGTCAACCGGCAAGAACAAATAGTTAATTGATCACTTAATATGGAGAACCTTCTTGCTTTTATGAATAGTCAACTTGTTTTATAGATAATTTCCCTATTTTAAAAAGGGGATGCAATTTAACTTTTATCTCTTATTTTTTATTATTTCATTTATTTATTTAAAGGAGTATTAAGACCAACCATGGAAACGAGTAACAAGGAGAAAATGGAAACTGACTGGATTTAGAGTAAAAGATTTTTTTTTAAAATTTAATTAATATTTCTTAAATTTATTTGTAGATGTAAAGACTCATTTTTTTCCACCAGATGCACTTTCTGTAGGGTATTATTACAAAATTCATTATTTTTCTCTTTTGGGTTTTAGAAAATTCTCCAAAGGTTTATTAATAACACTAACGGAAACATATACATTTTGGTTGTCGGCATTTGTATACGTAAAAAGTATGTTTTTAAAATTAAATATAAATATTGGTTATTAAATAATAAAATTATGTAATTAAAAATGATATCATAAAAAGGAATTAGTATAATATTTTTTCAAAAAATTAAGGGAGTAAAATGCAACATAGAAGTGTTTTATAATTTTCTAAATTTATAAGTATAAATCATAAAAGTTGAAATTTAAAAAAAATATAATAATACTAATAATTGCCTTTACAGAGTAAAATAAAATAGTTTCAATAGTACAAATTTTCATAACAATATACAAAACATCCAAAACTATATTTTATTTTATTTTGAAAGATAAATAAATAACATTAAATTTGTTCAGATCTCACACAATCTTATATTAGAAATAATAATTGCTACGAGTGTTAACATTTTTAGTGATAATAATTGCATGAAACTTTTTTAAAAGACGGATGATTTGAGATAGATTAACTTTATACGATTTTTTTTAACATGTTTTAAATGTTTTAATTTATTTATTTCATTTTTTATTGATAAAAAAAATACATAACTCATTCTCAAAACAATTTTAAGTCATTTTTAACAGATATTAGATATTTTTTCTTAATAAACTTTTATGACAAATCTTTTATTTTTTTAAAGTTATTTTTTAGTTTCCTTCGTTACCTTCACAACTACTATAGATAACACGTTTGTTTTACTTAGTGTGGATAGATTACAAATTTTGTAATGCATTGACACTTGAAAATAAAATTTAATTTGGAAGATCATATTTTCATTTTAAATATATATATTTAGAAATAAACTTTAATACCAACTTCTTTCTTAAGTAAAAGGGTGTGGGCAAACGACGAGGGTGGACCTCAGTCTATAAATAGACAAAAAACTTCAATATTTTCTACAATAAATAAAACTTGTTTTTTTAAAATAAAAAAACTTCAATATGGGGGAGGTATGGCTTTCATTGAGATTACAAACATAAACTTTATTGGTGGATGAAAGACCCGACATAAATATTAATTATCACTGATGGACTTTATATAAAACAATAAAAAATATTTACTCATTAATCTTGATTCAGATTGAGAAAATTTAATGTGAAAAATAGTTTACCTGTAATATTTATGATTCATAACCATGGTTTTACGATAAAATGTCATTTTAAGTAAGTCATTAATCACGAAATTATTAAAGTTATTTCTTTAAAAAGTTAATTTTAAAGTTATATTATATAAATTATATAAAAAAATCGAGAGGAAGTGAAAAACTCGTTGAAAAACCTTTGAACATATAACGTGTAGATTAATATGTGAGATTTTTTTTTCAACAACATTATTAAAACTTTGTTTTCAGATGTGACATCTTAAAATGTTATGCCGATACTCTTTGCTCCACACAATCTTTTATAGTTATGCAGGTAAAAGGAAAGACTCCGAAGACATTCAACTGATGGAAACAAATCTGCTGCAGTTGACAGTGAATAAAAGACTGTTGGTTTGGATTGAAAAGATAAGTTGTTTTCTCTGCAAAAGGTAAGATACTTTGAAGAACACCTTAATGGGATGCAACCTAGCACCATTCTAGAACTGCAGTAACACTTTATTGGCCATATTGTGGCAGAAAACTATAGACAAATTCTCCTTTTACCTTTATATTTTCTCTCTCATTTTTATATTAATTGTAAAAACTAGATTTTAATATTTTAAATTTTTTAAAATAATTTTGAAGCATAATTTTATTTTTTTAAATATCCTGTACCTCCATACACCCCTTTCAACTGCAATACTATTATTCTTTTACAACTGTAACATTTGACAGAATAATTTTATCATTGTGCAAAAAATATTTCCCAATGTAAATATAATATATTTTTTTAAAGTTTTGTACTTATTTTTTACATTTTGCTGATTTTTTTTAAAGTTGTGGTTAAAAAAATTAAAAAATAAGTGTAAACGAAAACGCAGTTAGCACGAGTAAAATTAATGTATATCCTGCTGTTGTAAACTGTTTTTTTTTTATTATTATAAAAAATATATTAGGGTACTTTAAGTACCCAAACCCATTTAGCTGTTGTAAACTGGTAAAACATTTTATATCAATTAGTAGGTAAGGTTTTTTGGTTTTTTTATATGGGTTGGAACGAAGTGTTATTTTTTATTTATTACATTCTTTGTTAATAAAATATTAATTACTATAATAACCAATTTTTTAAATTGTAATTCAAGTAAAAGATAAATAAATTTAAGATGAAATTGTCTTACACATCAGGAACTTCCTCTCTCACCTTCTTGTAAATCCCATGTGATTTTCTATTCTTTTTTCATTCTTTATTTCTCTAATTTATGTTTAGTTGTTGGTTTGAGGGAAAATAATAGAGACCAAAATATTATTTTCTGTCTTTTTTCTTGCTCGAGTGGGAAGTTTTCATTTAAATCAAGGAAACTCACGTTAAGTAAAAATTTTTGCTCGAGCCAAAAAAATTCAAACAATAAATTTTATATTTCTATTTTATTTTTATTTAAATGATAATCTCTTGTTTGAGTTGAATAATTCAAATGTTTTTTTTATCAATAAAAAATAAATGAATAACTAATATGTATTTTAGGGATAACTCAATCCCCTATATAAAATATCTGTCTGAGACACTTATTTATTGATCTTTTAACAAAAATTGAAAAAATCTAAAATCAATCACTTTATACTCAAGCTATAGTCTCCTAGAAACATTAACTGACTTCATACAAATCATAGATTCAAAGCACCAATCAGAGTATGCAAAATTTACACAACACATTTTAGATAGAACCCATGACCAAACGTTCATATGTGTCTGAGTGAAGATTTCAAAATGATATAACTTGTCACCTCTAAATATCCTCTTGTTCTTATGGAACCACAACTATTCTACAACTGTTATTCACACGTCATTCCAAATTTGATTAACACTTTCATTGATCTCACTTAACCTGAATATTCTATATGCTAAGAAATGTTGGAGGAAAATAAAATCTAAGAGAATAAATAATTTGAAAAGAGTACGAAAATGGAGGCATGATAGGTTTAGACATCTAAGTTTTTCCCTGTAAATTGGTTTAACAATTCAACCTGACAAAGTGTCGAAAGTGTAGAAGTATAAGGGTGATGGATAGGTTGCAGGTTAAGAGACACAAATCTAAATGGAAGTTAGGTACTAAGATGGTAAACAAGGGGAGTTAAAGGGAGATGTGCATTGGGCTAAGGATATGGATGCATGAGTCAAACTAGAAGATGATAACAGGACAATATTACAGAGGATGTAATGGAAGGTCATTGGTTTTCCTTTCAATGCAGGATGGGGTTAGTTATTTCCAGTTCTGTCATCTAAGCTGGAACAATGTTAGGGATTCCGTCTTGGGGTTTTGTTGGGAACGAGGGGTCTGCACACCTAAATCATGTGCACGTGAGATCCAAACTCAATATCTCAAATTCAAGATCACCTTCCCACAAGATTATCATGTTTTCAACTTTTACTCACAAATGAAAAAAAATATTAAGGAAAGACCAAACAACTAGAACTCTAAAAGCTAAAATATCAATTAAAAGAAAATCTAAAAGCTAGTTAAGAGAATTAAAGATTCTAACTACTCAAACTAAGAAAGATTATGAGAATAAAAGAAATTAACTAGCCAAATGAAGTTATTCTATTTTAAAAACCAATAAGATGGGATATCTTGTTTAATTTGCTACCTATGTAGCATAGACACTTACACTTATTATCTATGTAACATAGATACTGATACAGATACTGATATGATACAGACACATATAATCTCTGAAATATAGGACACGAAGACACGAATCTATATATTATATAATTATGAAAATCTATATATTATATAATTATAAATTTTATAAATTGATAAAATTTATGTGTACAAGTATGTTTCAGTTTTTTTTGGAGCAAAAAAGATGTTTTTCATGATTGGTTCAAAATGATTTGTTTTTTATTTTTATAATCATACTAAAAATTTATACTATAAGTTTGAGTTTTTAGAAAATTAGTGTATTTTTCATTTTAAAAATTGTGTAAGAATTGTCAAAAATCTAACAAATATCTTTTAAATTTAACACTTTAACAATAAGTGTCCTATAAATATCATACGAGTGTCGTATCTGATACATTTAAGAAGAGTATCTAAGTCTTATAGCTTACTACTACCTACAATATAATATTTGATAAAAAGAAAATTGAAGTTAGAATTGAAGAGAGAAGAGGAGATTAGACTTTGTTTGGACAAGTGGAGTTCGAAAGGGAAGTAAAAAAAAGAAAAGTTTATAAATAATTTGATTGAAATAAATTAAAAATTATATTTATTTATTTGTTATTTTAATTATTTACTTTTTAATATAAAACATATATTAATAAATATTAAGTTAATAAATTAAATTAAATTAAATTATTTATAATTTAATTAATTAATTTATTAAAATATAAAAATGTCTATGAATAAAATATTAATAATATAATTATTAAAAAATCCTGTTATATTTGAAATGTGGTTCAACATTAAAATAGTAAAATATTTAAAAAATAATCTGTTATATTTATATTTTTGATAAAATCAATTTTGTGGTAAATATTTTATTATTATTATTGTCATTAAACAGAAAAGTAGTAAAATATTTAAAAATATAATCGATTATGTGGTAAATATTTTATTATTATTCACTTTCTTCATAAATTCTGTAAGAGTACATAATATTTATAAAAGAAAGCTTGTATCATTTTTCGTAAATTATGTCTTATTTTTTTTACTTTCATTTTTTCTTCTATCTGCATGAATGATATATATAAAAAAAAGGGTTAGAAAAGGAAAGAGAGGCGCATTCAACATAAAAAAAGAAGAAAATGAATGGGTCTTGAACAGGTTGTGACATTAAAGACTAGCTATAAATATAGACTAATAAAGTAAATTTGTAATAAAATAAAATAAAACATTTAACAGATTGCGTATAACTTGTGCATAATATTTTTAATAATTATGGTAAATAAAAATACTACTATGATATAAAAATAGGAGTAGGTGTCTAGTTCTGTAGTTTTCATAACATTGCATACAGTGACGTACAATAATAATGGTGGGTTTCAATTTCACAGCCTACATTTTTTACCATTGAAAATGGAGAAAGAAATTGAGTGGGAGATGAAGAACAAGTCTTTGAAATAATGTATTAGTACGCTATACGGCGGCAATTAAGAGAAGGGTCCCAACCTTTCCCCTCTCCACTCCTATATATATTCCACTAATTTCCTCATTCTTCAGTACCACAACAAAAAATCTGATTTGAGTTTACTACTGAAAAATGAGTTCCAAGATAACAAAAGCACTTGTCCTAGGCATGTTGGTAATGTTCTTTTTTATGTCATCACAAGTGGAAGCCAAGAAGGATTTGAAAGAGGGTAAGCTATTTCTCATTTTATCTCATAATATACTCTCTCAAAACTATTTTAAACTAATATCATATTAACAAATATTTTTAAGAACACTAGTTAAAAAAATTAAATATATATATATATATATATATATTTTATAAACATGCTATAATTTTGTATTAACTTTAATATGTTTTTATTACCTGTATCTCATCGATTAAGGTATGATTAGACTCAGATCTTTTAAGTAAAATTTTTAATTTAACTATCATGAAAAGAATTATTGAGAGAAGATTTTCCATATCACTAATTTTTTTTTCCAGACATTTCACCAAGAAAATTAGTGAAGAATG
Organism: Phaseolus lunatus; assembly: GCA_013389735.1. Lineage (NCBI taxonomy): Eukaryota > Viridiplantae > Streptophyta > Magnoliopsida > Fabales > Fabaceae > Phaseolus > Phaseolus lunatus. The sequence continues at coordinate 50,325,800 of CM023864.1, forward strand.
ATTAACAACCATTTTAAATAAAAGAAGTGTTTTTGTCATTTTAATTTTTTCTTCTTTTTTACTTTTTGTCGTTGTGTTTACTTTGTTGTGGTGTCCTTGTATTTTTTTATTATTTTATGTTAACTAATCTAATATCTCTAGTTTTTAGATTGTGCTCTTGTAATATATAAATTATTTTTGAGCTTATCTTTTAAAAAATAGATATGTTACCAGGGCTAAAATAAAAAATATAAAAAAAAAGACAAAAAGTGAAGAAAAAATAGTTAATATCGTTTCTAACTAATTGCAATAATAAGAGGCAAAATTTCAGAAAAAAAAAACAGGAAGCCTTTCTATTTATTAATTTTTATTTAGCAACCTTAAAACATTTATCCACAGCATTAAACAATTTGCTTTTCTTTAAATCATCCATATGTAGTGGACTCCCCTTCCGCCATTATTTTTCCAATTTGTTATCATTTAAACCTTTTCTTATGTTTAAAAAAAAACATTTTCATACTCTAATCTTTATCTTCACTTTTGTATTTTTTCTATGAAATCTCTTATCATTTATTGACAACATAAATTTTTTTGTACAATTATATTACAATTTATAATATTATTATTTTAATAATTTTTCATATTATTTAATTATAAATTTATCCTTTATTATATATATTTATTTCAACACACGAGATAAAGAATGGTATACTCTAAGATTGTGTGAAACTATCATTTACCTTTCTTACTTGTCCATTCCTATCCATCTCCTTCCTCACAATTTATATGTAGCTAATGGGCGTGAAAAATTCACTTTTCTATGGTAAATAGTTCATGTGTTAAGAGCTAATGTGTTTGCAGATGAGGTTGTTGAAGAGACAAATGGAGTGGAGGGTGCCAACTTAGTTGCTCAAGGAGGAGGTTTCCCTGGTGGAGGATTTCCTGGTGGTGGCGGTTTTCCTGGTGGAGGTTTCCCTGGTGGTGGTGGCGGTTTCCCTGGTGGAGGTTTCCCTGGTGGTGGTGGCGGTTTCCCTGGTGGAGGTTTCCCTGGTGGTGGCGGTTTCCCTGGTGGAGGTTTCCCTGGTGGCGGCGGTTTCCCTGGTGGAGGTTTCCCTGGTGGCGGCGGTTTCCCTGGTGGCGGCGGTTTCCCTGGTGGAGGTTTCCCTGGTGGCGGCGGTTTCCCTGGTGGTGGCTTTCCCCAACGGCTTTGTCGTTTCAGATGTTGTCTAAGGAATCAAATCACAGGACAATGCCTTAGGTGTTGCACTTAACATTGGGAGAATACAACAAAAGAGACAGTGCAGTTCAACTTAATTATAGTGACATATTTCATGAATAAAATCTCGTGTTATGAGAGGTATGGATGGATAGATAACATGGACTGTGTCTTTCCTTCCATTCTTTCTTAGCACTATACAGATATTTCACAGGTTGAATTAGTGTTGAATAATACCAAAGATATGTATCGTTTCACTTCTAATATGAAATATATGATCATCATTTATAAGTAAGTTTTTGCTTCTCTATTATTATGATGTCATTATAAAGAATACTATATATAACTATATAGATATAAATTTTAGATAAAAAAAATGTCTTTTAATTGTTTAACATCTTATTTTCATGTACCATTAGTGATAAAACTTTCATAACAATATAAGAATACTTGTAAATATACTCTTTTTACTTAACCTGGTTATACAAGAAAAAAAAACTAATCACTAAGGCATGTGGGTTCTAAGAAAAAAATTTTAATACAGAACTTTCTATTTGATAATAGTGGAACAATTGCAAAAGATATCGAACAAAGATGGATGAAAGATCTAGAGATACAATTGAAGATTTCCATTTCATCTCAGAAACATTGATGGGAGAAATGTGAAAACATACAAATTTCATACAAAGGGTCGATAAGATTAAACCTCTTGCGTAGCAGAAACAAATATCAAACTATTATATGTAAAATAAGTTTTTTTTTTTTATATATAAGCTTTTATGGTAGGTATTACTATGCAACCTGACAACTCAGCTAGACTGACACCTCAAGTAACAACAATCATTTGCCATTACATAAAAAAAAATATTATTAAAAAAAATGAAAAAAAGAAAGAAAATTAAAAAATAAGTCTTTCATGCCTTTTATGGATGATGTATGCAGCCCCTATCAGGGAATTACTCCTTCTAGATGATTGGTGGGTGGGAATAAATTAAAACATTGCAGCCACTATTCTTCCTTCTAGTGATAAATCTCTCCCTGTTTAGAAGACATGTTCACAAGACAAGTTAATGTCATTGACATTTAACAAAAATATAAAATAATTAAAATGAAGATGAGCCTAAATAATTAACTTGTTGTCCTCCAATCAGATTAAGGAACAAAAGAAATTTTGTAACCATCTTTAGAAAGATGATTAGGCAAAGTAACCACAAGGGATAATTTTGTGAGGAGAGAAATTAGTCTTAACTCAAGAGTATGCAAAACTATCTTTGGGTTATAGACATGATACGGTGCTATGTGTGGCAAAGGCATCCTTGCAACAACAGTTTTAAACCAGAGTTATATACTATGTTTTCTCTGTTTTCTGCATACCTTATAAAGCCGTAAGTGTTGTTTCATTTCTGGTCTTTTTTATTTCCTATACCTTGATCAGACTTGGGAAAGATTGTTGTTCTCTGTACAGAATCTTGCGAGAGCGCGGTGAAGAGCATATCTGTCAACTTTTCTTAAAGTTTTTTAGATACTTTCAACAGTAATTTCCTCTGGGACATATCTAACTGGTGTGGAGAACTTCTGTTTTGGAAGGCAACATGCTATGTTGTATTTTTTTTTGTTACCCTGCGGCAAGGTTTTTCTTTAGAACACTTTGGGATTCTACTATGTGCATTGCCGCACTTAGCTGCTGGGGTCTGGTTCTGTGGCAACCTCTGCTGCAAGAAAAGCAATGAGATACTAAGGAAAGCATCAACATCTCTCTGTTTTATTTTTGTTTTTTTTTTATTTAGCATCATTTTTTGTTGGGCATGGGTGCTGTCCTTCTGTTTTTTTGGGAAATCAGTCTAGGTGTCTTTGTACTAACCAAATCACTTATCTGTATATATTTCTTTTGTTGTGCAGGTATGTCGCTGTTTTTTTTTTAAATTTATTTTGAGCCATATAATATTTTTTTTATGTATATGGTTTGGAACATTTCAAATGTTTCATTTTGTTTAATTCATTTATTATTGATAAAAAATATTTAAAAAAATAAAATAAGGCTGATAAAAAAAAAATTAAAACAGGGAAAATTTCTTTTAAAATGTTATTAATTTCACAAATAACCATATTTTCATTCTTTTTGCTATTCAACCAAAATGAAATAGTATTTCACATTCTTAAAAAAAAAAAAAACTGGGGAAAAATTGAGCATGAGAATTCAACATATACAGAAATTATTAAAGTTTAAATTCCATAAGTATATCGTTATGAATGCATCAAATTTTTAAATTCTTTTAATTATTCAAATTTATATATTAATAATACATATATTCTATAATTCATTGTTTTTATAAGTAAAATATTTTCATATCAACTCATAATGGTTATAATCATAATATTTTTGAAAAACAAAATATATGCATTATGAGATTCTTATTATTATTTATTATTATTTTTCCTATATAGGTTAGACTAATGGTTCATAAATATATTATATTATTAGTTTTCTTTTTACATAGTTTTTTAAAACTCAAGAAATCATGTATGACCTGTTCTACACACAATTAAGAACAATATTTCAAAGTTTACAGGTCAATTATTTTTCTAGTTAAATAATAAAAATTTACTCCATTGTTATTATAATTTAATATATATTTGTAAATATTTTTACTTCTTATATATGAAAAAGAAAGTTAAAACACATCCTAAATCCTAAACACATCCAACATCATTATTTATCTGATTTTTCATTTAAAAAATAATTTATTTTTGTAAAATCATGAGATTGCTCATTATTGTTTCTGTAACAATATATAAAAAGATGCACCTTACACAATCTCTTACAATTTTACCTTTTAAATAACTAATTTTTAAAATTCAAATAATGATTCACTATAAAAAATTATCTACATAATTAAAAAAATTACCTATAATAAAATTTAAATGGTTGTATTTCTAACTTTATTTATATTTTTAACATAATTTCTTAACATATTTTCACCAAATAAATGCAGTCACAAAACTTAATATTCGAAAGATATTGCGGGAGGAAATAATAGAGGTCAAAAATATGTTATTAGAGATTTGCCAACTTTAGTCATGAAATGTCATCCCTCACTCAATGCTACTTATTAGTTTCCACCATTGATTACAATAACTAGTTGACTGATAATGAACAACTTCACAAAAAGCAAATGAAAAAGTTAATACAACAATTGAAATAGTTTTCACAACAATTCAAAGAGTTGACATAACAATTGAAAGTGTTAACTTAACACATCAAAAGACTGCATATTTAGAAGATAGGTTAATGTAATAATAACTTGCTATGATGATAGAATGACAACACTTCAACTGGTATGAGTCAGGTCCAACTTCACTATGCGAAAGATTTTGATGATCATCCCATTTCTTAAAGTTCACCCATAATGTAAGTTTAATTATTTTATATTTATTTTAATGTATTAAGTGTTGTATTTATTCTAATTATTTTCATTATTTTTATGTTCAATCTAACCATTATGTATAATGAGACTTTATTTTCTTAATCATGTATTTGTGTTATTTTTAGCTTTCAAACATTGTTTGCACCTCCTTTGAGTTATTAAACATTTTTTATTATAATTGTTTATGAGATGTGGATGATACATTTTACTTCACTTGTTGTTGATGTTTCTTAATTAGCATGTGTTTAATTTAGGGCAACTTGGGTTCCTTTCTTCTTCCTTCACTCCTTTGTTTCATTCTCTTCAAGTTTCTCACTTTTTCCCACAGTCTCATAATCCACTCTCCCATTCCCAGCTGGGTCCTAAACATATTCAAATTTTGTTTCTGGGTTTCTCCAATTCGAAGTTCTGCACTTTCCCTTTTTTGCAATGGAATTTTATGATTTTATTATTTTTTTATCAATAAATAATAAAATAAAATAAATTAAAAAATGATATTTTAAAAATATTCCAATCCTTATTATAATGCTAGAATCACATCTATAAAAGTTATGATTTCATTATAAATAATTCTTTTTATCGTATAAGTAACTTTTTTTTATCATAGGTAATTATTTGAATTTGAAAAAAAAAATACTTACTTAAAAAATAAAATAGTAAAAAATTATGTACACCAAAAGGGAGAATTTTCTTTTTATCAATGTTATGATTATAATAATTATTGAAAAAAAAAATATTATTAAATTATAAAAAATTATAATAAAAATAAATAATTTTATGATTTTATTATAAATGATTTACTTTTTATATATGTTATTTTTTTTATTGTAAGTAGTTATTTGAATTTTAAAAAAATTGTTAATTAATAGATAAAATTGTAATTACACCAAAAGATAGTTAAAAGAGTAAAATTGATTTTTTTTAAAGAGATCCTTTTGTATATTACTAAAGAGATGTATCTCTTTATATATATATATATATATATATATATATATATTACATAATTAAGTTTTAATTTTGGTTTCAGTGGTTATTTTCTTTTTCTTTTTTAAAATTTGAAGTTATTAACTTGTGAATTTTTTTTTTTTTATAAAATCACTAATTCAAATTCTAAAATATATTTTGAATTGGTGTATATTCTTCAATCTAAAATAAATAAATAAATAATATTTATTTTAATATTTTAAAGAGATATTATGTGCTTATATACAACATAAAGTGCAGCCTCATATTATCACATTAGACTTAATTGAAAGTCGCAAATACATTTTTAATTTTGAGAAAGTTATGGATATATAACTGGAAATTTATATATATTTTTTTAATTTTAATATGTTTAAAACCGCTATCTTAATTTCTTGCTTCAGAGATTTTACTTTTCAAACTTTACGGAGAATTACAATTTCAAACTTTACTGTGAATGTTTTTATCTCTTGTATAATGATTAAATAAGGAAAATTATAATTTCAAACTTTACAGTAAATGTTTTTATCTTTTATCTCTTGTATAAAATATCTCTAAAATATTTTTATTATATATATTTTTTTACTAATAAAAAAAATATTTTTTAACATGTGCTAATGACTAGGACACGTATATATTTTAGAAGGGCCCATCTTAACCTATTCGTACAGCATATATTTTTTTCAATAAAAAAGTTGACGACTAAATGAAAATTGGAAAAGTTGAATTTATTTCCCTCGATGAAAAATTGAAAAATTCTTTAAGAACATCTATCCCTCATGTGATTTAATGAATTTGACAAGTTGACAATGAGTTTAATGGTAAGTAGTTGAATGGAAATTAAACAACAATAACAATTAGTAGGTCATTCATCAATTTTAGAACTCGATTCGAGATTACTCAGAGAATAGTCATAAGATATGTATTTTATTTTATTAGATATATTAAAATTTTATTTGAACGTATACGTATTTATCTTCATATATATGGTAATAATTATTAATTTTTATTAATTATTTAAAAAATTCCCATTAAATCCTAATTTTAAATTCACCACTAGATCGTTTACCCGACAATCTATTAAATAAATAAGCATTTGTACATGCCAATTAAAAAAAATTAGTTTCGTTTTAGGGATACAAATTATATTTTTTGAAAATCAAAACTTATGTTAACTTATTTTACAATGACAAAAATATGAAACTCTTGTTGAATTCAAATTAGGACAAAAACTTAAAAGTTTTCTTACCTCATATAGAATAAAAATTTAACTTTTGCTAATCCACTTTTTAAAGACTTGTGTTAAAGGTTAGTGTTAGGTTATGGGTCTAGCCTGATAAATAGTTATTTATGATCGTTTCTCGACCTAGGTATCTAACTTTATGAGAGAGTATAAATCAAGAAATTTTAATCAATTAGTCTTAATCATTCAATTAAGACATAATCATAATTAAAGGTGAAGAAATTACAATTTAATATATATATATATACCAGTTTATGATCTATAGAAAAGATAATTTAATACAATCTAATAATACCCAACATAAGGAGTACTTCCAACTCATATTTTATACTATATATTTTATGCTCTTACTGACTTGAGCGTTGGAATATTATTGTAAGGGGAGCCCCTTGGAATTTAACTGACCTTCAACTTAATGCTCTGGTGGAAAGACATTTCTCTTGGTTAGAACAGTTAATATACACAAATTATTAAAAGAAATCATTTTAATTAGAAAATAAATCTAAAAATTGTAAAAAAAATTGTTTTTTAATCAGAAAAAAATAAAATTAAATGAGATACTTTAGGATGTTCCAAATTTATAGAATAACAGCCTATGATCTCCACCTCTTACAACTTTTCAACTAAACCCATTACAACTTTTCAACTAAACCCAAAAAGAAATCTGAAAACGCTTAAGAAAATGCATCTAATGTTATTTTGCTTTGATTGATTTTATACTAATGGTAATATAAGTAGGTGTCTAGTTCTCCACTTTGATGAAGTTGATACACGTAATCACCTACAATAATTAATTAACGTTCTTCAATTTCATAGGCTACAACTTTTTACCATTGAAAATAAGAAGGAAGATTAGCTGGTGATGAAGAACATAACTCAGTTCTTAACTTGAGAATAAAGTCTGAATGAGTACGCTACGGCAGCATTTAAGAAGAAGGTCCCAACTTCTCCCTCTTTCCCTTCTATATATAGACTATGCATTCTCACTAATTTTCTCATCCATCCACACTAAACATATTTCTTTTCAGTTAATCTGTTATTACAATATGCCTTCCAAGAGGAAGATATCATTACTTATATCAACCCTGTTCGCCATTTTCCTTTTCCTCTCCTCAGATGTGGCAGCAAGGGAATTGAAAGAGAGTGAGCTATATATCCTTTTACCTTCTTTTTTCATTTTGCTACTTTAAAGTAAGAAACAAAGTATAAATTATTATCAATATGATTTCTTTTATCGTTCAAATTTTATAAACAACTACACAAATTTTGCAAAGCAAACTACTATACCTATATATGCATATAAAAAAGTCTTCAAATCATAAATAAATGAAGAAAGTTAAACTACAAATCAATTTACTAGTCAAAAGTTTTTGCAAAGATAAAGTTTTTTTACATTATATCGTGCATTTCTATATATATATATATATATATATATATATATATATATATATATATATATATATATATTACAGGAAATAAAACAAAATGAACATTTGAAAGAGATTACAGGAGCAAACCAAATGTAATTGGGTAGAATAACACATATTTGTGCCTTTCTTAATGAATTTTTATGTAATATCATTAAAACATTTTTCAATATACAATTTGTTTACCATAAAGGGTTTCTTAATCTTTTTCATTCGGTCATAACGAACTCTCCTTCTAAACTTTTTATGTTTTACAAATAATCATGGTGGTGGCTTCCCAGTTTCTGGTCGTGATCGTCGTGCCTTCTCTGGCGATAATGGCTTCTACGGTGGTGGTGGATACTTTGGCCCCTTCCGTGGATCTTTCGGTGGTTCCTATGGTGGTGGGTTCGGTTACCCCTTCTATGGCAGATATGGTGGATTCGGTAACTTTCCCGGGGGTGGTGGATTCGGTAACTTTCCTGGGGGTGGTGGATTCGGTAACTTTCCTGGGGGTGGTGGATTCGGTAACTTTCCCGGGGGTGGTGGATTCGGTAACTTTCCCGGGGGTGGTGGATTCGGTAACTTTCCTGGTGTAACCGGTGGGTTACCTACGAATCCTGTTGGTGGAAGATTGCCGTGATAGGTATTATTAATATGGGGATGTAGCGAGAGAGTTGAGACAGTGCAGTTCTACGTACTTAATAATATATTTCATCAATAAAATCTCTTGTTTTTATGAGAGGCATGGATGGATAGAAAGCAAAGATGCATGCATGCTTGCATGCTTGCTTCTCTTTTCTCCTCACCTTTCTTACCACGAGGGATAGGTTTCAGCAATACGTTTTTACTTTATGCCTGTGATCTTTGATTCGTTTAAGAGCATATACTTAAATATCTGTTGTACAAATAAGTTGTCTTCAATCCCGATTTTTTCTTCTACTATTACTGTCTATCATCATCCTCTTTGCTGTTAAGTTTCTCCTTAATTCTCTCTGTTTATCACAGCCATGTGTATTGATTCAGAAAGCAGATAAAATTAGAAAGCCAAAGCTTAATCTAACAAGGTCAATGCTGCAATATTTAATTTCCCCATATGCCTAACTTGAATGAATAAGGACTACAACATCTTAGATTCATGAATATTACATAAATGTCAAAAATAAAATCTTATAAATTAAAAGTATCCTTAATGATTTTTTTTTTTACAGGTAAATATTAATACTCACTTTTAGTCTATTCAAGATATGCCAGAAAATACTAATCAATATATGATAACTGTGTTAAGAAGAAGAAAAAAAGGAAGCTAATCGCCAAGGAACCAATATCACATACAAGATTTAAATTATGTTTCGTATGACATTTTTTTTTTGGTCATTTTTATTTTAATTCTATAACATTTTTTTTAATTAGAAACTTTTTTTTATCGATAATAAATAAATTGAAATATTTGAAGGATATTAATTGAATAATTGTGTTTAATTAGAAACTGTTTGAAGATTTATTTTAATTTGATTAACACTATTTACCTCCTTGAATGAAATTTATTTTGACAATAGTAAACAAAAATATGCAATTTAATTTAATCATACTAATTTTGAAGATAAAAAAAATGTATAAAAGTATACACGCGCCCGCGTGTGTATATATATATATATATATATATATTATCTTTTAAAATGTCAAAAATGATTTTGAATTAAAAAAAAAATCTTTTTTCTAATAACGTATATATATTAACTATATATTATATTATTAGTTAAGCATATTATTTGAACATATATTAATTATCAATTATTTAAATTCTAAATTTGGTGGTAGTAAAAACTTTGATAACTAATTAGATACCAATTTAGAAATTATTTAATAATAATAGAAATTAATTTAGATATCAATTTTTTTTTTAATTTTCAAAATAGTCTCTAATTTGATCGCAATTAATTATTTTTATCTCTAAAATTAGTTTCTAATCAATGATTTTTTTAATGTAAATTAAATATTATTTTAAAAATTAAAATAAAATTACTGATATCTAAAATATTTTTTATTATTAATATTATTTAATTAATTATTAACTAATTTAAATTTTAAAATTTTTATAAAATTAATTTTTAATTAATGATTTTGTTGTAGTTAGTGTATTTCATAAATTTAATGACCACTATTTGAACTTAATCTTTGTCTAATATTTTTGTGTAGTTTAATTAGTTAGTAATCCTGTTTGAAAATTTGGTTTTAACGAGATACATGAACATACATTCATAGATGTAAGGACCACAAAAAGTTGGTTGGAGACTTTTAGGATCAGCTTGCAGCCTAATTTTTTTTTTCTGTGTTTGATTTAAATCGCATATTTTATTTGTTTGATAAAGTTGAAACGATTTTAGTTTTTATTTTATTTCTTAATTATTTATTGTTGATATATTATATATTTTATTATATAAATAAATATATAAATATTTTAATTGAAAAATAAATTTACTAAATTTATTAATATTTTTTATTTTTAAAGTAATCATAGCCATAAATATAAATTAAAAATTAACGCATACATTTATTTTTACCGATTTTATGTCTCTAAATTTTTGTTGGAGACATGAGTTGTTATGTAATGAGATTACTATTCATTTACTTAGAAATACGATAAGAGGATATCCTAGGAAGCTGAAATTAAGGGAATTTGTGTTACAAAAGCTTTGGAAGAGATTGATAAGAGAGGTTCATACGTTGGGAAGGTAGATACCTCAACTTTGTGACTAGAAATTTTTTGGTTAAAAGAGTACTAAACGTCCTAAGACAAAAATGGAAAGTAAAATTATAATTTGGATTACTACTTCAATAAAAACAAAAATAAAATAAAACAATTATAAAATTGTGTTTATAAACATATTTTTATTATTTTGAAGTTATACTAAAAAAAAATTGAGCCTTTCCCAGAAATTTCTTTAACTTAAAATTAGCTCAGATCCCGAAACCACAAGCTAATTAAATGTATACATATCCCTGGAAAGATCATCTCTTCACATATCTATCGGTTGCATGAATCATCTGCAGTTGATGCTTGAATAGCATGGGATGTAATTCTAAATCCAACTGTGATTAAAGTTTAAAGCAAACATTCATGCTTGAATTTAAAAAGAAAATATTTTGAGAAGTTATGATTTATGCAAACTAAGAAGTTTCTGCACGGAAATTAAGAAGTCATAAGCTATTCTAAAATTACGTTCAACACACAAATCTAAAATTAAGTTCAACATGCAAATCCAGGACTCAAAGAAAAACTCAATGTAATAAAGCTACCAGAATGAGGAATGGTTCCAATTGAGCTAGGACTTCTTCGGCTTCTTTTTCTTGGAAGATGAGCTGCAATGTTTTGCCCCACCAACCCTCTTTCGCACTTCATCTTTTTCCTCCCTCATGTAGGGATTCCCTGCTTCAATTGGAGTTAAATCAGCTGGGTTTCTGTTCGTCCCACAAAAGCTTTCAGAGATATTGTTGTTCAGGGACACTGGAGTTTCACGAGTATCACCACAATGTTGTGTTGGAGTTTCTTCTTCTTCTTCTTCTTCATCAAGCCGGTCACGTGCAGAAGGGCCATTGAAGTTCCCACCAAAGATTGCTGGAGCATGTGATTTTCCAGACAACTTACCTTTCAGGGAACCGTAGGTCTGAGATGAACCAATTATATCCATTTTAGTCTTTGAACATTTACCTGGATTAAGCTTAAGCTTCTGGAGATTTGGATCACTGCCTCCTGTGGCAACATTCAAGTCCATAGATACTCCACGACCAATCTTTCCATTTAGCATCTCTCTGTCAGTGGAATGATAGTAATGCGGGAGTTGCTGATCAAAATTCATTTCCTTCAACTGCTGAGTCTGTGACTCAGGTTCTACATTTGACATATTATTTTGAGATATTTGTAGCAACGCCTCTAGAGCCACGAGTTCATTATCTTCCCTAGTGGCGCCATACATTTCCTACAAGAATATGGTGTTGGAATATCAGAAGTAATTCTTTCTCCTTGTTTGTTCTAGATATACAAAAATGATATCACTTACTAAAATAATAATAGGTAACTAAAAAAATAGAATTAAACAGAATAATTACACATAATTTTTAACGTTGAAAAACATTTTTAACTTGAAAAATAAAAATTTCATACCCAATTTAAAAAATATCTCTACTATAATTATAAGATTACAATTTTTATTTTTAATGATAAAATAAGAAAAAATGTTACTTAAATAGAAGTGACAACAAACATATTTTAAATAAAAAGTATTAACTAAATGATGTAGAAAAACTATCAGTTATCCTTTGAAGGAACACATGCATATGATAATATAATGTAGCAGACTATTTACGTTAAAATGGTGAAAAGAAATAAAGTTTTTTTAATATAAGATTTAAGCACAATGGACGTGGAAGCTCATGATGCGTAGCATCTATTAGTCTCTTCTATCATATCCATATCATACCTTAAGTTTGATAGTTTCAATGTCTTTGAAAATGACAACTGACACAACAACTATGCATTACAAAAAAATTCCTAAAATACAATTAAGCCACTTTAAGAAAACTAACTATCTTGCAATTTTCTAGTTATGGAAGACTTCATTAGAAAGAAAAATTGAGAAAAAAAGGACTTTTATTGTTACTTACTTCAGTATGAACTCTTCCATCTTCTCTAGAAAAAGCACTAGTTAAAGGAAGTCTTCGTTCTTCAGTAGAATCAGTTTCACCTGAGCCTTCTTGGATAGGCCATAGCAAAGTTTGAGGGGAACTATTTGAAGAAAGATGTAGTTCCTCTTCCAATCCTTCTTCATTTGGTGCAACTTGTGCTAAAGGACTTCCAATGTATACAGGCATATTTGAAACTCTATTTTCAACCCTTTGGGTGAAATCACTTAATGGTGCATCATCACCATCTTCATCTTCATCTTCGTCTAGAAGTAACTTCCTCTTTCTTCCTGGCTGACCCTTTTTTTCCAACTTCTCTGTGTCTCCTTCGCCAACCACCTTATCCATGATAGTTTCTTGTCTCTGTGAGTCTACAGACTCACTGTAAGGATTTTGGGGTGTTGGTCTTCCTCTTCTGATCTGCTTAGCTGTTGGTTCATTATCTTCTCCAAGTATTTCCCTAAGTAAGCGCATCCTTTTAAATTTCTTGGAAGACTTCTTTTGATGAAGATCTTGAATATCATTTTCATTTTCTCCATTCATGTCACTATTCCCTGCATCAACATTATCTTCAGTAACTAACTCTTGAGGTAACTGTTCAGCAGTGTGTTCAGGCACAATATCTTTTTCAGTAATCTCGAGAGCTTTTCCTTTAAGTTTACATGATTTTCTTAATTCTTGCATGCATTGGTTATCTTCATAAATCTGCTTCCCTTTGTTAATGACCTTTGAACAACTTTTATCTTTAGTTGTGACATTGTTAACAACAGGCTCTCCTTCATACTCACAAGCTACGTTACCTTCAAAACCTGTCTCAAATAAAGAAAATGTTATTATTATTATTATTATCATCATTGGATGCATAAAAAAGGTTGCTATACTTAATATAAGATACTACCTTATGAATATGGTACATTTATTTAGTTGAATAAATTAACTTACCTTTTTCATTTGCCTGCATTTCTTGGATGAGGCTTGGAGACACAGCATTATTTGATACTTGATGACTGAAATCATTCTCCATGTCAGAATCAAGGTCTGGAGAAAACAGAGAACATCAAGCCAAAGATTTGAAAATATTGAACAGAATAGTCTTATAGTGATGATTTTGAAGTTACCAATTATTTCATTAACTGAAACCTCAGCATCATTCTTTTCCTCTTCATTTATTTGCATATCAGTATCGGCAGTCAAGTCAATGAGAATTAGTTTTCTTGCATGAACACGCTTATCAGTGAGAGTTTCTTGAATTCCCTCACAGCATGTCGTTTGGTCACTTTGATCATCGATATTAAACTCGTTTTCTCCTCGACATAAATTGCAACTCCATGATCGAAATCTTTTGACAACTAGTGGAGGAAGTGATGGTTGTGTCTCAGACCCATTTACTGGAAACGGTGAGCCTATGTTCAAGTCCTTTTGGCGCATTTCAGCAACGTAACCCCTGCATTATTTATAAACAAGTGTAACAATTCTGAACCTAGCATGCTAAGTCATATTTTTGTTTTTTTGTTTTACAAAAACCCATGATCTCTCTGCAACTCTTTTTTAATTCAAAATATTTTTTCCACAAATATTACTCTATTTAAATATTTTAGACAATGCAAAATACTACATGAAACTATCTCCTATTTAAATAAGCCTATCTGCACTACATGGAATTCCGACATTGGAGGCAAGCCTCTCAACACAACATGGAATGGGTCAAGGATACTGGCAAGATTATTAATCAGATCAATTATCAGGGAGCGAAAATCAAGTTGTTGGAAAATCAAGTTATTCTGGTCCGTTTCTCTGGATAATGGAAAGGATTTGCAAGGGATTGTTTATTATATATTTCTCTCCATCGCTTTTTTATTATATATATATATTTTATGTTTTCCTTTTTCTATTGATCTTTTTATAAAAAAATAAATAAATAAAACATTTAAGGTATGGTTCCATCCTATTAAAAAAAAAAAGTTATATGTCATGCTCACATGTAAGAACACATGCTAAGAAAATAGCCCTTAGACTTTCTACATCTACTTTATATCTGAAAACACAATCAATAGCCGACAGACTTTACTAAGAAATAGAAAAACATGGTGGACTGCATTTGGCATAGATCACTCGTTCCCAACCCATTAATTTGGATATAACATATTGTAAAAAAATTCTTAAAAATTATTTTAAAAAAAAATTATATTAATTGAATTAAATATTATTTTAAAAACTAACAAAATTATTGATATTTAAGTAA
Organism: Phaseolus lunatus; assembly: GCA_013389735.1. Taxonomy (NCBI): domain Eukaryota; kingdom Viridiplantae; phylum Streptophyta; class Magnoliopsida; order Fabales; family Fabaceae; genus Phaseolus; species Phaseolus lunatus. The sequence goes on from CM023864.1 coordinate 50,340,957, forward strand.
TTTTTACACTTTAGTTAATATAACTAAAATCTTAATAATGAATTATATATTAATTTAAAAATTAATTTAAAAATTTTATTAATAATATAAACTACTTGTGTATGAGTATTTTTTATTGATGAAAAAAATATAAATTATTATCTCCGAAAAATCTCTGCATTAAATATTTATAAAAATTGTGTTTTTCAGGTCCAAAATCAAATTTATATCTCAACAATATTTACTTATTATATATTATACATTTTTTCACAAAAACAAAGAAGTAATTTTATTTCTTACATTAACAAATTTAAGAAATTAAATTATTTAATGATGTTGAGCACGCCTTTACCAACAAAAATAAAAACAAGAAAACAAATTACATTTATTTCAGTGAAAGAATTTTTGATCTTACACGAATTAAACTAGAAGTAGATAGAGAAAAAAAAAAAAAAAAAGACTTACCGTAAGGAGAAATGGTTACATGGTGAACTGTCATCTTTATTCTTTTTAGAGGTATAGGCCAAATCTGTATAGAGTTTCTTCCTTTCCATTAATTTGATGACAATTATGTGTTCCTGGAAGAGTACAAGCAAGCAGAGCTATATGTCAAACTGAATTTAAAAAGAAGAAAGTGAAATAGAAGGATTACAAAGCTAAAAATACTACAATTTGTCCATGACATCATTTTTATGTGCTAAGATAGTATACAAAGTATGGTAATTGAAAGCAATACTGAGATGCTATGAGGTACTATATGGAACTTAGAGTTAATTTCAATAAAATAAATTAAGTAGAATTGTAGTTACTAAAAGACCAATTAGACAGAAATGCACCTTTCCTAAATTGTTCCTTAATGAGCATAATTTTTGTTTATTTAGGAACAATGATTGGAGGAAATCCTAGGCAATCTAAAATGTGGGAAAGTGTCATACAAAAAATAAAAAGCTCACAAGTGACAAGATGGAGGTAAATATCTCACTTTTGCGTGTAGAACTTACTTGATTAAATCAGTTTTGAATTCCATTTCACTTTGTTACATATTTCTCTACAAAATCTCTAAAATGGTCATAAATGAAATTAAGGAGATTCAGAGAAAATTCTTTTGGGATGGGATCAGAGGGTAATAAAATAGTCTGAATCCAAAATATGTAAACCTAAAAACCTTGGAGGCCTGAGCATTAAGGATTTTAAATTATTCAATTAAGCATTAACATCCAAGTGAAAATGGAGATATGCAACCGAAACATCTGGTTTGTGGAGAAAAATATTAGAATCAAAATATGGGAGATGGAGATACTCTAGAAATGTGAGTGAAGGAGAACAGGAAAATCCCTGATTTGATTGCAACATCAAATGGAAAGTAGGTAAGGGAGACAAAATTAGCTTCTAACACAATAACTATACCCAATGCACCAAATTAGCCAATACATACCCCAGGGTATACAAAGATTCTATATTGAAAATAACTACAATAGATGAAATAGGGAGGTGGGCAAATAGTTGTTGGAAGTGGAATTTTCAATAGCTAGTATGACTGAGAACTAAATGAAGTTGAATCTTTCAATAATGAGATAATACAGTATATCTCACAGACAGATAGAAATGATAAATAGGAATGGGAAAAATGAGAAAGATGGGATATATACGGTAAAGAGTGCATATATGGTATTGTAAGAGTGAAAAATACAAATGAGATAGAGGGAGAGATCTTTAAGGAAATATGAAAAACAATCGCCACATATAAATTAGAGTGACTAGGCACTATTTCTCAATTGATTCTTAAGATAGTAAATAATATGATTTTTTTTATTAATAATAAAGAATAATATAAATGAACCTACGATGGGTACTTCAATTCTTTCACAAAAAATTTAATAGAAAAACAAAAGTTGTGATCTTATATTTTCCAACACATGTCTATAGTATCATCCAACCTGTCAAAAGTTTGTAATCAAAACTAGAAACTTATACAACTGTAAAAGGATCCTATAAGTATGTGATCACAAACATAAACAAAATGAATTTATCCATCCAACAAAAGAAACAAAACAATAGCCCATAAAACTTAGGGATATAAGCCTTGAAATATGAGGGATATAAGACCTGAACAATATGTGATTGGTTATAAAACAAAACCAGTTCAATTACACTATTTGGGATGCGAAGGACAAAAGAAAATATGATACATAGGAATAAGCACAAGTGAAGGTGGCAAGAAGAACCAAGGAAACACAGGGGATGTGTAGATCAATTATCAATGTATAAGATTTTGTTAAACTCCAATTATACATATACATATGTGATAAGCATTTGTATGAAATTTTGTATACAAGATATATTTTTTACATGGATTGGAGCACCAAAGTGTTCCATATAATATTATTTTTTATTGTCGATAGAAAAAATTAAAATATCTCAAATATTTCATTTATTTGTATATTTTAATTAAAATTAATATAAAAATACCTATAATATAAATTTAATTGTTATGTGTACCACCTATATTCATTGTTTAGTGAAAGTGAAAAAATATTTCAATTGAATATGAAATTTCTAGATTTATCCCAAAGTGATAAAGAACCACTTAATTAAATAGAAAATCAATTTACATTTCACATCATTCAAAATAAACAAATTTAAACATGAATTCTTTTCTTTTCTCGTATAATCGACCAAAGTATACGAAAACAAATGATCTTTCAACTTCAACCAGAAGAGAAGACAACTTTAAAATAACACTTTATAGAATAAATATTTTATATTTACATAAAATCAATAAAAAAAACCCTAAAAGAATCAAGATTACATATCAATTCATCTTCCATATAATATCAATTGCTTAAAGTCAATTTATGATGTGGATTTAAAAAAAACTTAATTTATGTTTAGATTTTCATTTTATTTAATACAAAGATGCTCAGATCATTAGAATTTTGTTTACACAATGCTATTCTTCATAGTCGATCTGATTAGATCTATACATAGTTTTTTTCATCAATAAAAAATAAAATTAATAAAATAAAACATTTAAGGATACTCATATAAAAAAATATTAAGGGCTAAAAACCCCTCCTTCCAACATGTGACATTCGTGTACATTCATATATCTCATCCCCCAATACAAAATTCTTAATCTGAAAATTTATTTTGCAAAGATAATAAGATGTAATTGAAATAAATACTTCTAATTGTACCTCACAGGAATTAATTTTTGCTTGGTTACTTCCTATTTCAAAAGATGCATTTAAGATTTCAGAGGATTGCTTGCATCGCCCTAGATGTTGAAGATGAGAGGATCTAACAGGATAGAGAAGAGTTCCCCGAAAAGGATGCCCACGATTCCCCTTTGTTTGTTAGGGTTTCGTTCTACTAAAGCCGCTCACTTAGACATTAAGAAAGAGAAAGTGTGATGGAATAATTGGGGGCGGAAGATAACATAAGCTCTTTTTTAGTTCCATATTTACTCCTTTATAGTTATTATCTCTTTTTATGAGATGTAATTAAAATAAATATTAAAATTTGTACTGAGAATTACATTATTGAAATTAATATTATTTAGATAACTTTAATAATTTAACTTTGAATAACCTGATATTTATAATTATTTATATACCAGCATTAAATAAGACATCAAAATATTGTAAGTTTATTAATTTTTATGAAACCTATTTAAAATTATTATCTAAAACGATTATTCATTCATTTAAAGTATAAAAATTATTTTATAGTGATACATAAAGTCATAATATATATTTTAAAAAATTAATAATTTAGATTTTAAAAAAATATATAAAATATATAAAATTTTAAAATTTTAATCATAATATAATTATATATGTTTAAAATATTTATTATTAATTTTAGTTATATATGATAAACATTTACCTTCACCATTTCATATGCTAAAAAATTATTGAATTTCTACACCATGCACAACTGCAACGTTGAACGTGATGAAGATGCAATTGCACTCGTGAAGAGATAGAAAACAAGAATAAAGCTTTGTAATGCTTATTATTGAGTCATACATTTTTGTATAAAGCCAATTAAATACTCAGGCAAAACACCCATATTGGGCCTGATGAGTTTGAGAGAAATAAGAGAAAAACAAAAACCCAAAAGGGTGTTCAATTATTAAAGTTATTTAAATAATATTAATTTTAATAATGTAATTCTCAGGACAACTTTTAATATTTATTTTAATTACATCTCATAAAAAAGAGATAATAATTATAAAAAAAGTAAATATGAAACTAAAAAAGAGCTTATGTTATCTTCTGCCCCCCAATTATTACGGGTGGCAATGCGGGTTGGCGCATCCCGCATAGGTCCGCCTCATGTTTGATCTCTAAAATGTGGGTCGGGTTGGCCCGCTCTGTGCATGGAGTGCGGGTTCATTTCACTGACCCGTCCCGCATAAGAAAAATATTTTTTTTTCAAAAAATTAAAATTTCATTAATTATAAAAAAAATTATTCCTATTATTGAAAAATTAAATTTTATCCCTGTTTCAATTCATTCAATTAAGATAAAAATATAAATTCAAGTATGAGGATTGTTAGAAGGTTTGATTAAAAATAATTAAAAATTTTGCTTAGCATCTATTTTTCCTATATATATGTATGTAAATGTATAAGAATATCTTATCAAAGTTTTGTTACAAAATATTTTAATGAAGATAAATAATTTTTTAACTATCCTATAGAAATATCTTATTTATATTATTATTTTTTAACAAATCTTAAATATAAGACTTTACTTAAAACTAAATACACTGTCACTCTTCGTACTAACTCCATAACCCAAGTAAAGGCATGGTTCTGGGTAACCTCTAAAGTCCTTTTTGTTTATTTTTCCTTTTCTGACTGGTATATGGATCTCCTGATTTGTATGTATTCGATTAAACATAAGTGATTTATTTAGGTTGGTCAGACTCTATTTGTTCTAGTAGGAAGTTAGTGGCAAACATCTAGGAGGAGGGGTTGTTCGTTTCTCTACAATTTTGTACATGGGTTGGATCACCCCTAAAATGGTTCTTATTTATTTATTTTTTTATTATTGATAACAAAAAAACTAACTCTTTTAAATGATTAAAATAAAACATTCTGTTTTTAGTAAATTAAATTCAATTTTTTTAAAATAAAATAAAATAAATGGCACACTGCAATAATAAGTGAATGGGGTATATTTTTTTTTACAAATAAAATAAATTAGTTTTTTTATTTATTTATGCGGGCTAGTGGGCCAATCCTTCCCCTCACTGTTGGCCCATGTGGGCTGCATGTTATGCGGGACGGGCCTAAGTGGGTCAATGGACTAGATTAGTGAACCTACCCCGCGCATTTTAGTAGCAGCTCCGGGCTAGCCCGCATGGCCCGCCCTACATTGCCATCCTCACCGATTATTCTGTCACACTTTCTCTTTCTTAATGTCTAAGTGAGCGACTTCAGTAGAATAAAACCCTAACAAACAAAGGGGAATTGTGGGCATCCTTTTTGGGGAACTCTTCTCTTTCCTATTAGATCCTTTAATCTCCCACATCTAGGGCTATGCAAGCAATCCTCTGAAATCTTAAATGCATCTTTGAAATAGGAAATAAATTATCTTTGCAGTATGACGTGCTCATTGACTGTCACAAAAGAGACTTGCAATCCTGCTGATTGGTGTATTAAGGTCTTCAAGCAAGTATGTGAGCCATTGGACCTAACAACATGTAGTCGCGAGCACTCTATGCTTCGCTTCAGATGAAGATCTTGATACGGTATTTTGCTTCTTTGTTTTCCATGAAATTAGTTAGTCTCCAAGGAAGTGTAGTATCTGGTGGTTGAGCGGTGAGTTGAAACACAGAAAATGTATCGATGTGTATCTACTATAAGCATCAACCACAGTCAAGAAGTACTTGTGCTCGTGTATAGAAGTGACATTAAAAAGACCCCAAATATCTATATGTATGAGATCAAAACATGTTCACTATTGGATTTGCTAAGCGGAAAAGGAAGCTTACGTTATTTAGCTAAATGGCAAGGAGCACAAACATTCATACTATCAAAATGTATATTGGAATATTTCTTGTTCAAATTTTCTAAAACTTTGTTTAAAGGGTGATCCATTCCTTCTCTACGCATAAATGATATAGACAACAATGAAGTCTAGCTTGACCAATCGTCTTCAAGGAATGCTTCTCCTGTATCTGGAAAATATTATGAGTGAAAATAAGTTGGCACTTCAAGAATGCACTTAGTTGTTGTACAAATATAATATTCAAAGTAAAATTAGGTACAAACAAAACATTATGCAGTTTCAACTAGGGACGAAAATTAATTTCGTGTGATAATACAAGGAAAAAATACATATTTAACCCTAAAAGGTAATATTTTTAGTACCATACTGACCATTCTTTTTATTTACTTGCAAATAAATCCATGCTTTTCATTTCATCAGTAACCCTTATTGTACCGGTCGTTCCTCTTTACCTACATCTCGGTCAAGTACAACACTGATGGCTTTGTCTGATACCGACAAGTACACAATGATTGGTCGTTCGTGATCCGACTTTTGTATTATCGGGTATTGTGAGGATGGTTTTCATTTGAAGAAATATTTCCTCATATTTTGGGTTCCAATTGAACTTGACAACCTTCCTTAGTAGTTGGATGATCGGTTTGGTTTTTTCTGCCAGTTTCGAGACAAATCTGGCAACATCGTTAACTGACCGATCAGTTTCTAAACCACTTTTTTATTTAGGGGGCTCCTAATTTCTGTGATTGCTTTGCATGTTTTTTGGATTGGCTTCGATGCCACAGTGTGTCAACATGAAGCCTAAGAATCTACCCCCTTCGATTCTGAATGCACATTTTTTGGAACCTCATTCCATGATTTCTCAATGCTTTGAAGACTTCTTGCAATTCCTCTACATGTTGTACACAAGAGTTAGATTTGACCATGACTTTATCTATATATACTTCGACATTCTAGCCAAGCATCCCCTTAAAGATCTTGTCCTTTTAAATTTGGTAGGTGGCCCCAACGTTTTTCAAACTGAACAACATAACTTCATAGTAAAAGTTAGCACAATTGGTCAGAAAAGTTGTTTTTGTTTTGTCCCTTCGATGCATCCGAATCTGATTATATCCGGAACACGCATCTAAGAAACTTAACACACGATGGTTGATCGCACCATCTACCAAGCGATCAATACTCAACAAAGGGTAAACGTCCATTGGGCAAGCTTTGTTCAATTCTATATAGTCCGTGTACATCCTCCACTTCCCGTTTGCCTTCTTTACCATCACCATGTGGGCTAACCAAGTGGTGTATTGTGCTTCACAAATGAACCCTGCATTTAACAGCTTTTCATTCTTGACTTTTTCCACGTTACTTGCTCTTCACCCATGTTCCTCTTGTTCTAGGTGACTACCAAGCTTCCTAGTACACAAATAACTTGTGTGTAATGACTTCGAGGCTCACCTTGGGCATGTCTGACACAGTCCAGGCAAAGAGATCAACATTCTTTATCAGCGTTTGGCATAAGATGGTAGTATCGTTTGTAGACAACAACAATCCCATGTTTGTGGAGTGTTCAACATCTTGCAATGGGACAACTTTAAGGTCTTCCCCTGGTTCCAACCGGATGTCATTCATCCGGGGATCAAGGTTCATAAAGGCGACCTTATGTTCCCTCCTTGGAGCAATGGGTTCTTGGGACCGTTCTCTATTTGTTGGTTCTACCTTCAAGCTAGTCGCATAACACTCTCTTGCCACCTTCTGGTCCACATGTACCGTGATGATATCGTCGGAGGCTGATGGGAGCTTCATGGCCAAATGTTGTGTTGAAACTATTTCTCCCAAATGGTTGAGAGATGGTCTTCCCAAGAAGATGTTATAAGAGGTATTGGCTTGAACTATTAGATATTTTATCTTAATAGTTTGACTCAAATTCTTTCCCTTTCCGAACATGGTGTAGAGATCGATGTAACCTCTTGTGTCCACTTGTTCTCTAGAAAAACCAATGATTTGGTCATCGTACGACTAGATTTCTGCCTCCAGTATCCTCAATTTTTTTTAATGTTTTCCAGTAAAGTATGTCTATTGAGCTCCCCTTATCAACTAATGTTTTCATAATTGCAAAGTTGTCGGTACCCACTATGATGACCATAGGTTCATCTTGTGCTAGATTGATCGATTTGAAAACCCTATTTGTGAAGGTAATAGGAGGCATCATTGGTCAGGTTGTAGCAGAGGCCGAGTTCAAGGATTGCACAACATGAAGGTGTTTCTTCCGGGTTGAGTTTGAACACCTCCTCCCGCGAAGCCACCTACTATAGTTTTAATACATGAAGGTAAAAAGGAATACTCAATAAATAAGGTAATACCATTTTTATGATTATACACATTAAATATGACTCATCAATTATAGAGTTCATTAAAACTGTATAAATAAGCACACTAGATAAAACAAATGTACGTCATTATTACAACATTAACAACACTCAAATATCGAATACTCACTTGAGTGCCGGAGAACCTTTTGCAGGTGCACTCCCAGTATTAGTGTAATCTAGCGCGTAAGACTCTCCTTGCTGGAATGCAAACTCTAACGGAATGACCACCTGGGTACCAACTTGTGCACCTAGTCTCTAGGGCCATCCATTCTGGGGGTGCCTTAACTGTTCACGAGCCATGCATGCGGTCTGTCCACGGGAAACCCTAACCCTAACGGGCCTTAGCGCCCCCAGGGCCCTTTGCTTGTGCTGCGCCCAAATGCGCCATTCACACCACACGAATGAGCACCTTATGACTCAGGCTTCCCCTACGTCTGGGCGTTTCATTGATAACTGGTGTGTTTTTTGGGGTCCACCTTTCGTGGCCCAATTTGGCTGTTTGAACCATCGATGTTCGACATCACATCGATCTCACTCTGTTGCCGAGTACACGTCGGCATATCCTGGTGATCGACAACTGACGACTAATCGGCACACTGGCTCATGCCACTTGTGGGACACTGTCTCACGCCGCTTGTGGGACACTGTCTCACACCACTTGTAGGACCCAGCTTACGTGACCCACCATTGCTAACGGTCGTCGATGTCCAAGGACTGGGTGGTACAGCTCACATAACAACAAGCTAATTAAATGTATATGTGTCTCTGAAAAGACAATTGTTTCACATATATCTCAATTGAATGAATCATGGAAATATTTGGAATTTAAAAGGTTTTAAATATTTCTTTAGCGCACGTACTATAGGTAAAATTTAATTTCATCTATCATCAAAATTGTAGATTAATTGTTTTCATGTATTTTGAAAAGTCTTGAAAAAGATTCTCGTAAGCAAACAATGTTAGCCTGTTTGTCACGTGGCAAATGAAATTCCATATTAATAAAGGATCTTACTTTGAATATTTGTTCTCGTCAGCATGACATTAGGGGTTTGACTTTGACTTTTTGTTCACACTAGCATGAAATTCAACATCAGCAAGGAGTTTGATTTTGTCTATTTATCCATGTTAACATAAAATTCAAAGACTAAAAACATATTTAACTCTTTTTTTTATATAAAATAATTTTTTTTTACATAAAAATATTTAAAATATTTAACAAATATGTTATAATTAATATTTTGTTTATATTTAACTCTATTTTTTACATAAAATAAAATATTTTGTATATAAAAAATGTTTAAAATATATATATTATAATTAATATTTTTTTATATTACAAAAAATACGTTATAACAAATATTCTAAGTAAGTTTATTTTATTTTTTTCTTCTAAAGCTTTGGTTCTAAAACCTTTTTAGAATATAAAGATTTGTTTCTGCTTAGTAGTTTCCAAATTCAAAGAAAATTAAATTTGGGTTGAGAAAAGAAATTATTCATAATACTTTTTAGAAAAAAACTATATATATATATATTTTTTTTTTTTAAATTTGCAATTTATATTTTCAAATTGATGAAATCTAGTTTAAATATAAACAAAAATATTAATTATAATATATATTTTAAATCTTTTATATATAAAAAAATATTTTATGTAAAAAAAATTAAAATGTTTTTAGTCTTTTAACTTTCATATTAACTTAGTAAAGTCAAAGTTAAACTAATTAACGAGAAATCTTATGCTTATGTGAACAAATCGTGAAACTCCATTTGACACGTAAAAAAAACATCATTTATTTACTAGGATCTTTTTTAAGACTTTCCAAAATACAATAAAACAATTAATCTATAATTTTTTAATAAGAGACGAAATCAAATTTTACCTAAAAATATAAAAACTAAAAATATATTTAACCTAGTATAACAACTTAAAAACATATTTAACCTAATTTTAAAACAAATGTTAATGTTTGAATTTTAAAAAAAAATATTTTGAGAAGTTATAATTTGTACAAAGACAATTAGAACATGCCATCTGATCTACTCCTCATAATCCTCATTCCTCGATCTAGTCAATGAAAACCTTTTAGTTTCCAAGAACAATTATCAGCTTCTACACCCAAAAAAAAAGAAGTCATAAGTTATTCTAAAATTAAGTTCAACACGCAAATCCACGTCTCGTAGAGAAAAACTCAATGTAAAGCTACCAGAATGAGGAATGGTTCCAATCCAGCTAGGGCTTCTTGTTCTGCTTGGAAGATGAACCGCAGCGTTTTTCTCCACTAACCCTCTTTCGCACTTTATCTTTTTTCTCCCTCATGTAGGGATTGCCTGCTTCAAATGGAGTGAAATCAGCTGGGTTTCTGTTCGTTCCACAAAACCTTTCAAAGATATTGTTGTTCAGGGACACTGGAGTTGCATGAGTTCCACCACAATGTTGTGTTGGAGTTTCTTCTTCTTCTTCTTCTTCTTGATTAAGCCAGCCATATGCAGAACGGCCATTGAAGTTCCCATCAAAGATTGTTGGGGTATGTGATTTTTCAGACAACTTACCTTTCAGGGAACCAAAGGTCTGAGATGAACCAATTATGTCCATCTTAGTCTTTGAACATTCACCTGGATTAAGATCACTGCCTCCTATGGCAACATTCAAGTCAATAGATATTCCAAGACCAATCTTTCCATTTAGCATCTCTCTGTCAGTAGATTGATAGTAATATGGGAGGTTCAGATCAAAATCCATTTCCTTGAACTGCTTAATCTGTGTCTCGGGCTCTACAATTACTGTGTTATTTTGAGATATTTGTAACAAGGCGTCTAAAGCCTCCAGTTCATCGTGCTCCCTCGTGGCCTGATCAATTTCCTGAAAGAAGATGGTAATAACTTTAATTTCATTGGCATTGGTGTGCTCTGTAATGGAAATTTCATAGGTAACAATCGCAGTTTCATTTTCATATACAACTGATAAAATAAAAGCGACCCATTCTTGTATTCTAAATTAAAACATTTTCTCCTCTACGTGGTAAAGTTGATTAGTTATTAACAAACATCTAAACTTGCCATAGAGATTCCTTTGAGATTCTTAATAAACTATATAAAAGGGCATGCATGAAAGAGTGGCTAACAAAATAGACATAGGGATTCATATGAGATTCTCGATAATAGTAATAGTTAATTAAATCAAATATGAAAAATAATGTTTTTTATAATAAAAATATCCAAATAATTATAATTTCTATTTCACATAAACATGTTACAAGCATAATTAAGATTGAATAAATTAAGATTTATTAATGATAGCACTAATTACTTCATTTAAAACATATCATATCATGGGAGAATTAAAATATGTAAGGAAGACTATTCAAATAAGCATTTCAATTAACAATCATATTCTCATGAACTTTACATGTTTTGTTTGTATCCCATACTGATATCCATATCAAAACCAACATTATTCATTTGACATTAATACGGGAACAAGATATACTTGTTGATTTTGTTTAGCTCATCACCAAGATAAATCTTTTGTTTAGCCGATCACCAAGGAAAATAGAGATATAATTTTTTGTATAGCCTTAGCTGGTGTTTACACCAAGCTAATGGTAGAATTATTTTGTAACCACTTAGTTTTTAGGATTTATGCTTATTTGTATCATGTGGATCATATGAGGGGTTTAGCCGTGGGTTCAGATTTGTTGGGCTATTATCAGTAGTTTTTTTACAAAGGTTAGAATATCATGTAAACTCATATTTTTAATTGTTAATTAAAAAACAAGATAAATTTGACTCATACTTAAATTCTTAACAAATACTTAAATAGAAGTGACAAGAAACATATAACCATTGATAGGAAGATCAAGAAAATTGATGACACGGTCAAAGTAGAAAGAATTCAAAAAAGTGACATAATGGTATTAAAAGCATAAGGTGTTGTGATAAAAAAAAAAAAAGGCAAGAGTTAACAAGTGTCTCACTCCTTTATAATCTTAAATAAAATCTCTTTAGTATTAACTATATTATATTGAAAAACTATAATCTACATTTTGAAGGAACACATGTATATGAATACAAGGTAAGAGATTGTTTAAGTTAGAATGGATAAAAGAAATATTTTTTTATATACGATTTAAGCATGGTTAACCAATGTCTATTACAACCGTGTTTTTCTCTTGTTTTACAATTACTTTTCTAGAATAACTTAGATGAAAAATCAAAACTTTTTTAAATATATACAAGAAGTTCAAAGCTATCGTTGAGAAAAAATGGAAAACATATAAAAGTTTTTAGAAGTGTTCAAACTAGAAATTATAACTCACATATTTCTTAAATTTAGTGAAAATGAAGGAATTTAGTGATAACTTACAATTGCATTTTCTTCACAACATAATAACAGGTCTAAACACAATCAATGTTGTAAATTTTGCTTCTTAGAACTTGAAACTGTAACACACCTTATCTTAGGGTGTAAGAAATCAAATACTATTTTAATGCACCATTTTCATCAGTTCCATCTATTTGAACCAAATGCAAAACAAAATAAAATATAGAAGGGGATGTAATTGCATTAGTCTAGATGATTTGGAAGCATACGAATAGAGTCTTGTTCAACAAGTGTAAGGTAAATTTAGAAAATATGTTTTGTATTGCACAACTCTATGTTTGTGTATCTAAGACTCATAAGATACCTATAACTAGGTTTTCTTACTTGAACTGGATACAATGTCCAAATGTTTGTTTAAAATTCTTGTGATTATAATTTATTTTGACTTGACCTGGAGAGTTTATTTTATGAGCTCTGTATACTATGTGATGGAAGTGTTTATAAGGTGGAGGTGAAATAAACAAGACCTCAATATCAATATCTGCATCATAATTATGGATCAACATATAAGTAGGGTGTAACTCTGACTTCCTATAACAAATACAATATGATTGTATAGAAGGAAGAAGTATATGTCAGTGTCCTTGTGTTGGGTCTCAGCTACTGTTACAACTAATGTATGTCTTTGAATGCAACGATGTTAAAAGTTGTGGAAAGGGAATAGTTATAGTAGGAGGACCTTGTTCCAGCTTTATTCCTCACAATGTATAATTTTGTGTGTTGATACAATTCCTCTTATGTATATTAATGAACTATACTATGGTAGAGGTGTAATATGATTTAAGTTTTTTTTCTACGATTGGAGCGTCACTTAAATATTTCATTTTAATTTTATTATTATTTGTCAATAAAAAAACTAAATCAATGTTAAAGAAAAAAAACTTAACTAAAACATTTAATATCTATATACTTAACAAATGTCTAACTAAGTCCAAAATTAAATTGAAGCTTAAGTTAAATAAAATTCATCATTAATTTAAATATGACGAATTTTTAGATTTATCTACTTTACAATAATTTATAAGAAGAAACATAAACTATAAGATAAGACTATACATAACCTACAATTCTCAATCATGAGACTAAGCTATGCATCAATTAAACATGTTTCATTCACTTTCACAATTACACTTTTCACTTGAGTTTACTCCAAAAGATATTGAAAAAAATATATATGTAACCTGATTAAGTTTATAAATGCTACAAGATATTTATCGATAACAAATATATGTATATATATAAAATATTAAAAGTACTCTAACTTATATACAAAACAAAAAATATATATATAAAATAACTTATGGTTTCAAAGTGAGTGGGGCTACAAACAACATATCATAACGATATGAAGCACCATTTGCTTCAGTTCGTCTTGTTTCAATTTAATGTGAAAAGGAACCGTGCTTAGAAAAAGGTTTGGGTAGCCGTGATCTATTTGGAACCAAAGGAATGATAGTAGTTTTTAAAGAAAAGAAGGTGGATGCAGAAATTTGTTTTAGTTTGGCACAATTACGACCTTGATCTTGGATAAGTAGAAATATAAAAAACTTTAATTTCTCCTTCTCTAATTGGGTGTTCTATTCATTAAACTGTTTACATTCCTTAAGTTGATATAGACTCTGGTGACACCTTTTTTCCTGTTTTCTTGAATAGTCTGGCATAGATGTTGCTTAAGGTTCTGTTGATGCAGATGTGGTATAAATAGGTGCTCGAGTGGTGGTCACAAATGTTGTACAATGCAGTGGAGACAGGTGGTATAGGATGGAGGAAGTTTGGGGTGAAGGGATAGCGATAGGTGAAAGAATAATGTTGTAGGGATAATTGTCTGGAAGAAGCACTATGAGGACAGTGGTGAACATTTGTGTAAAGTAAATATATCACAACAGTTGTAGTTTTGGGCAAAAGGAAGAAGAATATGGCAGTCGAGTTCGTTTTGCAGAAAACCAAGAAGGATGGAGGAAAGGACTGTTGTTCTGTTTTTGGTTTTTTCCAGCACCAACATCACCCTTTTTTTGAAAGTTTTGGGACTGCAGAGTTTGTGTGTGTTGGCGTAGGAGAAGCTTTGTGTAATTATGATGTAGAAAGGCTTTGTGTAATAAAGAACATGTTGGTACTAGTTTAATTTATTATGCAGTTGTGCTGCATATTTTTGTAATGCAAGGGCAGCGGGGTGGTGCTAAGAAGCCTAGAAATTCATGTTTTTTTGTTCTGTTTTACCTGTTGCTTTTGTAGCATGTAATGTTTTTCTGTTCTTTTTAATATATAAACTCTAAATCCTAAGTTTAAACTATTAGGAGTATAGATAATTAATAGCCATTAAAATAGTAAAAAAATCTATTAACAAGTTAAGAGTAGAGCATCACATCTTATACTTTAAATGATACATATCAATCATCTTACAAAATAACATGATTATTAACAACTCAACATGGATCCTTAAAGATAAGAAGTCAACTAAAGAATTACTACCAAAACCAAATTCTAGATATGTCCAACAAAGATGAAATTATTCACCAGCATGTAAACATGTCAGATGCAACTTTTTTATGAATGAAGTCAAGCAAACATTCTAGCAATGAAGAACTAGTTATTCTATTTCTCCAATTAACTATCATCCTGCACCTTTTATCTTACCATTACTTACGTTCTAAGAAAACTAACTATCTCCAATTTTCTTGTTATGGAAGAATCCAATAGAAAAAATATTGAGAAAAAAATGACTTTTATTGTTACTTACTTCAATATGAACTCCTCTTCCTTCTCTAGAAAAAGCACTTGTTAAAGGACATATTCGTTCTCCAGTAGAATCAGTTTCACCTGGACCTTCTTGGATAGGCCTTAGCAATGTTTGAGGGGAACTACTTGAAGAAAGATGTAGTCCCTCTTCCCATCCTTCTTCATTTTGTGCTAAACAACTTACAGAGTATACAGGCATATTTGAAACTCTATTTTCAACCCTTTCGATGAAATCACTTAATGGTGCATCATCTCCATCTTCATCTTCATCTTCGTCTAGAAGTAACTTCCTCTTTCTTCCAGACTCACCCTTTTTTTTCAACTTCTTTGTGTCTCCTTCACCAACCACCTTATCCATGATAGTTTCTTGTCTCTGTGAGTCTACAAACTTACTGGAAGGATTTTGGGCTGTTGGTCTCCCTCTTCTGATCTGCTTAGCTATTGGTTCATTGCCTTCTCTAAGTATTTCCCTAACTAAGCGCATCCTTTTAAATTTCTTGGAAGAATTCTTTTGATGAAGATCTTGAATAACATTTTCATTTCCTCCATTCTCGTCACTATTCCCTGCATCAACATTATCTTCAGTGGTTGGCTCTTGAGGAAACTGTTCAACAATGTGTTCAGGCACAATATCTTTTTCAGTAATATCGAGGCTTTAACTTTAAGTTTACATGATTTTCTTAATTCCTGCAAACATTCTTCATAAATCTGCTTTCCTTTATTAACGATCTTTGAACAAATTTTATCTTTAATTGTGAATTTTTAACAAGTTTTCTCAAAATAAAGAGTTAACTTTTATTCTAAGTTGGGAATTTACTAGAATCAAAATGTTGTTATTATTATCA
Source organism: Phaseolus lunatus (assembly GCA_013389735.1). Lineage (NCBI taxonomy): Eukaryota > Viridiplantae > Streptophyta > Magnoliopsida > Fabales > Fabaceae > Phaseolus > Phaseolus lunatus. The sequence continues at coordinate 50,357,281 of CM023864.1, forward strand.
TTGGATGCTCAAAATCGTTGCTATAATATAAGATACTACCTTATGACTTTGGTACATTCGATTTAGTTGAATAAACTAACTTACCTATTTGATTTGCGTGCATTTTCTGGATGAGGCTTGGACACACATATGAAGATTCAACATTATTTGATACTTGATGATTAAGATCGTTCTCCAATTCAGGATCAAGATCTGAGAAAATAGAGAAGATCGAGCCAAAGATTTAAATATTAAACAAAATACTCTTATACAAGTGATGATTTTGAAGTTACCTGTTATTTCATCAATTGAAACCTCAGCATCATTCTTTTCCTCTTCATCACTATCGCCAGTCAAGTCAATGAATTTGTTAATATCAATTTCATTTCTTGCATGAACACTCTTATCAGTCAGAGTTTCTTGAATTCCCGTATAGCATGTCCTTTGGTCACTTTGGTAACCGACATTAAAGTCATTTCCTCCTAGACATAAATTACAACTCCACGATCTGAATCTTTGGACAACTAGAGGAGGAAATGATGGTTGTGTCTCCGACCCATTTACCAGAAATGGTGAACATATGTTCAAGTCTTTTTGACGCATTTCAGCAACGTAACCCCTGCATTATTAATAAAGAACCGTTACAAATCTGAACCTAGCTAGCATGAGAACATATTTGTTTTCTTACATCATGACCCCTTCCCAACGCATTTTTAATCAAATAGCCACAAATGTTTCTGTATAATCTTTTCCATAGATAATATCTATCAGACTGTAAAAGTCTGGATCTTGTATTGCAGATTCACATTTTCTCAAATTATGTGAGTGGGGTATGATGTTCGTTACCAAGCTGACTCTTCTTTTGGAAGGAGTATTTGGCTGGGGGAATGTGTGAGCATCACTAAGCTCACGTTATTACTATGGGTATGCTAGTTGAGGGTAGCATTATAGTTAGGGATTATTAAGTTTTTGCTTATTTCATCATGGAAACTAAATTAGTTATTTTTTTTGTTTCTTTGTTTCTTTGTTTGAAGTTGGTATGAGCTTTTAGTATTATCTTGTTTTTTTGGTAGGTTTATGTGGTGATGGGGTGAGATAAAATTGAAGCAATACTTAGGCTTCTGTTCTTTAGTTTAATAGATTGGTTTCTTTTTTTGATGTTTTTATTTGAATCGGGTAGGCATGTGATTCTATGATCTTGTGTTTTGGTAGGTGTTTTGTTGATTGCAGGTGAGCCGAAACTTGAAGTATAAATGTGTTAATTTTTTTTATCAACAATAAAAAATAAAATTGATGAGAGTAGTTGGTAATCTAATCCATTAAAAAAAATGTTAATATACAATGTAATTAAGAGAATTTTAATCTTTTAATCCTCCAACAATCCTGAACCTAGCATAAAATCTCTCACAATCTAACTAGTTTCTATGTAGATCTATGCAGATCCTAACTCTCTCCCAAAACACCTACCAGCATCGAAATCAAATTAAACCCTAAATAACACAAAAATATTTCACAGTGTTCTAAGACATGGAAACCGAAAATTTTTTTTTGAAAGAGTTAATTGCTTTTTCTATGCTTGTTGTATCTTCCTTAAAAGTTCTTTCTTCCAACATGAAAACATATTATTATGAGATATGTACTTCTGCTATAGATCCTATTTGATTTCACTAAGCATCTCAGGATCCTTTTACAACATAATATTCTTGCTATGAGTGTTCAAGTCACCTTCCTATTACTGGTAACATAAAAACACTAAATCTAGGCTTGGCAGCCTGATTATGTTAATTTAATATTTGGATACATGTAATAGGACTTAAGCACTAGTCAGAATAAGAGAAGGAAGTCCTTGTGAATTTATCATTTAACCATGTCCATGTTTTTATTTGAACCATCATGAAAATTTGTTAATTATCTAGTATGTGTTTATTAAAGATGATATTGTTTAAGTCCAGATGTTCCAAACCATGACAATCCATATGCTTTTCAAAATATTGTTTCTCGTTATATTAAAATACAAAAAATTAAATGCACTAAAATGCCTCAATGTTATCTCATGATGAACAAACACAAATTTTTCAACCAAATAGCAATCATATTTCATATTTTCACCGCTTTATTACAAGTAAAGAATAAATAATTTGTGTTTTCAACTTTCCTGTCACATATGACAATTAATTCTGTGTTTGGATGCTTCTATTTAAAAGGTACTTTATTGTTACTATTTTATCATGAAATACTTCCTAGCAGAACACTATTGCAGAAGATAGAGCTTTAGATTTTCATAGTTTAATGTATACTTCCTTCTCTTCCCCTAAATTATTGTGTGAAATTACCCTATAAGCAAATTTGACTATGTATTGTTCCAACTCATCACCTCCCCACCACCATTCATTTGTTCTGCCATACTTCCCTCTTAACAATAATAGCATATCTTCAACCATATTATTCTCCCAAACAAACCATGGTCTCCTACAGGATAATCTCCACGACCATTAACCTTCCTTCCATGTGCTAATTTGTCCTACAAAGAAATTCCTTCTGATTCGAATTGGCATATAGTATAGGGAATCTAACCTTAAGACAACTTGATCTATTCACATTTCTTCCCAAAAAAGTATCTTATTCCCATGTCCAATTTTCCATATAATATTCTCAGTAAGCATAATATTACTGTGTTAATATTATGCTTCTGCCCTTTAGACTAATAGGATCTTTATGATGTTAAAGACCTTAGCTCAAGGGATTGAGTTTTTTTTTATATAAGTTGGGATACTCCTAATATTCCTTTTTATTCATATTTTTTATTGTTGATAAAAAAATATAAAAAAAAAACTCTTATTTAAACATTTTAGACAATTCAAAATACAACATGAAATATTTCTAAATCATACTTCTACAATATATCAAGGCTTTTAATATTTATAGATATTGTGTTTTTCAGGTCCGAAATCAAATTTATATTTCAACAATATTTACGCATTGCTTCACCTTGTGAACATCAAAAGGCTAGAATTGAATGTCTTTAAATTCTCAAATATATATAGATACGCCTATAATAATTTAAAGAAAAATTCTCATCCGACTTTTTATTTATTTTTTAAATATAGAGCTTGTAATTAGTTATCATTTAAACTATTAAATTTGAAGAAAACTAATGATAAAGATAGAATATAGTTCTTCTAAAATGGTTTTAGAAGCAATTTTATTCGTTAGATTAACAAATTATAATAAATTAAATAAAGTACTCAATGATCTTACACTCCCTCTATCAACAAAAGCAATAAGAAAATAAAAATAAGAATTTAGTGTAAGAAAATTATTTTAATCTTACACCAATTAAACTAGAAGTTTATAGGAAAAATATAAAAAAGTCTTACCGTAAGGAGAAATGGTTACATGGTGGACTGTCTTCTTTATTCATTTTAGAGGTATAGGCAAAATCTGTATAATGATGACAATTATGTGTTCCTGCTGAACACTACAAGCAACCACAATTATAAACTAAAATTTAATTAAAAAAAGTGAATTTGAAATATTAAAAAGGAATAAAGAATTTTAAGAAACAACTTACTTTACCCTAACTAAACAATCGATACAAAGTTTCTGTAGATATAAGAAAAAATATAAACCTAATCTTATTAAAATCGATATTTCAGTAAAAATCAAACAAATATCTATAATTTAGGTTTAAGTGTTATGTGTACCATCTATATTTATTATTGAGTGGAAGACAATATTGGAATTGAGGATGATACTTCTATATGCATTCCCAAAGTGATCGGAAATCACTTAGTTATGAAGCTGATGAGGCTGCTGTAGAAGCATTCGCCGGAGAAGATGACCACGATTCCCTTTGGATTGTTAGGGTTTCATTTGAGTGAACTGAGCTCAATAAAAAAGAGCAAGAAGGAGAAGGCGTGACGGCATGGTAGCGTGAGAAGAGCTACATAAAGTCCTCTTGAGTTTCATATTATAATTTCTTTTTCTTTATGAGATGTATACTTCAAGAGAATTAAATTATTGAAATTAATACTATTTAGATAATTTTAAATGACAAATTAATACAGTTATGAATTATTATTATTATTATTATTTATTCTTATTTTTATTGTCACTAGAATAATTGTCGGACATGAAAACAAGATTAAAAGAACTATAAAATTGTCATAAATATTTATTATAGAAAAAATTGTAAAACCTGTATAAAAAATATTAATCTACATAAGATTTTTGAGTTCATTATAAATAGAGAAGATATTAATATTTTACGTTATCATAAACAAGGTTATCTATAATTAATTAAATATATTATTTATACTTTTGAAACATTTATCATAAACAAGGTTATCTATAATTAATTAAATATATTATTTAAGTTTTTAAAGAGCGTTTTAAAATTAAATAAGTTATTATTTTATTACAAGAATTATGATATAAGATAAATATTAATATTATAGCTTTTTTATATTTAAGTTGACAAGTCTGGTTTCGTGCTCTTGAAGAATCAAATTTACATGATTCATAGTTCTTTAGGTACAAAATATTAATGTATTGATAATTTTTTAAGTAAGGCTTTTGAACTATCACTATTTATATATCCAAACAAAATTTGAGAGAGGTGTACACCTAAGTCTATCCCTTAGTATGGATATTTCTACATTTTATTATTACTATTATTATTTATTATTCTGTATATTCCTAAAGTGTCGTTTAAGGTATTTTTTTACATAAACCACTAAATACATTAACTTTTATCATTTGTAATAAATGTTTTAACTTATATTCCATGGTACGTAGCAGGTAGACATTTTATAGACCTATGTTGATGTATCGCTGCCTCCAAGCCTTCCGTCTTTGCTTCCATCAAACCAGAAAACATTTCAAAGATCATTGCAGAATACCAAAGTTGCAGCAGCCTTAACCGCTGAAGTGGTTCCGAACCCCTGCCACCGAGCATGTTTGCCCCTTACTGTAGCTTCCTCTACAACTCCCCTTGTGAGCTCCTTCAAAGCTTTTGTCTTGCAAAATTGGTTCTACTGCTTCTACTAACACACCCCCTAACTTTGGTCTGCGTGAGGTAAATCTAAAATAGAAGAGGTTAGAGGGGAGTGGTGGAGGTGGGATGGTTTGACTCAAGTTAAGAGGTGTTATTTTTGTATTTAGGTATAGCTAGTCGTCTAGTTCTTCTCCCATTTTTTGCTTTAATGTTATCAATGTGGACGGTTGATTGAAAAAATTAACTATTTTTATATAAAGGTTGAAATATTCTAAAATATTTTTTTTTAGATTAAAAAAAACTAACACAATTTTAGAGATAAAAAAATAATTAGTTGCTATAGTGATTAAATTAGATATCATTTTAGAGACTAAAAATAATTTTGGTTTCTAAATTAGTTTTTATTATAGTTAAATAGTTTATAAATTAGTATCTAATTAGCTACCAAAATTTTTGCTACCAAATTTAGAATCTAAATAATTGGTAGTTAAAACCCAGGTAACTAATTAGATATTAATTTAGAAATTATTTAACAAAAATAGAAACTAATTTAGAAACCAAAAAAAAATTTAGTCTCTAAAATGATCTCCAATTTAGTTACTATATCAACTAATTATTTTTTGTTTTTAAAATTAGTTTCTATTTAATAATTTTCTTATAAAATATTTTTTTAATTCAAAAATTATGTGTAGAAAGAAAATTGTTAATGGTGATCGATGCAACATAAGACATCAAACTCCAGTCTACTGACACTCTAATGTAACTGACACTCCAATGTAACTCTGACTCTAAAACTTTAAAGATCATGCTTCTACCTCATTCTCCATTAATGCCAAACCTAAAATTGGGAAACCTAATTCCAATACCTAGAAATCTAAGAATGACTTTTTGTATTTTTACTCTCTACTTCTCATTCACACTTCACGCCACCCTACCTCACCCTACTTGCACTCCATTGTTCCCAACTTCTTCAATTGAATGAAGCAAATTTCACTACAAGAAAATCATTATATATAAATTAATTTTAAAGGAAAAAAATAATTAAATATTATATTGACTAAATTAGATATTATTTTAAAAATTAAAAAAATTATTAGTATTTAAATTTATTTTTCTTATTTATAAATAATTTATAAATTATTATTTAATTAATTATTAAGGTTTTGGTTTTAAAATTTAACATATACAAATATTCCAGCGTATTATATATAATTATATCAGTCCACTATAATATTAGGATTAAATGGGACGTTGCAAAGAAATAATACAGAAAGAGGCAAAGGTATATTATATACCTTTCATTTTTTATTAGTATTAAGTTTAATTATTACTCATATTGCTTTTAGTTAAGATTTGAAAATTATTACTCATATTGTTGTCTTTTTTTAATTTCTCACTTTAATTTAGTTATTTACTTTTTTATATAATTTATTTATTTATTTTCCGTAAATATACCATATTTATTTTAGTTCTCAATAACATCATCCCGATGTCACTTTATCTTTATTATCATCACCAATATTTTTGCAATAAAAAATAACGATACTAAAAACATTTTTTTTAATTCCAGATAGACGAAAACAAAAAACAAAACTACATAATTGTAATATTGCACGAATTATAAACATATTTAACCTTAGATAAAACGTCCATTATTCATTCAATAAAATAAAAATGCGTAAAATAATTAAAATTACAACTAAGCATAATTAATAAAAAATAAATTTAAATTTTATAAATTTTAATACACTACAAGAAAATCATCAAATAAAAATCAATTTTAGAGACAAAAAATAATTAATTGTTATATTGACTAAATTAGAAACTATTTTAGAGATTAAAAAAATTATTGGTTTCTAATTAGTTTCTATTATTGATAAATAGTTTCTAAAGTGATAACTAATTAACTACTAAGATTTTTGCTATGAATTTTAAAATCTAAATAATTGATTATTAAGCTAATTAGACATCAATTTAAAAACTATTTATCAATAATAAAAATTAATTTAAAAATTAATAATTTTTTTAGTTTCTAAAATATCTTTAATTTAGTCAATATAATAACTAATTATTTTTTATCTATAAAATTAATTTTTATTTAATAATTTTTTTAATAATAATAATCTTTAAAAATATATTAAAGTATTTATTTCCTTCCAAGAAAGACTTTCCATATAATTTACATCACCAGACAAATACTTCAACAACAAATAAAAAAAAAATCAGAGGTTATTATCATATTATTGTTATAATTAGCATATTTACGTTCGTCATCTACAATTCTCAAATTTTTTGAGTTTGTATAAAATTGTGTAAGAGTTGATATATTTATGAAATATTTTAATTTTTTTTTTTAAAGTGAAAGAAAATCAAGTAGTATATAAGGTCATCTTTGATTAAAAAAACTTCAGATTTTGTTGGCAGCTTTCACGAATGTCAAGTGGTTATTAGCAATTTCTTTATGATATATATATACACACGCATATTTATTCTAAAAATAAGTGAAATGTTCAAATTAATTAGATGATAAGTGCATTTAATTCTCTTTTAGAAAAAAAAAAGAATAATTTTCTTTCTCTTCTTTATTAATATATTTCAGACATAAAATTTATTTATAAAAAAAAATCTTACTTTAATTTAGAAAAAATATTAATTAGATATAGTTATAATTATTTTAAAATTTAATTAAAATTATATATAAACTTATTTATAACATTTGTGTTATAATTGATATTATATAGAATAACTAAATAAGAAAGTTTAATTTATTAAAACTATTAACATCTACAATATTTATTTACATCTTAATTATTTTGTTAAATAATTTAAATTTTAATTCTTTAAAATATGAATTAATGAGTCGTAACAAATAAAATGTATATATTTTTAAAAATAATGTAACTATATATAATTAAAATGTTTATATTTTTAAAATAAAATAAGGTATTTCGTAAAAAATAATTTTTGTAGTGTGCATCTCTCGTATTTTTAGTTATTACGAAGTGTTCCTTTAATAATATCAATAGCTATAATCAAGCTGTCTCCGGAAAGCATATTCTCACATCGATGACGTTTGAGCCAATTGATAAACAAATATAATATAAGATCATTTTCTTATAAAATATGAATAGTATACATTGGTAGGTTACAATTATTTTAACACTTTGGATAATTTCTTTTATAAACATAAATCTATGCTGATCAAAAAATAAATAAAAAAATCTACACTTGACTCTTCAAATTCTGAATTAATATGCTGTTGCACCAATTAAAAAAAAAATCATACTTGTCCCTCCTTTTGCTATATATATAGTATACATTTTTCACTAATTTTGTTCTCATCAAACATATTTCATTTGCAAATGGATTTGAAGATGGCAAGACTGATCTTAGGCCTCTTGGCCATACTCTTAATTTCTTCAGAGGTGGTGGCAGCCAGGAATTTGAAAGACGGTGAACTAGATATCATTTTGTTATATTTTTTTATACATTTTCATACTCTTCTTTTTATTATCACATTTTCTTACTCTTTTATTCCTACAACAATTTAGACGATCCTGTGTGAGTGATATTCATGATTTTGTTTCAGTCCTCCCTCACAAATTCATTTCTCTATAGTAAATTACTCATGAGTTAATGTGTCTGCAGGTGAGATTGTAACAGAGACAAATGAAGTGGGTGACGCCAAATTCCTGGAAGGTGATAGTATCCCAGTACTTGGTGGTGGTTTCCCACTACTTGGTGGTGGTTATGATTATGGCCAATCAGGTGGTGGTGGCCCCCCTACGTATGGATTCGGCGCCATTTGCATGCATGGCTGTTGTTACCCGACATCGATAGGAGGTTGCTTAAGTTGCTGCCAATAAGACCCACAATTGAGACACTGCACTTCTATACGCACTTCATAATATATTTCATTAATAAAATCTCGTGGGTAACAAAGAGGCCTCTCTTTTTCCCAATCCATCTTCACTCTAGAGACATTCCACAAGTAGAATGATGTTGAATAATATAATACGTCACTGTGCCTGTGTGACTTGTTTGTTTCAGAGAAAACTGAAACTGCTCTCACTTTGTTATCAATGGTGACTTTACTTGTACTGTTATTATAACTATATTTATATATATTATCTTTTTATCATCTTCTCTATTCGTATGTTTCTGCTTCATAACAAAGTATAGTATTTTCATGTGAGCAAAAAGAAATTATTTATTTTGCACAAGTTATAAGAATTTATTTTTATCAGCAAAATGAATTTATATAAATATAGCTATTTACAGAAATACATCAAGTTTGATTTGAAGTTACACACTGAAGATGAAACTAAGACAGCAATGTAGGAAGCTAAGGTCATATTGCATTCACCACCTAACCAGTACTCCTCTGCAGAATCTTAACAGTCAGCGTAAGATGCTTTCATCATACACTGTTTCCGCTGATGCCTTAGAGATAGGTAAAACATATGCTGCATTAGTCAATGTCCAACCTTCATCTGTGATGGATGTTTATCACCGACTACGATCCTATAATGCTCAAGAGACGATTTTGTCTTGCCACTCAATACATATTTAACCAGGAATTATCCCTTCAACGAAGCCTATGTAATACCAGACTCTAAGTTCGCACTTATCAGTTATGCATCCTCACCCCGAATAAAGATCAGACACTGTATATCAGTAGTTGTACATCTATAAATAAATACAGGGGTTTCTTTCCTTTCTCTGTCTTGTGCGTCTGCTACCCATCTACTAATCATCTCTTCGGTCCACACTTCAGATGCAGATGTAATGAATTCCACTTTCACATCTTTTGAATTCCTTTCCAGCCCAGCATGCAGTGCATTCTTTTAATCCCATTCCTCCTGTCAGTGTTGAATTTAGTTTATCTAACCAACAGTTTTTACCCATATTATATATTCTAGCACTGATCTGATCTCTACTGGGTTTTCATTCCCTCCAATTATGATTCAACCTTTTACAAAACTAGAAAACCTCCATGCAGACAGTGTCACCTTCTATGATATTTCACTGCATACTCTGTATAATTGTAGATAATTTTCGTCTTTTCACATTATAGACCACTGCAAAACTTGCAGAATGTGTTATCTTCATGCATGTCACTACACCATTCATCATTTTAGATATATTTTTGTTGGTGTTGGAGGAAATAAAACAGAACAAGATATTTTATTATCTTTCTTAACAATTACATTTATAATACTTTTAATAGTTGCCTCCTAAATACTTATGAGTAGTTACTTAGAAATATTTATTCAAACAATTAAAACAGAAAAAATAAAGAGTCACATGTAGTTACATGCATTTATGAGCAGTTACAAAATCATAATATCCAACACTCTTCTTTGATTTTTTTGACTGTAAACTTGAATCTTCTGTCTTAAGAATTCAAACTTGCTAGTTGGAAGTGACTTTGTAAATAAATTTGCAATTTTTTTTTCATCCTCGCTTTGCTTAATCTCCATTCAACACCTTTGAATAGTGCAGATTCTGAAATACTTTTGTCAAAGCCTAAACTGAGAAGATAATTATCGATTCGGTTATACCATGCTCTTTGAGCCTCTTTTAAGTCATAAATAGCTTTAGATAACCTATAAACTTTATCTTTTTTTCCTTCCACAATGAAACCTTTAGGTTGCTCAACATAAATTTCCTCTTCAAGAAATCCATTTAGGAATGCTGACTTGACATACATTTGATGTACCTTTCTATCTCAAGGTATTTCAACAAGCTCCAAAGTTTTGTTCTTCTCAATCATATACAACTCCTCCTCCATTGCCTTTTTCCACTTTGGGTCATTGATAACTTTTGTGTGATCTGGTTCACATACTGCAACGTTACATCTCTGTCATAGGGTAATCGAGTGCCTTTAATTGATGGATCATCTTCCATTTCAGATTTTTGCATCTTCAGAAGCCCTTGACCAAGCTTCTTGTGCCATAAATCTAATGAGAAACTTTTGCCTTTCATTGTTATCTTGAACAAATCTTGTCCGGTAGCATCCTTGATCAAACACTGGTTATCTTCAAAAAAACACCTTGAATCCTTTTTGTAGCAACTGACCAACACTCAATAAATTTTGGTCTATGTTACGTACGTATAACACATCAGTAATAGTTTTGGTACCTGAATGTGTTGCTACAACTATGGTTCCTATTCCTTTTACTGGAATGTGATCCCCATGACCTATCTTGACCTTTGAAATTTTTGAAGGCTTCAACTCCTTGAAAAGTTTTTTGTCATTGGTCATGTGATTTGTGCATCCACTATTAATTAGCCAAGATGCACTTGAAATATTGCTGCAAAAACCAGTTGCAACGAAAAGTACTTCCTCCTCCTCATTTGCAATTTGAGCATCTACATCTTGTTGCTCACTTTGGTTTCTGCAAATGACTGCTTCATGCCCAAGTTGATTGCACTTGTTGCACTTAGCATCAGGTCTTCTCCAACACTTAAACGGTGGATGACCTAACTTGTTGCAATGCTTACAAGGAGGATAATTTCTACTTTTGTTTCTCCAACCACCTTCATGTTTGGCACGTAAGGCTCCTTCTACTACTGCTCCATCTTGTCGCATGGCTCTCCTTTGTTCTTGTGCTTGTAAAGCATTTAAGAGCTTTGCAAGCGAAATCTTTGATAGGTCCTTTGTGTTTTCCAGGGTTGTTAGGTGACTTCAAACCTCTCTGGAACTGTTACAAGCAGTTTTTCCACAATTCTTGAATCATTTAACTCAGATCCAAGCAACCTCACTTTGTTGGCAATGCTTAGAAGTCTGTCAGAGTACTCTTTTACGGATTCTGACTCCTTCATTCTCTGCAATTCAAACTCCCTTATTAGATTCAGCACTTGCATTCCACGAATCCTCTCATCACCTGCATATTCTGCATTGAGGTAATCCCAGATTGCTTTTGCTGACTTCAAGGACATTATCCTTGTGAATACCATAGGAGATACTGTTGCAAATAGACATGCTTTTGCCTTTGATCTTTTTATCTTCTTTTCCTTCTATGATTTTATTTGTGCCCCATTAGGGTTTTCTGGAAGAGACTGAATATCATTGTCCTTTTCTATAGCTTCCCATAAATCCAATGTTTCTAGGTAGGTTTCCATACGTACAGCCCACATTTGATAATTGTCTCCATCGAAGACTAGTGGTACCATTACAGAAAAATTGGATCCTCCTTCCATTGGTGCAAATAGAAGACTAAATACTTATGAGCAGTTACTTAGAAATATTTATTCAACAATTAAAACAGTAAAAATAAAGAGTCACATGTAATTACATGCATTTATGTGCAGTTACAAAATCATAATATCCAACAATTTTAATTATTATAGTAACATTTTTGCATATAAATGTTACTATAAATAATATAAATATAATATTGTGAAAAGTTACTATAAATAACACTAACCTAATATATTTTGTAAGACTAGAGTTAGAAAGTATTTTCTGTATTGTAGTGGTGCAAATAGTAGCGATTGGGCTCGTGGTTTTGTTGTTGTTGGTTTGTGCATTGGGTGTTTTTCTATTGACTTATCTAAGGTGAGTTGTAATTGTTGAATCTTTGATTGTAGATTGTAGTTCCTAATGTTTGGTTTAGGACTTTATAGTGAAATTTTCTAATGAAAATCATCAAGGACTCTGTAAATATCACAAACTATCACTACGACAATTGGTTGGTCATGTATGGAAAGTATGTTCTAACCTTAAAAAAAAAATCTTTCCACAAATGTTATAGCAATTGGACAAGAAATTATGTGGATTGTTGTCTCAGGGTGACGGATGTTGATCGTGAGAAGAAAGATTTGAAACATGCTTTATGGGATGATGATCAAGTTGACAAAACTTTTGGCGAGAGTTGTCCAGAAACCGCATTAGAGCAAGATGATGACAACTAGTACCAAGTCATTAATTAACAGTGAACTAAACCCTTCAACCCAATAGAAGAGAAGAAGAATAGAATCAAAACATAGAAAACATGACCTGAACATCTACATAAAAGGGACAAATTTGATTTTTTCATATTATAGAGTTGTTTCGAATGTAATTACATGTGTCAAACTCTCTCTACCAAGTCACCCACTTAACGACAATGACAATTTAATCAAAATGATCAAATTAAACCACTTTGAAAAATTTAGGATCACATTAAATAAAATAATAAAAATTAAAGAACCAAATTAATTTTTGACTACTTATATTGGACCAAAAGTGATATTAAATTGTTCTTGCCGGTTGACTCGCCTGTCGGTTGACTCACGACACTCACACGCCTCCTTCCTCACGTTGATACGTGCTTGGTTCTTTCGAAGCAATTTGCACCTGCAAAAGAGAAAGGGGGCGCCCTAGAGGCCGTTTGCACTCCGACGTTCAAGTCAGTGTAGGGCAAGGAACACCAAGTGTATTGAGTTTCTCTGTGTTTAGGTCTAGAAACTGCGTACCTTTGTGAAGTATTTTACTGTCCCTTATATAGTCTAGGGTTTACTGCGCCGCTAGCCCTAATTAGAGTTTACTGTGCTGCTAGCCATATTTAGGGTTTACTGGAATACCCTTGCGCCACTATCACCCAATCTTAGGGTAATCTAGCACATAAGGTTTCCTTCTCTGGAGTGCAAACTTTAACAGGGTGACCACCTGGGTGCCTCCTTGTGCACCTAGTCTCTGGGGCCACCTGTTCTGGGAGTGCCTTCACTGTTCACGTGCCATGCATATAGCTTTACTGGGAAAACCCTAGTTCTGGTGAGTACTCGTCCCCTCAGGACTCTACACCCAACTGTGCTCTTCCTGCTACCCGCATAGGCACTTCGCGATCCAGGCCTCTCCCTACCTCTGGGTATTTAACTGGTCTTCCCCCAAGGCCGATGTCACCTCGTCTTCACCCAAGGCCGATATCACCTCGCCATACTCTGAGTGGCGATGACACCTCAGCCCATCCTGGTGGTCTGACGACTACCCACCCTTCCCTGTGGGGACGCGCTGATGACTAATCACCCTTCTCTGTGGGAACATGCTAATGACTAATCACCCTTCTCTGTGGGAACATGCTGATGACTAATCACCCTACTCTGAGGGGACACACCGATGACTGATCACCCCACTCTGAGGGGAATGACTGATCACCCTTCTTTCAGGGAACACACCGATGACTGATCACCCTTTAATCCAAGCTGCCTGCGGGGTCCACTCCACATGGCTTTGGCCCATGCTGTGGGACCCAGCTGACGTGGTTCGCTCTTTACTACCTGTTCTCGGTGTCAGAGGACTGGTCGGTACATAAACCATATAATTATAATTATTTTAGTACCACTTTATAGGTAAATCGACTCTAATAACTTAAGTTTAATTTAAAATTTAAAGTAATTAATAGTTAAAATTTTAATAGTTAATATAAAATATCAAGAAACTGTTTTATAATTTTTTATTAATAATCTAAATTATTTTAAATATTAATATTTTTAATTTATAAAATAGTATATAACTTAATTAAAATGACTAATTATTTTTTAAAGTTAATTGATATTTAATAACTTTTTAGTGTTTATTCTATTTATTTATTGAACTTATTTAAAAAAATAAAAATTATCACTGGGAAAATTCTATTAAAAATACCACTGAAACAAGTTTTCGTTTTTTCTGTCGTTTTTTAATCTTATTTTCAAAACGAATTTCAATATGGAATTTTTAATCAAATTTCATATACCGTGATTGATAGTTTGAAGGGAACATTGGTCATTTTTCAACTATTCTACTAATTATGTAAAATCAATTAAAAATATCCTATTTTTAAATTTATTGTTCCGAATCCAAGTAGGCAGTTAGAATTTTGAAAATCTGTGAAGAATAAAAAAGTTATATATTCCTCATATATAAATTTTAAAACTGCATATATTTAAATGCTTTATGGCCAAAAGGAATATATACACTGGTGCAGAAACGTAAAACAAATGCGGTTATTTTCATTTTACAAATGCGGCTAAACAACCGCATTTGATCAACACGCATTTGTAAATAAGAGATTTACAAATGCGGTTAAACAACCGCATTTGTAAATACTATTTACAAATGCGGTTGTTTCCCGTAACCGCCTCTGTAAATGCTCCAGAGGTGTGCCAGGTTTCATGAATGGCAATGATTTACAAATGCGGTTGTTTACCTTAACCGCATTTGTAAATGAAGGCAATGATTTACAGATGCGGTTGTTTACCTTAACCGCATTTGTAAATCAAGGGAATGATTTACAAATGCGGTTGTAGTAAACAACTGCCTCTGTAAATCACATTTACAGATGCGGTTGTAGTAAGCAACCGCATTTGTAAATCATTCCCTTGATTTACAAATGCGGTTAAGGTAAACAACCGCATTTGTAAATTAGGTTTTTTTTTTTAGAACTATTTGGTTAGTTGTTTTCCCATACGAATTATCTTATGCAGTTTCATTATACCCATCCCAGCCAGGCAGACAAATAAACAGATTCAGAGAAACAAAGTCAATTTATAGTAATTGATCAAAATGTATACAAAAATAGTAATAATCTCTATCTATTCTTACACTATTGATCAAATCGTAGAGTTATAAAAGTTTAGGAAATATGTGGACCAAGATTGTCTCACATATGTCATGGCTTCCGAACTCATGGGTTCCTCATCCGTGAAGAACTGCATTTCAAAATGGTTGACACATAAATTAGTTTTAAGATAGATAAATTAGTTTGAAGTTATAAAAATAATTTAAGAAATCTTACCTCTTGCCAATTACTTGTAAGACCTAGTCTTACAATGGTACTCATCCATTGCATGACGTAATAGCCACACTCATAGCTTCCTGGTTGTTTATTACACTATAATTCAATAAATTGTAAAAGTTAGTATAATTAAACAATGAAAAAAAAAAAAGAAAAATCTTACATACCTTTAATCTTATCCAGTTCAAATTTTGAAAATTTGAATTCGATCTCCCTTTTAGAATGTTATATCCACGCCATGAACTGGTTGAGACAAAAAACCTTGTTAGTGGATTACTTATAGTATCAACCATAGTTAAGTTTATAGTGTACTTACTTATCAATGATATTCTTAAAACTTGTGGATATCTTCTTGTGTAGGGAACAGAACCACAAAGCCGTCCTATCCTTCAGTGATAAGACAAGTAATTGCCAATGACCCCTATATCATCCATGAAAATAGTTGAGTAAATTTATAAAACATGAATATAATAAACTTTTAACATATATATATTTAAACTTACTCGTTAATATAAGGGCACAAATAAACCTCTTTTCCCTCTTTTTCCAGGGTGTTAGTGATGTATGATTGGGTCTCATTTGTCTTTGCTCCAGTGGGATTAGTATATGCAGGATCTAAGAATCCATACACATTTTCCTTCCCCTCAGTGACAGAGACACCATTCAAAAACCTACAAGTAATTAGTTAAATCATAATGAATGCTAATTTAACATAAATGAAAATGAAATGTAGGTAACGATACTTACATCATAAAAAATTGAATGATATTTATATTCAGCTCCTGATCCCCAGCTACAAATTCTAGTAGATCTGACATGTATATGTACAATGGTAGCTCAGGGTTTGTTTCAAAAAAGGTATCATCCCATGGAACTTCCAGAGGATCTCGTCCAAGTTGTCTAGCAACTATAGCTAAGGAAGCTATAGGATCGTCAAGCGGAACCTCTTGTTTCTTTTTCGGACTTGGTTTCCGACGAGGTTTCTACAAAAAGAAAAAAGATTTGTTATAAATTACATGTAATATATAAATATAAATTAGCACATGAAATGAAATTATTACCAGTGGTTGTGGCATATATCGAATCAGGTGTCTGGGCCAGGCTACAAAGGACTGAAATGCTTCGGCCACAGTTGTTACCTCTTCTGAAGGTAGTGGAAGACGAGCATCAGGTACTCGTACTCTTTCAACCGTGACCTTTGCTGCATCAGGGGAGAGAGGAACGTTATGTAAGGTGGTGGCGTCTTCATAGACTTTTCCAATGGCCACCACCTGAGGAATGATGCCACCTTCTACCAGTAGCTCACATTGCCTCGTCTGGCCAATGATATCATCCCCTGATGCTGTAGGAGCTGCACAACTCCCCTTTGTGCTCTTGGGAGCGGGACTAAGAAGCGTCTGAATCGGCTGCTCAGCACAAAGTTGTTGCGATATCTCTTGTCGCAACTCTAGCCTCATCTTTTCCGTCTCCCTTCTCATCTCATCCATTAGTTCCTGACGTAGCCTTTGCTCCATTTCTTTTTTGCTCTCTTTGGAGGAGGAGGATGAGTGTCGTGGTGCAGCTCCAAAATAAAGTCTAATCCCAACTCCTTGTCCAGCTGCACGAACACGACCAGAGTGCTCAGGTTGTCCAATTGCTTCAACAAGGATATCGCGACGACCATCAGCAAGAAAATTACCTTGGGAGTCCAAGGCATCCTGCAAGAGACAAAAATCATGAGGTTTTATTATAAGTAATGCATCATAATAGATGAAAAAAGGCTTAAATAACTTACAATTTTTTCAATGATAAGCCCTGATTGCTCTGAACTTGGTGCACCCGACTTCTTAATTCGGGCCCTCTTCCATTTGTCATGGCGCGTAGGTGGTGATGGAGGATAAGTGACCCCTGTTTCCACATCCTGAGATGCACTCCCCTGTCTGGATTGCTCCTTTTCAACCATCAGTGCTTGCTCAAGCTTTCGATACCCCGCACGAGACATTACGTGCGGGGTAAGATTCTTTAAAGCTATTTCTTGAGCTTTCTTCCGCCGATGCTGTCATAATTGAAATAAACAAAGTGAATTCAATAATATTAACTCATTAATGTTATATAAGTCAAAATAGTTAAGTAGCTTCACTTACAGTCCATTCTTCAGTTAGACGGCTTTCTTTAAAAGCAAGCCATGTCTCTTCATCAATAAAATTGTATCTTTCACAAGGACTTTCATCCTTAAGCTCACCAAAAATGTATCTCGTCGTGAGTCTTGACTTAAAGGCGCGAAACTTTAGTCCGATATTGGATAGAATCCTTGATCGAAGCGGTTCCACATTAGGAATTTCAAAATTTGCCTGGAAAATAACATAACCAAAGTAAAGTTAGTCAATGAATATTAAATAGCTTTATATGATAACAATAATTATGTAAAGCTTACCAGAACATCCTCCCACAGCATGTTTCGGTCGACCTCTGACACCTCGTCCCATGAATTAATCAAAACGGAGACTCTCTCACGAGAAAGAACTCCAAGATAGCTATTAAACTCATCTGCATTAGGACCTGATGCCATTCCAGTGTTGACGTCAATGTCAACAGCTGTCTTCTCACCAGCGGCACGTTTCTTTGCCAGACGCTTCATCCTAGTAGGTCCTCTGTTGCCTCGTCCGGATCGGGGTCTAATTGGAGTTTGATCGTCACCCATATCTCTGTTAAAAAAATTATTTAACAAACATTAGTTCATCTGCATGGAAAGAAAATCATATCAAACAAAAACATAATATAGTAAATGCATATTATAAAAAAATATTTCTAAATTTATTACCATAATGGGTTACAAGTTCATATGTAAATTCCTTCACTGTGGTCTTTACGGGTTGCATGTACATGATCAAGTACATCGTCATCTTTATTAGTTATCATTGGTGTGAATGAATGGGGTTCACCATTTTCAATATCATCTATGGCCTCCCCTTGTTTTTTCCCGTGTAAAACAACATACCAATGTTCTGACGTAGGATCTTTCACGTAGAAAACTTGAGATGCTTGTTGAACCATTATAAATGGCTCATCTCGATACCCTATCTTTCGAAAGTCCACTAGTGTGTATCCTGATTCATCAATTTTAACCCCACTTTTATTGTCAACCCATATACACTTGAAAACTGGAACTGAAAACTTAGTATAGTCAAGCTCCCATATCTCTTCTATAAATCCATAATATGCCATTGATCCAATTACAGGATTTGTATCTTTCGAGGTGGAAAACTGCATTGACTCGGCTTCAAGAGTAACACCAGAATTTTGAACTGTACTCTTTTCATCCATAGACTTAGTGTAAAATATACAATTATTCACTTCGTACGCTTTACAAGAAATGACATCAAACTTCAATCCAGCAGCCAACCAGGTCAAGGTCTCCGATGCCGTTGAATCCTTTAACACCTCCTCTTTAAACCAAGGCATGAATGTTCTATTATGTTCCATCAAGACCCATTTGTCTGCTTGTCTTGGATTATTTGCCTTCACAATGGCTTTATGAGCTTCTATGTAAGGTATAACTTCATCTGTATTATTCAATATATACAAATGTGCTTGCAAGACTTCTGACCGAGATTTGCTTACAATATTCACACCGCGTAAACATTTACTTGTAGAACGCCTATGGTGCCATGAATTAGCTGGAAGACCTATTGGATTTGCTTTTGACATGTAATCTGAACAAAATTCAATACTTTCTTCAGCTATGTACCTTTCAATCATTGAAGCTTCTGGACGATAATGATTTTTCACATAACCTTTCAAAATTTTCATATACCGCTCAACAGGATACATCCATCTTAAGTACACTGGTCCACACAATCTAACCTCTCTAACCAGATGCACAAGTAGATGAACCATGATGTCAAAAAAAGATGGAGGAAAAAACATCTCCAATTCACATAAGATAACAATAATTTCATCTTGAAGTTCATCTAGTTTTAATGGATCAATGACTTTACAACAGATGGAAGAGAAGAATGAGCACAAACGGGTTATGGTATGTCTAACATTTTTTGGTAAGATCCCACGAATAGCTACAGGCAGAAGCTGTTGCATCAAGATGTGGCAATCATGAGACTTCAACCCAATTAGCTTCAAATCTTGCATTGACACTAGGCTCTTCACATTTGAGGAATGTCCTTGTGGCACTTTTACACCCTTTAGACATTGACAGAAACTTACTTTTTCATTTTTGACATGGTATAACAGGCTGGGGGCAAATATGTACGCTTACCCATTTCTATCGGTGCCAACTCCCCTCGTATGTTCATCTCAACCAAATCTAAACGAGCATTTAGACCATCCTTCGTCTTCCCGTTAATGTTAAGAAGTGTACCAATTAAGCTATCACACACATTCTTCTCAACATGCATTACATCTATACAATGTCTGATTTCTAACCTCGACCAGTACGGAAGATCAAAGAAGATTGATTTTTTCTTCCAAATGTTAGTCACAACTGACTTTTTTTTTGACTTACCGAAGGTGTGGTCTATGTTATTTACCTTTTCGTAAACCTCAGCAGCAGTTAGTGGAGTTGGTGGACCACTAGTCTCTTGGTGTCCATTAAAGGCTTTTTTCAACCTCCGGTAAGGATGATGACTTCTAAGAAACCTCCGATGGCGAAGATATACTGTCTTCCTTCCATGTTTCAATTGTTGAGAAGCAGTGTCTTCTTCACATATTGGACATGCTTTATGACCCTTAACACTATAACCTGATAAGTTACCATATGCCGGAAAGTCATTGATGGTGCAAAATAACATGGCATGAAGCTTGAAAGTTTCATTAGCAAATCCGTCAAATACTTGAACACCCTCATCCCACATTAACTTCAAATCTTCGATTAAGGGACTTAGATAAACATCTATGTCATTCCCTGGCTGTTTCGGACCAGATATCATCATAGACAACATCATGTACTTTCGCTTCATGCACAATCCAGGAGGTAAGTTGTAAATAACTAGTAAAACAGGCCATGAACTGTGATTTGTACTCATATTACCAAACGGATTCATTCCATCTGTAGCTAGACCAAGTCGGATATTTCTTGATTCTTTACCAAACTCTGGAAACTCATCATCAAATTTCTTCCACTGAACAGAATCAGCTGGATGTCGGTACATGCCATCACATTTCCTCTCATCTGCATGCCATCTAAGATTCTTAGCATCGTCTGGGTTTGCAAACAAACGCTTCATCCTTGGAATGATGGGAAGATACCACATAACCTTCATTGGGGGTCCATGCTTTTCCATCTCTTCAATAGTATCATCATATGTTTGTTTCAATTTATAACGTGACAACCCACACCTTGGACAACTTTTCAACAATTCAAAATCTTTCCGGTATAATATACAATCATTAGGACATGCATGTATCTTTTTATACTCCATACCCATTGGACAAAGAATCTTTTTGGCCTCGTAATTACGATTAGGTAGAGTATTTCCCTCTGGAAGCATATCCTTCAACAGCTGGAGCAATTCCGTGAAACTTTTATCGGTCCATCCATTTAGTGCCTTCAAATTCATCAATCTTAACACTGCCGACAACCGTGTGAAGTTATTAGTTGATCCAGGATACAATGGAGTCTCTGCATCGCTTGACATACTTCCATATCCATGCGCTTTTGCAAAAGACTCAGCTCCCACATCACGAATCATGTCCTCCAATCGATCATCAACTACATCATCGTGTTCTGCTTCATCCGTGGTGGATCCCACATATTCTTCAGTTACGGAAACACGTGGTAAATTTAATAATTCACCATGCCATGTCCAAGTTGTATAAGATCGAAGAAACCCATCACATAGCAGGTGTTCCCTCATGATATTCACATCCAGTATCCTTCCATTCAAACAGTTAACGCACGGACACCTAATCTTTCCTCCATCACGACCACTATTAATCGCGTTACGCTGCGCAAATTGTATAAATTCTTCTACTCCTCTTTCGTACTCATCACTTATACGAGCACAATGAATCCAACTTCGATCCATTATATATTCTGCAATATAGATACCTAGGATTTTCTAATAAGTGTTCTATCTCATGCATTTGCTGAGGGTCGAACACCCCCGGACTCAATACCAGCACGTATTATTGTCGGAGGTCCAAATACAAACACGATATTCTATTATAATGTAACAACTAACATAACATAAATTCTACTATAAACTAACAAATACTTACTAAATAATTTAAATTTTAGAAAATAGAAATTATATAATACAAATTATATAAATTAATACAAATTTATATTAAATAATATACAAATTATAATACATAAAAAAAAATATTCAAAGTACAGCAAAAAAAAATTAACAAAACTAACATAAAAACTACTAACTAAATAATATAAATTTTAAAAATTAAAAATTATATAATATAAATTTATGTTAAATAATATACAAATTATAATAAATAAAGTCAAAAATTCAAAAAATCAACTAACCTTGTGTGCGAAGATGATGATTCAACTGATAGAAAACCAGAGGTGGAAGCGGGGCGCGACAGCGGCGAGCAATGCAACAGTAACTTCAAGCACTGCGCAAGGAAAAAACCATATATAAGAACAGCATTCCTAAAGGAGAATGAAATGGGATATATACGAAACTCACAATGGAAGCAATAACAATGAAGATGCACAGAAGCAAGGAACACAGCGCAGCGCAGCAACAGCGACAAGGAAGAGCAGAGCAGAAAGAGTGAAAGTGCAGTGGCGCGCTTCAAATTTTAGGTTAAAAACATTTTACAAATGCGGTTATTAGTTAAAACCGCATTTGTAAATGAAAGTTTTTCATTTACAAATGCGGTCATACGCGTGACCGCATTTGTAAATGAAAGGCATTTCATTTACTAATGCGGTCACGCGTATGACCGCATTTGTAAATGAAATGAATTTCATTTACAAATGCGGTCACGCGTATGACCGCATTTGTAAATGAAAAACTTTCATTTACAAATGCGGTCACGCGTATGACCGCATTTGTAAATGAAATGCCTTTCATTTACAAATGCGGTTTTAACTAACAACCGCATTTGTAAAACAAACTAATTTCAAAAATGCCACCGCGTTTTTAACAAAGGCGTTTTAGCGCGAAACCGCACTTAGAAAGGAGTATTCCTTTCATCATTTTGCACTAGTGATAGTATCAAACTAGCATGAGGTGTCTAACATAGCACGTACACGTAATCACTTACAGTAATTGCTGTACTTCAATTTCACACAGCCTCAACTAACCAACCATTGAAAATGGAGAAAGATATTATGAAGAGCAAGTGGGTTGGAAAATAATGAATTTGTACCCTATACGGCGCCCATTAAGAGGGTGCCAACTTTTCCCTGCTCCTCTCTATATAATACAGAATATTTCCACTGATTTTCTCATCCTTTATAACTTAACAAATAATCTCATTTGAGTATATGTTTCATAATTTACTCCAGAAATATGGGTTCCAAGACCAAGATAGCATTACGTATCCCAGGTCTGCTTGCCATCCTCATTTTGATTTCCCCCAAGCTGGCAATGGCAGCTAGGAATTTTGAAGAGGGTGAGTTATATTCATTTTGCCTCATATATACTCTTGGGTATTTTAAAATAAGAGATATTAAGCATTTTCTTTAAAACACTAGTTAATCATTTTAAAATATAAGATATATATATATATATATATATATATATATATTCACTAATATTTTTTTTGTCATTTTAAACTTTGTAAATGTTTTTCTTCTTTTATCCTTGTATTTTCTTAGACAGTGTCTTTATAACTTTTTTAAATTTTGGTCATTAAAATTTTGTTGTAGTCCTTAATCATTTTTTTCTTTCTCATCCTCATTCACATTGATCATTTTCTTTCCCTTCCCCTCATATCCCTCTCTTCCCTTACAAGTGTGTCTGTGTATGGGTTTGCGAAATTCATTTTTCTTGGTTAGCTGACTTAAGAGTTCATGCTTGCAGGCGAGGTTGTTAAAGAAACAAATGAAGTAGGTGATGCCAGATTAGTAGATGATATTACAATCCCAGAAATAGTTAATGGAGTTGTTGGTGGCATTATTACTGGCATTGTTGGTAGCATCCCAGGCATCAGTGGTGGCATCCCAGGCTTGAGTGGTGGCATGCCGGGCATGAGTGGTGGCATGCCGGGCATGAGTGGTGGCATCCCGGGCTTGAGTGGAGGCATGCCGGGCTTGAGTGGAGGCATGCCGGGCTTGAGTGGTGGCATTCCGGGCTTGAGTGGTGGCATCCCGGGCATGAGAGGTGGCATCCCAGGCTTGAGTGGTGGCATCCGAGGCACGAGTGGTGGTATCCCAGGCATGAGTGGTGGCATACCTAGATATGGTGAAAGCCCTAGATACGGTGGCTTCTTTGGTGGTGGCTATCGAGGTCAAGGAGGATATAGAGGGGGACCGGATTGCCCTTATGGCTGTTGTGTTTCGGCACTTGAAGGTCGTTATTGCACACGGTGCTGCACAATCTGATGATTTTGACACACAAATAAGACAATGTAGTTCTACTTTTTTTCTTTAATCAGCCAAATAAATTTTATATAAATATCAAATAATTTGTCATAACAGAGACTTTACTTCTGTTCATTAAAAAAAGAGAACATGATTATACAAGATTAAACAAAGCCGAAACATTTATACCTCAAAAACAGACGGAGAAAAAATAGCCAGACCCTAAAACGTTTTTTCTCAATTCCAGAACCAAATCAATCATCAATCAACATAATGAGAAAATACCCACCCATGTTTAAACACAGAACGATTAAGCATAAAAACTCACCTAGAGCCAACTCAGGATCATCAGTAGCTGCTTCAGACATATCTGTATCTCTCACATCATGGCTAATTGCAGGATCGTCCATTGACATTGCAAGAGCCTGCTATAGTAGGGCATTCTCATTGTCCTGTTTTCAATTAAAAATCAGCTCACGCAGATCACATACTATTGTCTGACACTCATTTATGGGAAGAATGAAAACAAAACAAGAGAACTGATCCAAATCAAAGCAAGCCGAAGCAAATTATTTGCGGTGGGGGACAGGAACAAACATACTTTCTATGTTCGAAAGGAAAAAGGAAGCACCGTGAGTTCATTGTACATAGATCAACAGGGAAATTATATGGTCCAATACAAATAATGAATTAATTTCTACTCTATGAAATCTGTTGATTTTCTACCACTCTCCAGCAGACATTACTGGTTAACAAGAGTAGTATGGGCTGCTATATTGTGTTAAGGGAGTTACCATTTACGAATACTTTAGAAATCAAGACATTTGATATTCACAGAGCAATGTAATTGTTAGTTCAATCATAACGACAATGAAGAGGTAAAAATCACAGAAAAAATGCTTATAATGGTTGTCCTGCTATTTCTGCATCATTTCTTTCTCACAAAAAGTTGTAAGATTTGCCTTTAACACACCTGAATTTGCTGGATACCGATCAGATCCTTGCAGAAGTCTGTCAGAAGCTGATTGCAGGTGGGCCGCGCGTATATTTGAAAACAGGCTTCCAGCTGGCCAGTGATGCTACTCACTATAACAGATAAAACTCAATTATTTCTTGAGGGTGGGGATTTTTCTCCTTGTCACATTCGTCACAGGTAGCCTCAAAGTCTATCACCACAAAATACTGAAATTCTTGATATTGCTCACGCGGATAACCCTGAGCAACCAAAATTAAAGAAAAATAATGCCTAGATGTGAATTTATGAAAGCAGTGCATGGGGGTGACATTACTTAGTGCAGAGACAAAATATCATATATCAAATAAACAAGTTAATTTATACAATACAAAATTTGCAGGCATTTTATCATATGCCTTGAGTGCAATGAAAAACAACACAAAATTTAAGAGTTGCTTACATTTTATCATATTGAGTGCAATGAAAAGAAGATAAAGACGCATATCTAATAATCTCATTAAACACTTCTAGTCCAAAGGACCAAAATAAAAATAAACTAATAGTGGAAAATCATACAAGTAGCTAGCAAAAGTTGAAAAATTATTACATTAATTCCAATTGCTCAGTTATCTTAATACAAAATTTACCTAACAAGACCTTCGACCATTGTCAATAAACCCTGCTACAATGATTCTAGGAGTTTCTACCAATCCATATTCTCTGTAGCATTATGTCAATTTCTGCTAGTCTCTTTCCTTTTTTCTTTTTTTTTATAGTAATAAATAAATAAAATAAAACAAACATATTTCAAAGTATCTCAACCTTTATACATGGTTCATCTCCACACATACAACAAAAAAAAACAAACACAGCTTTAACTTTTAAAACACAAAAGAAAAAGAAGCAAAATCAAAGTGATTTAAACTTATTACCAACATGAGTCCACTTGATAAGCTTCTATCAACCCATTTAGACAAGCTACCTAGCATTGGCTCCTAGTCACTACATAACGTCTATTGAGCATCAGTTATACAGCTTGGGTGCATCACATAACTTCTTCCAATTGGCTCACATCAAAATACACATGCTGGACGTGCCACACCACCAGCACCTCTCCCCACTTAACTTAAAAACCTTGTCCATACTAACTACAAAATAAAAGGTATGTGATTAGAAATAAAATCCAACTAGCCTCTTCCCTTTCCTATTGTCTCTTCTCTCATTTTTTTTCTTATGTAAAATATTTATGAACTCTCTCTTCCTCCTATCTAAAAATAGTGACTAAAACCTTAAGTATATAATGATATGATAATTAGAAGAAAAAAAAAATAATTTTATTATTTTAATTAATAAAAAATTATTCTCTAAAATAAATTAAAAGTAACTAAAAAAAGGTTTCTAATTGTCTTAGTGTTATCGAGAGACTTAAAAAAAAATTTAAATAAAGAAATTTTTTTTATAATTACTAGTTACTAAAAATATAATATTTCATTATATCATAAATGTTTATTAATAATAAAAATTAATTTAAATACTAATTTTAATTTATAAAATAATATCTAATTTAATTAATATAATAATTAATTATTTGTTATCTCTAAATATTTAATAATTTTCTTGTAGTAGATCCATTAATGTGAATGTTGATAGTTTCATTTGGTAAGGTTAAGAAAGAAGTTAGGAACAAATAGAATAATGAGATTAGGGACAAAAATAATGAGATTAAAAGATACTTATTTGTTTATTTTACTATGAGAAATTCAAGGCTTTACCATTTGCTCAACATCTTGCTTAGAGAGTAATCCTGAATAGAGATCGGTAAGTAAAAATTGGTAAGTAATAGAGATATGTGGGTAATAATTGGTAAATAATAGAAATTCATGAATAATAGTTGATAAGTAATGTTGAATTTACCTACGGATTCAGATCTGTGGATAATATTCGTAGGTAATATTGTTCGTAAGTAATATCCGTAAGTAATGTTGAATTTATCTATGAATTCAAACCCGTGAGTAAAAATCTGTAAATAATTCTGATTTTTTTGTAGTGACATTCCTCCCTCAACTCTTCAGTATGTTTTTTAAGGACAAAACCATAACAAAAAAATTCTAAATTTTAAAACGGACAATATCTCAGATGTAGTAATTAGTCCTAATAATATTATCTCAAAGAAGTTGAGTTCAAAATATAATCTTTTGTTCTTGTTTTAGTTTTTAAAAAAGGAAAAAATAGGGCATGAAGTCACCATTGGTTCTATAAGGAGAAAATCAACTTCAGTCTACAACTACAGTTTTCTTGTCATGAATCTAATTCACACATATGCAAGCATCAACATCAAGCAATGAATGCCACATCCCAAAAATAAGAAGAACGTTGAGTATGGTATCAGAAATGCGAATTGCAGTACTTTGGAGAAAGCTGAATTTATTATTTAGGCTGAATTGGCAAGTTGGAAAGCTTAAGAGCTTGAACATTTATTTTCTTAACAAAATTAAAAATGGAGTAGCTAGGAAATCCATTTCAACTATAAAAAAAAAAAAAAAGCAAACAACCTTTGAAGGAAAAATATTGTAACGTGTAAAAATGGTTTTTTTTGTCCACACCATTTCTTTTAGACATTCTGGTAACTTAATTTTCCGTGTTTGACCTACAAATTAAATTAAGATAAATTTAACTACACGCCATTTCTTAAGTATTTTCTGTGTTATCTTTCAAACAAAAATGAAATTATACATCAGTCTAATGTGTTTAAAGACTTTATTGAATGTGAATATAGGTTATCCAAATAAAATTTTTATTAGAGAACAATACTAAAAATATTATTAACTAAATAATAATGACAGAATCTATATGTAATTTTTTTTAAGAAAAAAGTTGTCGCTAAAATTTAGAAATGTCAAAATTAGGGAGGAAAAAATACTTTTTTTATGGATTTTAAGTAGTGTTAAAGAACTTTAACGAACTTTTGACCTTCAAGAAACTTTGTTCTGGTTTGTATAGTACTTCATGATTTTTAAAATTGGGGGCGAATAAAATTTTGTAGATAGTTGTTTTGTAAGCATCCGAAATTTTTAAATGAATTGTTTTTCAAAATTATATGCATTTTGCAAAGTTATATCAACTTAAATATTTTCAAAAATTCACTCGAAATTATTAGAGTAAGTATTTAACTTGATTTTATATAAATTTTATAATTGATTTCAGGTACTGATTTTTTTTTTTTTTATGAGCAAAGAAAAAACAAACTAAAAGTGACACTTCATTTATTACTGATACTTAGAATATTTTCTTGATTTCTCATTTTTACATGAAACAATCTTAACTGTTTTGAAAATGACATCTCTGTTCTTGACTTAAACAGGTGGACGCATTTATAGCCATGTTAACTTTTGCCTGTTCACCTCTAGTGCTTGTAACCAATGCAAGCGAGATACAGCAGATATGCACGCGTTTTTACTATTTCATTACAGAATTACGTTCATACAAGCATCACACAATGAATGCTACACTTCCGAAAATTAAGAAGAAAGAACGTTGAATTGAGTGTTGTACGAGAAATGCAAACTTTGAGCTTGTTGGAGAAAACTGAATTTATTATTTAGACAAAATTGGGAAGATGGAGTCTTCCTCAACACCAACTATCTCCCTTCTCCTACTACTACATATACAGCCACTTCCTCACTAATTTTCAATTCCACATTTCATCACCAAACATTTACTTCTGAAAGATGGTTTCTGAGGAAACCTT
Organism: Phaseolus lunatus; assembly: GCA_013389735.1. NCBI lineage: Eukaryota > Viridiplantae > Streptophyta > Magnoliopsida > Fabales > Fabaceae > Phaseolus > Phaseolus lunatus. The sequence goes on from CM023864.1 coordinate 50,386,207, forward strand.
ACTCATCCTAGGCCTCATGGCCATGGCTTCTCTCATACCGTCTCAAGTCACTGCTAGGAACCTTGCCGAGGCTCGCTCAATGTCTTCTATAAAGGGTCGGTTTTGCATGCATTTTTTCTTTCATTAACTTTACTAAACTCATGGTACAACTTGGGTCATCTTCCTCAATCATAGTTACTGCTTTCATAAGAAATATATATATGTGATTATGACATTTTTTCATGTTCTTCCATGTCTTTGTGACTGAACTTGCTATAGAGAAAAACCACACCAATGATATCCACAATGGAAAAAATCCAGGCAGAGGAACCGTTGATGGGTTCTGTTCAACATTAGATTGCATGGGTTGGATTCCTGGCGGTGGACCCGGTGATTATGGAGGTGATACACCTGGCGGGGGACCTAGTGATTATGGAGGCCACCATGGAGGTGATAGACCTGGCGGCGGACCCGGTTATTATGGAGGCGACCACGGAGGTGATAGACCTGGCGGCGGACCCGGTTATTATGGAGGTGACCACGGAGGTGATAGACCTGGCGGCGGACCCGGTTATTATGGAGGCTACCACGGAGGTGATAGACCTGGCGGCGGACCCGGCTATTATGGAGGCGACCACGGAGGTGATAGACCTGGCGGCGGACCCGGTTATTATGGAGGCTACCACGGAGGTGATAGACCTGGCGGCGGACCCGGCTATTATGGAGGCGACCATGGAGGTGATAAACCTGGCGCTGGAGCAGGACCTGGCGGGGGACCCGGTGATTATGGAGGCGACCACGGTGATAGACCTGGCGGCGGACCCGGTGATTATGGAGGTGATAAACCTGGCGGTGGACCCGGTTATTATGGAGGTGATAAACCTGGCGGCGGGCCCGGTGATTATGGTGGGGGCTATGGTGGCGGGCCTGGTGGGGTTGGCGTTAAGAGGTACCCTAGAGCCCGTAATTAGATAATCTGGGAGCAACAGTTATGTTAATTCTGAGATAGTGTTATGCTATGCTTATATGAACACAAAGTAGTGGAATGCTATCCACCTTACAACATTATTTAACCTAAATAATACTCTTTCTTCCGCTTTCCTATTCCTGATCCTCTTAATTTACTACGTTCGCAAATTCAGAGGTTTAAGCTTTAAATTTATCAGACCATAAAATTTTATTACTTGGATCAAGCTCTTATTTAGTTACTTTGCTAATTCATGGTTGATGCAGTCCACGTAACACTTCGGAATCAAATAACGATACATCTAAATATTTTTAAAAAGTAAAAAGTAAATTCAGGTAATTTTGTAAAAACTATCCAAATTCCTTGAAATATATTAAAACTGATATCAAATCAACATTTTTATCTTATCGTAACCTTGTTATGTGTGTTAGGAAGTTATTTTTTTGGCTTAACTAACTTTTCTACTTTATATATTTTAATCTAAAAATATTATTATAATTAATTATATACGTATAATAAACATATATTTTTCATCAAATGTTTTGGACGGTGTATTCATATCTCTAGTTTTTTGAATTTTCAATATATCTATATTTTCTATATAAATGTAAATATTTATATATATATATAGATATATTATATATATATTTACAATATATCTACGTGACAAGACTTTGATTTTATGTCCTCATATACAAATTAATGCACTTTGCTCTTTTGATTCCACTTAAGATAATAATAATAATAATAATAATAATAATAACAATAATAATATATTTATATTATTATATAGAGAAAAATAATTTAGTAACTCACAATTCTTATGCAAGGTGCCAGCCCAGTCCAATTTTTATATTTAGTAACACAGAAAATAAATCACATATATGACAAGACTTTTATTCTTTGTTAATTAAAAAACGACTCCATATGAAAAACTTCTTTCAAAATCTGATATATAGGTGACTTATTAGTCACTTCTACACTAGGATCTTGTATATATTAAAATAAATATCAGCAACATTTTCTTCTCAAACTCTTTATTATGGATTGGTAATATATGTAATGATTTTAAACTTCTTTTACTTCTAAAATAATTTTAACAAGACATCAAACAGCGTTTCAATCCAACAGAGAGAAAAAAACGCAATTCATATTAATAAAATAGAAAGTCGGACGATTTGTAAGAAAATAAATAGAAACTTTTCAGTTTCAAATCACATAACTATAATCCAGCTAAAAATATATCTTTGACTATATTTTTTATAAAATTGTTTCCAAGCTATAAGGATTAAAAAATTGTAGTCAAAATATTATGTTATTCTTATCAGATTATTTAATGTGGTACTCAATGAAAGTTTTAACAATCACTATACTTCTTGATTCTTTTTTAAATAAAATATTTATTGATTCTTAAGAAACTTAAAAATATTATTAAAAATATATTATCAACCAAATATATTTTAGTCAGTTATAAAAGAAACATAATTTTTAAACTCCTTTGAGAAAAATAGATATTACTCGTAAAGCATTATAATTATAATAATTTAAACTCTCCTTTGAATTTTTTTTTTATTGCATTAGAGAAATGTAAACACGTGTTTAAATATGTAGTCAATTTGATGAAATTAAGGACACAGCCTAGTGTTCTTCATCACCAGTGACATGGATAGGTGAAACCCAGAAACTGTTATTTGACCCCTCTTTCCGGTGTCCTCTTCCGATCTTTTTCTCTTGGTTTGACTGAAAGAAAGTTAGGAACGTTGACGTAGATAACATGCCGAGGTTGGGAATATCATCCTTCTCTTTCATGAACACGCGTATTGAAGGTGTCACAGAAATATCCCATCAAGGACAAAACACGGAATGAAACTGATTCTTAGTGAGAAGTCAACTTGAATTTCAATGTACTTAGACATTTTACTTAGTTTTGAATCTGGGTGCTCAATGTAACGTTTAGAATAGCAGGTTTTCAGGGCAAAGTTAGAGAAGGCCTAAATATACGCAAAAAGGAGCTAAAAATATTAATGATGTGTTGAGATGTGGTCCTGCTCACTCACTCGCATTCAATTCTTTATATTTTTTCTGCACTATATATAGGGTTTTCCTTCCACCTTGTTTTCATCCATATCTTAAGTGTTGTTATGATTATTAACAAAATGTATCTCAAGCCTTTTATTTTGCTGTGTTTTCTGTTCGCGGTGATTGTCATCGCTGCGGTTGTGGCTGATGAGTCACCTCAAGAAGAGAGAAAAGGTAGGAACCTCTCAAAGCTTTATTTTAGGTTTTTGAGAGTGCACATTATTTTTTTGTTAATTAATTGAATTTGTTAAAGAATTTAGAAAAAGTATACAGAAACGACATGCCAATGTAGTACTCGATACTAGTGATGCCATAAGATTAATCGAAGTTCAGAAGTGCATTCAAATTTGGAATCATTTGGTGCATGAAATGCATGTAAAAATTTGACGTGTATTATTTTAAACCTTTGTTGGTAAAGCTGCAGGAGCAACTGGAATTCACGAAAAAATTAGTGGATCCGATGACGAGCAGGGACGCTGTAAGTATTTCCTTTCCTTTTCTTTCGTTTTAGTTAGTTGGAATATTTGCAAATGATGGTAATTTGAGGTAATAAACATAATACATGAATCTTAAAGGGGGTGGTTATGCAGTTTTGAGTGGTAGGAAATTGGTGTCAAATTATGGTACCGACCATTGTAAAGGAAAGGGAGATGGCGGATCTGGCGGTGGCCAAGGAGGAGGAGAAGGTGGATCAGGAGGTGGTAGTTCTGGAAGTGGAGGTGGTGCAGGTTGGGGTGGAAGTGGAGGTGGTGGAGGTTGGGGAGGTGGTGGAGGTTGGGGAGGTGGTGGAGGTGGAGGTGGAGGTGGTGGAGGTGGAGGAGGTGGAGGTGGAGGTGGAGGTGGTGGAAGTGGTGGAAGTGGAAGCGGTGGTGGTGGAAGCCCAGGAGGAGGAGGTAGTCCCGGTGGTGGAAGTCCAGGAGGAGGATACACTCCCGGTAGTGGAAGCCCAGGAGGAGGAAGCAGTCCCGGTGGTGGAAGCCCAGGAGGAGGAGGCACTCCCGGTGGTGGAAGTCCAGGAGGAGGATACACTCCCGGTGGTGGAAGCCCAGGAGGAGGAGGCAGTCCCGGTGGTGGAAGTCCAGGAGGAGGATACACTCCCGGTGGTGGAAGCCCAGGAGGAGGATACACTCCCGGTGGTGGAAGCCCAGGAGGAGGAGGCAGTCCCGGTGGTGGAAGTCCAGGAGGAGGATACACTCCCGGTGGTGGAAGCCCAGGAGGAGGATACACTCCCGGTGGTGGAAGCCCAGGAGGAGGAGGCAGTCCCGGTGGTGGAAGCCCAGGAGGAGGAGGCATTCCCGGTGGTGGAAGCCCAGGAGGAGGATACACTCCCGGTAGTGGAAGCCCAGGAGGAGGAGGCAGTCCCGGTGGTGGAAGCCCAGGAGGAGGAGGCAGTCCCGGTGGTGGAAGCCCAGGAGGAGGATACACTCCCGGTGGTGGAAGCCCAGGAGGAGGAGGCACTCCCGGTGGTGGAAGCCCAGGAGGAGGAGGCACTCCCGGTGGTGGAAGTCCAGGAGGAGGAGGCACTCCCGGTGGTGGAAGCCCAGGAGGAGGATACACTCCCGGTGGTGGAAGCCCAGGAGGAGGAGGCACTCCCGGTGGTGGAAGTCCAGGAGGAGGATACACTCCCGGTGGTGGAAGCCCAGGAGGAGGAGGCTGTCCCGGTGGTGGAAGCCCAGGAGGAGGTGGTGAAAGTGGTGAAAGTGAAGGAGGAGGTAGTGGAAGTGGTGGAGGAAGTGGTGGGGGTAGTGAAGGAGGCGGTTCTGTTGGAGGTGGTGGTGGTGGTGGTGAAGGGGGCGGAGGAGGGTGCGGTGGTGGTGGAAAAGGTGGGAAAGGAGAGGAGCCTGGAAAAGGAGGAAAAGGTGGCGGAGGAGGAGGAGGATATTGAAATAGTAGTAATGAAGGCTATGACATACAGAATAAAGGAGAATGACGTGTTGCTGCATATCAAAATAAACTCCACAGTTAGACAACAACTTACTTCATTCTTCAACTTAAATCTAGCTTTCAATATCATAATTGCACTCATTCTCCCCTTTTCTTGTAATCTTTCGTAAGTTAATATTCAATCAATATAATATATCACTTACGTCAACTATCCTCTTCATGTGCAAGGAATCCAAACTTAGTACAACATTTCACAAATTTATCTTCACTGTTTAAATTAAAAATATATATACAAAAAGTTGTACACAATTCTTAATTTGACTATTTTAATAGTAAAATTATATTTTTAATTAAATATTAGAAAAGTTTATTAAAATAATAATAGTAAGTAATGTAGATGTGCAAAAAGGAAAAGATAATATAATCAGAAGTTGCAATTCCTGCACTCAGAAGTTGAAAGTTTTAGGTGCGCGCGGCAAGCCTTGTGTTTCTATTGATCATATTGTGCTTATAGAGAAGGAAATAGGAGAGTAATGCGAGTTGTGCAGAATAAGACGTAATTTTGGATTAGTAGTTCCATCTGTCATGCCTGGGTTCTGCTAAACATCCTTCTTCTCAATACCATTTACGACCAAATGTAGAAGAAAATGAAATTTTAGAAACTCAAGTTATCGCCAAAAAATTCAGAAAAAGTTACTTGTCATTTTGAATTATACACAAAAATAATGAGACCGGTTCAAGTTTTAGGGTGTCATAAATTGGTGAGATACGATTCTGTCAGTTATTTCTATTTGTAGCAATGTTTAATGAAATCCCTACGCTTTAAAAACTTTCACCAAAAATAGGTTTAAAACTTTATATTAAAGTCCCTATAGCTACAAGCTAACATCGTTAACAAGCTCTTTAAGTATCGTTCCCCCTTGAGACACGTTTTTAATTATGCACCAGCACCACATTCTGTCAATCCAGAAATTATGCTTCTAATTTCTAACATTTGCACCGTTAATTTGGGTTGGGTAATCAAATGCACGAATCTTGAACGTTTGTTTCTGAGTACTGATGTTATATTTTGACAACGTTTTCTCAGAACATAAATAGAAAGACGGAGGAAAGAAAAATCGAAAAAAATGTCATAAAGAAAGACATGACGACAAATATAAATTATAAACAAGTATAATAATGCAAAAAAAAAAAAGTATTATCCTTTGATTAAGGTGATCAACATATTAGAGAACTTATACTGCATGCAGCTGTTTGGCGTAATGAAATTGGGTTATATATGTGGTCAGTTTAGAAAACTGATTTCGAAAACATCATTTCAACCAATAGAAAAAAGTGGTTTTCTAATAGAATTGGGGTAATTTTAAACAAAAAGTTGTAAAAATCAGCAGATTCTAAAAATTTTAAATTTTTCCGTTGAAGAAATTTTACATATATGTATTTGACTCAAACAACTTTCATTAAGCTTAATCCACGTTTGTTTTTTATTTTAAATGAAGTCATACTAGCATAGTACTACTTCACAATTATTTTCTTATTATACTAAATTTCTGCATCCTTTAGATGACTTTTGCATGAAATTCCTTTTTTAATTTTGGTGTATATATATGTTATGACATATTTTGTTTAAGAAAATGTATTGATATTTTATTTTTAATTTTTTGTATATGAAAATATTATTTGAAAAATTTAAAATTAATATTATACTATTGGAAAAAAATAGGAACAGTAGGTGACCTTTTACAAATTATAAGAAAAAAAAATATTAAAAATATAGAAATTAGTAATTAAATTTGAGATAGTGAGAAAAAATAAACTAAACTTGGCTGCAAAATGAAGAAAAATGAAAAATAATAATGCAAATTATAATTAAATTTTAATATGAATATATTTCCTTTAGCTTTTGTCATGAAAGTGAAATAAAGAATGTTTTCAAATTTTATTTTATTTATCAATAATGAATAAAATAGAGTATTTCATGGATGCTCAAACCTACCTTTATGTAAGAAATTCAAAGCATATTTATTTATTTTTATCGATAAAAAATTAATTAAATTAAAATAAATATTTAAGAGATATTCCAACTCTTATAAAAAAAAGTTTATTGGGGAGTGGAAAATTGAGGGTGTGGGAGAGTGGGAGTGTGAGAAGAAAGTGTGAAAAACGTGAGTGTGTTTGGATTAGGGTATCTTAGAGTGGATATGTGAAGAAAGTTTATTGAGATACGTGAGTGGTGTGATGATTGTGAGAATATTTTAAATTATTTTGAATAGTATAAATTGTAAGATTACAAATTTACCCTTATATATAAAAAAGAATAAATAATTATTTATTTTGTGCATATTTTAGTTAATTAAAATAATTTAAAGTTTCATTTATAAATAAGTGAAAAAAATGTAAAATTCAAAGAAATAATTAAATATAATTTTAAATGTAAGTATAATTTTATTATTTTTTATTTTATTAATTTAAATTAATTTTGTTACTTAAGTTAATTTATTTAGATAATTTTAATATTATTTATGATTTTTTAAATTATGTTATGTTATATATATATATATATATATATACACACAAAATTATTATTAATAATAATTTCCATTATTATTATTATTATTATTGTATGAGAAAGTAAGGGTATCATGGTCTTTTCATCTCATTCCACTCTCATTTCTCTTCAATTATGAGAAGATCTAAATACCCTCAACTTTCCATTCACTTTCACCCTCAACCACCCCCTCTCACATAAGCAAACGGGGCGACACCCATTCACCTCCACCCTCAACCTCCACCACACCCATGCTTTGTTTGGATTTGGGAGATGATTTGAGATAATTGATTTGAGAGGAAAGTGAGGTTGTTTGGATTAAGGTAAATAGAATGGAAAGTGAAGAGAAAGTTTATGAAAGTTTGTGAGAGAAAATTGTATTTTTTATTATTTTTATTATCTTAGTATTAATATTTTATTATAATATAAATATAAATATTAATTAAATATAAAAATATAATATATATTTAATAATAATTATAAACATTATATAATAAAACATATAATATATTTAATAAATTTTTAAAAACATAAATTAGAGTTAAAATAAATTTAATATTAAAAAAAAAGTTATTATAAAACCTTAATAAATAAAAAGTAATATTTTAAAATAAAAGTATATTCAAATTTAATTAGTTTTATTTTATTTATTATTTTAATGTTTTTATTCTGTTATAAATTTAATTATTATATATTTTAAATATTTATTATTTTAAATAAAAGATAATACTAGTTATATTTTATTTAATAAAAATAAATTAACTTTATAATTAATGAGGGTGTGGGAGAGTGGAATTGTGAAGAAAGTTGAGGTTGTTTGGATTGAGGTACGTTAGAGTGGATATGTGAGGAAAGTTTATTGAAATTAATGAGGGATGTGATGATTGTAAGAATATTTAAAATTATTTTTAATAGTATAAATAGTAAAAGTACAAATTTATCCTTGTATATATATATAAAAAATAATTACATTATTTTACTCTATATTTAAAATAAATTTTAATTAACACTCTCAAAACTCATTCACAATAATAAATATAATTATTATGTAAATATATTTCTTTATTAATAAAAAATATTTTTTTTATTATTATTTATGTTTATAATTTATTATATATATAATATGATTAATTATATTTTATAATAATTATGTTATTTTATAATTTTAATTATATTTTTTAGTTTAAATTATAATTCTGTTTTAAATAAAAATAAAAATAATTTGAGTTTAAAATAAATGGGTAAAAAAGTAAATTAATATTAATTAATTAAATATATATACATATATACAACTTTCTTCGCACATTTGCGAAGAAAGTTTTGAACGAAGGAAATGTCTCGATTTTCGTGCTTTATTGCTTTGATTTTCCAACTTTCCCTATGCACAGTAAATAGCTGCTTTTCCATTTACCACCACCATTCCCACAATGAAGAACAAGGCTTCTCACTCTTGCTGATGTTTGGTTCGATAGCTATCTCTTGCACCCATGTTTCTGCACTTTGTTTAATCCTTACATCAGCCCTCATTCAGCTTACAATACTTCAAACTACACACTCTGTCTTTGTGTCTTATAGCATTTCTACTACACATTCAGAGCCCCTTGGATGCCTACATAATGAAATAGCGTTGCAGTATATCCTTCATATCTCCTCTCCTATTCTTGTTTTTCCAAGTCTCACTTTGCACTGTGAGCCTTCTAGGAAATCTCTGTCGTTGTTTTCTCCAAAGTTCTAAAAACACCAAAAATCTCCTTCCTCTATTGCATATCTACCTCATTGGACGAAAAATGTCCTCATATGGTGCTTTCAATTGTTACCAGCATGCCTCACACCTCAATCAACCGATAAAAAAACAATCGTACTATGAATATTAGAATCTCCTAATGTTTGATGAGAAGGAGATGTTTTGGTCTGAGTTTATTATTATATACGCCGTATTGCATCAAATTTTAATAAGAGATTGAAAAATTCAGAGTTGAAAAAACACTTATGGTATCTACATCATTAACTTCCATTATGATTAACATGTTTAAGTAATTTGATTTATGACAATTCCACATATAATGAAATGAAACAGTCAATTCTTCAAGAAAAATTATTTTTGATGATGAGATCAAAATTTTTTTCGAATAGTTTCTTGGATTGATCAAATATCATTGAAAAATGGACTCGGGTCTATTTTTGGGACAATAAGTACATATAACAACAAATCTAATCAAACGCATGAACTCTATTTTAAAGAGACATTTTTCTTACTCATTTGTGCTTTCGTTAAGACAACATCCGAAAGAAAAAAAATATTGATATGTTGAACGAGCATTACTAGACAATCATTAAATAAAAATCAATTTTAGAGACAAAAAATAATTAGTTGTTATATATATTGATTAAATTAGATACTATTTTATAGATTAAAAAATTATTGTTATCTAAATTAGTTTTTATTATTGATAAATAATTTCTAAATTGGTATCTAATTAACTATCAAGGTTTTAGTTACTAGTTATTTATAATCTTTTTATCTCTTATTAAAAATTAATAGTTATAGAAAGTTAATTTATTGTGATATTTAAATAAATAATTAAATAGTTAAAATTTTAATTAATATCTTTAAATCATAATTAGAATTTTAATATTCATTATTCAAAATTATTCATTACGAGGATATAAATTGTTTGATTCTTGTCGTCCATATTACAATTTTTCATGCCCTTATTTGAAAAATCTATATTTTGACTACGTTTATGTATACATTGAGTTGTAAGTCTATAAAAACTCGTTCAAAATTTATGTAAAAAGTGTAGTATAGTGGTGCACTTAGATTTTATTCCTACTATGAATACTTCTTCCCATCTTTCAAACCTACGTGACTAGAAGAAGAAAAGAAGAAAAAGTTGAATCCCAAATCAAAATTTTCTTATAAAGTTGAGGACTCCCCCAAAACTACACACATGTAGAACATTTGAAATATTCTACCAAAAAGTTGAACATTTAATGTTGTAGCAATTTTGTTCCATATTTTATGCAACCAGTTTGCACATTTGCCTTAGTTGCCACTTGCCATCTTCTGTTAGACTTGCTTACCTCACTTTACACACTTGTCCCAGTTTAACCCTTTGGTGGCTCAGTCCGTGTTGATAAGGATCAGTGACTCCATTAATTATCCTCACAATCAGCTAAACATGCCCGTTTTCCAACCAAGAGAACATCTACTTCAGCTCTCTTTTATCTTCTTCCATCATCACTATAAATAGCTATCAAGAAACATAGTCTTTGTATCTCACAACAACTCCTAACCTAGTAGCAAAGATGAATACCAAATCCCTTTTCTTCTTTTGCTTCCTCTGCGCCTTTCTTCTCATCTCTGCTGTGGCAACTCAGCCATCCAAAGATGATACAAAGGGTAAGTATATATTTGTTGCATCTGTTCCTTCCTCATGTCACCAATAACCACTGTCCTCCAATTAATCTGCATCTATCTTTCTTGCTATTCCTGTTCCTATTCCTATTCCCACTTCAGTTAAGCATTAAAATTAATTTTCAAATATATAAGTTATTCTCTACTCTTGCTCTGAGGTAACCATGCACGTACAATTGCCTTCTCTTTAATATATTTTTGGTCATGTACTGATATTTGTATATACTTAATTGCTGTATATAATTATTTAAGATTTATCAATGCATAATGTTGAAGCTTTTACACGTTTAATTTCTTACAAATCATCCAATCATTGAAATTTCTCCTGAAATCCTCATGCATTTGGGTGTGTACAAGCCACCATGCTAATATAAGACATTTATCTTAGGCACAATTATTTAGGGCCTCAAAATTTATTTTGTTCCTTCAATAAATTATTTAATATTAATTAAATTACTATATGAGAAATTTTGTTATAATATATCATACTTCAATCAGTAAGATTTCATAATTTAAAGAGATAGGAATATAAGTGTTGTTATAAATTATTTAAGTACAATATTATTATTTATTTTAAAAAGGTTATAAGAAAACTGTTTTGCATTTATTTAGACTTTATCTCTCTTCTCCCTAAAACACTATATACATTAGTATGGATTAATGACTAAAAAAGAGATATTGATGAAAATATTGACTGTAAAAAAATACACATTTAAGTGAAATTATGTCGTTAAATATGACATCACTTTTTTTAACTCTCACAATCTAAAATTAAAATTTAGATGATAAGGTACTGAAAAAAAAATAATATTCTTTTTGATAAAGATATTAATAGAAGTGTTTGAAAAATTCAGATACTACTTTAAATAATACTTTAGACATAGCCTCTTTACACCAATATTAGAAAAAAAAATCAAATTTTTTGTAATAAAATACTATATTATAATAAAATAATCATTTATTTAGATATAAAATGAATATAGAACACTTATCTGTTTGCAAGTATCCTTGATTCTTTCTCTATTCTCCAACTTCTATTAATTATTAATCGTGTTACTGTAAATAAATTATATGCTTAGTAGTTATATTTTTTTCTCATAAATTATATGCTTAGTATACTTCTTCCTCATATATTTTTAGGATTGGTTTATTAATTTGTAGAGTTGGATAAAAGTTCTGTAGCTCGGGTGTTGACTAGGTTGATTGTGGTTATTTTTTTTATAAAGAGTTGAGATATCCTCTCAATTTATTTTATTTATTTAGTATTAATAAAAAAAATTAATAAATATGTAACTTCTAAATAAAAAGAAAATGAAAAAATCGATATGATATATACTTAAAATATTTTAAAATGTTTGTGTATGCCTGTGCAGAAGAATCAGAGACACGAGCAGGATTAGATGACTGGGGAAGAGATGGAGGAGGAGGACCCGGTGGAGGCTGGGGGCACGACGGAGGAGGACCCGGTGGAGGCTGGGGGCACGACGGAGGAGGACCCGGTGGAGGCGGGGGACACGACGGAGGAGGACCCGGTGGAGACGGGGGACACAACGGAGGAGGACCCGGTGGAGACGGGGGACACCACGGAGGATGCGGATGCTGTGGTCAATTTGGCTGCAGATGTTGCTGAAATTGGAAACACAAAGTTGATGCAGGCAAATAACGTGTGCACTCCATGTGATAACTAGTATGTGAAATAAGAAATAAGAAATCAGAAAAACTAAGAAATAAAAGCGTGGAATCTATCTGTGCTAGGGTTGTCCTTCAAACATATGTACTTGACGCACATCTTTTGACTATACCACCTCTTATAAGAGTTATGTAATTCTACCCACTGTTCCTCAATCTCCTTTAACAATAATTAAGAAATTTAGTTAACTCAAAATTATTATTACTTATGAATACTTTATATAATTTCAGAAAATTACACCTTAGAATTATTAAACATGGAGAATGGATATTAGGCTACAACACATATAATATCAATTCATGAATGCAGAACATAGATCTATGATTATTATGGGACGTGTGCCAGAAAAAATTGATTAATGAATGAAGTTCATGTTAGCATTAATGCAACTTCTATTGCAGCACCTACAAGAGCCTTTGTCGAAATGACAAAGATGACTGAGGTGTATCAGTTCTTCTTTTTTTTTTTTTTTTCCCTTAGAATCGTGCATTTTTTTGTGGTTTGATCGTAGTTTCGATGATAACGAGATAAAATATTGACTTTGATAGAATGTATCTTTTCCTACAACAAAAATCAAGATCACTTAGATCTTTTTCTTAAAAAAAAAAGTTGTGTGTGTGTGTTGAATTTTTTTTAGTTTTAAATTTTTATTTTAGTGTTTTAGTGTGGTATATTTTAAGTTCTTTATAATTGATCTCACACAAAAATATAAATACGACAAACTATATCCAATATACTATGATCCGTTTATATTGTTTTTTAGGAGTAAAATAAATATTTTAAAAGTTTCATCAATCATGCATATTCGATTAGAAGTAAGCATCCTAACATCATAGGTACTAGTACATTTTCTACACATAAATAACTACTGAATTTAAATTTGGTTTAAAAAAATATTTCTTTCTAAATATATTTTCTATAATTTTTCTTAATAAAGTATAATAACTTAAAGATGGATATATGGACTTATCTCCTGCAACCAAAAAACTATGAAACTTGGGCTTCGCAAAGTCCACATTCTAAACAGACTTATCTTCATGTACCTACATTTTTATCATGCACCCCTATATTATTCGAAATACTAAAATTACTTTTTTTTTTTAATTTTGGATGATTCCGAAATAACAGTAAAACGTGTTTCTAGATATTGTATAAGCAAAAGATATTTTCAGAATAAAAAATTCAGAAGAGAAAAAACCATTTTGGAGTATTTTTTTCAAAACATTTTTTTTTATGAAATTCATAAAATATGTTACAGACAATATGTTCCAGAAATATTTTGAAAAGAAAATTCCAAACATTATTTTTAAAATGATAAAACGATTTTTTCTATAAATGATGGGGTGCAAGAAGACATTTGTTAGGGTGTAGGAAGAAACATCCCGATTCATTTTTAACAAGCCCACACTCACCCAACAGAGTCTGTGAGTCTGGTGGGTTGGCCAAAAAAAACAACTAAAAGAAAATTTTCGCCTATTTTAAAAATCTAATTATGATTTGCGAAATAATTTTTTTTCCAAAAATGATAACATAATTTGTATTTAAAATCGCCTGAGAAATGTTTTTCTGCGTTATGTTTACTTAATCTATAATTTTATTTTAAATAAAAGTATTTATCACCATTCAACAACTGGTACTTAAATTAAACAAATTATTTTTACTTAAAGTGCTTATTTGTTAACATTATATATTTTATATTTTATATTAATAGAGACCCACTAAACTCAAATATAAAACCCTAGTGGTCGGTGGATTTAACGATTCCAGCTAAAAAAACCTAGCAGTTTAAATAGAGTCAAAATTTTAAGACCATGTACCATGCAGGTTATGAAGATATCTAATGTTTAATTTATTCGAGTTACATTATTATAACAGTGAAGAATATTTATTATGATGTTTGGATTAAACTACAGTGGTCCAACCTAGATAACCAAAATAGTTGATTCTATATACTGCATTATTACGGGTAAGAGAATACTTCAAAATAAAAGAAAGTAACCAATGAAGGAGCAGAGGCATTATCAAAAAGAGAAAAAGACAAAAGAACTGATGAATATATAACTATGCATGATCATGGATGACAGAGGAACTAGAATATTGCTATGCATGTATTTTTTTTCTGATAGAGATAATAATATAAGAAAATTCTTCTCAAAGTTTAACTATAAGAGCATTAATAGACTCAGTATGGGTAATGTTTATGCATTTGCTTTAAGATATATCTTCATTCTTTTTTACTTTATTTCATTTTTATTTCTGTATTTTTATTATATCATAATATTTACATGTATCAAAAAATATCATATTTATTTGCGTATTGGAATATGCAAATGGACATAGATTTATCTGATGATAAGAATCAGATACAGTGAAGAATATGGGAAGACAAACCCTACTAAAGCTTGGAAATGGAAACATGGGCCACCCATGGCAATAAACATGACGCAGATTTCCCAATGGGATGACCCCATTTGCCTCCTCTTTATCACAAACTACAGTGTTCATTTCTTCTAAATTTCTGATTTTAATTCCTTGATTTTCTCATCTTCACATGTTTTGTTGTTCATTGTCCATAGTATCTGGCACTTACCTATTGGATGACACCATTTTCAATCTAAACCATCAATTATTATTCTCACTCTATAGTCACTGGGATAATCTCGATGCTTCTCACTACTCACCACAATAAAATAAAAAGTAGAATCTCTACTTTCTCTTTAAATTGACAGGTAGTATTATTCCGTATTTTACTTTGTTATTGATATGTTTTACTTTTTTTAAATGCAGTTAATTTTGTTTTACTTCTTACTTTAATTTTATTATAATTTGTTATATAATATTTATGATGGGACTAGCACACAGTCACTTCAAAATAATTACAAATATAATATATCTAAATGTATAGTGCATTATTGTTAAATGATAATAAATGATTTTGAAACTATAAACTTATAGGAATCGTAATGAAAATAATATTTATCGTTAATTATATTTGCACAATCTAAAAACATATTTTAATCTTTCTTTTCCTTCTTTTCCTTTTTACTTGTTTGCTTTTAGATGTTTGACTCCTGTTTTCCTTCATAAAACATAAACTCTCTGTGATTTTACATTCAGATTTATATTTATAAGACATAATTTAAGTTAGTGAGATTATGACATGAATTCAAAGACTTTTAATTAATTTTAGTGTGAAAGAAACAATAATGAATGTGGTAAGTGATTTCCTTATAATATATACCTTTTTGACCTAACTTTCTCTTCAAATGGAACCCCGAGAAGGCTCCACACAACATCTGAAACATCTTCCCTTGGCAACAAGATCTCATTCATTCTCATTTCTAAAATTCTCAGCCACTAATTCTCCACAAACATCACTAGTTAATTTCCCTTGACATGGCAAGGTACCACAATCAGTACTACTACTTGTGGGAGTATTTCTCTTTCCCTCTCCACCTTGTGTTCTTCGTGTTCATCCTTTTCTTCGTGCTAGCATTCTCCTGGTACATAAACTACGAGTCCTTGTTCGAGGACTTGCTTGTGCAGGTCAAGATCTTGCTGGCCCTGGTTCCACTGCTGTTGCTGCTGGTTGTTCACTGCCTCTCAAGTGGAGCATCATTCCCAATACCGTTGCCAGCAGAGAGAGAGTCGCTTCACAGAGCTGGAGGTTCTCCATGGGGAGTGGCACTGTTGCTTCTCTTTGTGTTGTTCATGATGGCTTACCAATCATCCTTCCACCAACGTTGGTTTCCTTTGGCTTCTAGATGAGGTGATACTGTGAGTGTGAGAGAACCTTTCTTAATTTCTGTTAAGAGACAAACTAAACTAGTAAAAATTATTGTAACACATAGAACTTAGCCTGAGATAATTTCTCTCATATCAGAGAATAAGTGCATAGGAACAATTACTTTTCCTTTGGAGTGGTATCCATAGTCCAGTGAGTTATAACTATAGTAGGTTACTTTTGAACAATATAGAGCAAATTTTGAGTCTTGAGAAAAATGAAGCAACCTCATGCAATAGTTGTGTGTAGATTGAATGAGCTATGTTATTTTGTTATGATTTATTTTAGTATTAATTAGATATATTATTATTTTGCAATAGTTTTTGTTTTCTTGTTGTGGATTAATGGTGAGGAAGGAGAGTTCACATGACTCTTGCAGAAGAGTATGATGAACTCCAAGAAATTAAGACGGAAATCTAGAAAGTGATGGATATAAGTGGGTGACCTTGTATAAAGAAGAGAAAGAAAGAACTGACTCGCTTTTCTAACTGATATAACATCTCAAGCTTCGCTTTAAATTTTGTTTCCCCTTTAAACGTTTGCAAAAAAAAGGTAGACAGCCAGTGAAAATAATCATCACTTGTATTTTTTACTAAATTGGTATAATTTAAATTTTTCTATAAAAATAGATTAGATTTTTCTTAAAAGATTGAGATGAACAAGTAGAATTAATTTTACACGGTATGTTCTTAGTTGAAATATATATTTATAAAAGAACCTAAATTTTAAAAACATTAATGTTTGAAAACTTATTATTAGAATCTGTTTTGGAACTTCTATGGAGAATTTGGGGTGACACAGAGAAGATTTAGTTTGAATATTTCACCTCAATCAGGAAAAATGGGTGTTTGTTGAGCCAAAATATGATATGGGAGAATTTTGTAACCATTCTGGAAACGCTTCCCGTGAAAATAGGGATTTTTGAATGAACAATGGATCAAAACTTGAACAGTGAATATCGACTTAACGTACAATTTGAAACATTATACATTGTTTGGACTTTGCGAATTGGATGATGATGGTCACTGATAAACGTAAACTCCGAAAATCATTTACTTCTAGTCTTCAACGGTTTTTGCATGATCAGTTCCCTCTTTGCGCGCATTAAACAACTCATCATTTACATACCATCACCTCACTGATTACCGTGCCAGCACCCAACTGAGATTTGATTAACATATGAAAGATTTGCAGTTCCTCACATTAACAAGCCTGAAACCAAATTCAGCTCTGGTAAAAATCAAGTGCAGACATGCACAATATTAAGCATTGGCATAAAGAGGATAGGGAAGATTTATTTACCTATTTCAGAGATTTAAAACAGAGAATTGAATTAAGGTACCAATACAAAAAAAGGAAATTTTGATCTAGGATATTTGTTCCTAATCCCTATTCAAACCTTCATATGTGTCACACATATAACTTGTTCTAAATTGACATTCTTATTTTAAAATACATTGGAGTTTTTTTGTTTCCAAATAGACTAAGTAACTCACACTCATATCTCTTTTCAAACTATGTTCTAATTTGAAGTGAAATTAACCATATGAAATTGTTTAAAGTTAATTATTGTGTATTATAGTAGAAATTCCTGTCCACTTATGACACACACTCCACACTCCATACTTGGAATACAAATATGCATTCAAAGAAAAGATATGATGTTGTTTTAGGTATCCGTCTACATATAGGACCAAGGTTGTCAAGAAGGTAAATCTCCCCTTTATACTTCTTTCTATTTTATCATGTACACTCAACAACATGTAACTCATGTTCCCTGAAATGTAAATCTGTTATTTTTATGCCAACTTCATGGCTAGATGGAATGTTCAAACTCATTAAAGCTGGTTTAAAGATTTGGAGTAACGTTACAAATGTTATTTGCCTTATATTATGTTTAGTCTTAGGTTTAAGTGGATGATACCCATGTTAAAAAAAAAGGTGATTTATTAAGTTTATAGTGATTTTTTCAAATTACTTTGTTGTTTGTTAATAGTCATATTTATTTTTCAAATGTCCACCACTGGACCTTCTTCTTTCTGGGTTGGCAGGCAATTGCTTCTTGCACTCAACAAATTTAAACTTTCATCCAATAAATTTAGATTTACACCTCATCATTAATACGAAATGATCAAAATATCCTATATAGTTTTTATATATGCACAGTCTTTAAATAGGCATGGAAGGTTCAACTCAAAATGTATTTTGGATTTTTGGATCTGAGTGTAACACGAATTTTGGAATTCCTTTTACATAATATGTTTTTGGATTTTGTTTTTCAGAATGTATGTTTTGTGTTATAGAATAAATTTTTTATTTTCGAATTCTTTTTTGATATTTTTTTCTTAAAAAAATCTATTCCAGATCTTCTTTTCCATAATATATTTTCTAATTTCATATTTTAATCTCTTAGGGTAATTTTGGAAATTCAAAAGTTAATTGAGTGAAATGATGTGCAGGAAGTAATTAGCGGGTCTGAAAAGAACAAAAGAAGTCAGGCCCAATGTGAAAATTGGGTTTCGGCCAGAAAAATAGTATTTGATTTGAGGGCAAAAGTGCAGAGGGGAAAGTTTTGCGCAGGTGGTGTGGTGAGAGACGTTGAGAGCGAGCATGGGAAGCAGAGTGCGAGGAAGGGTGGTGCAATTCGCAAACCTACCCATAAAGCTTTTGATGCCGAAAACATTCACCAACATCCATGAAATTGCGCTGAAGACCATTCCTTCGGCTTCAAAGATCGAGATCAAGCGCGTCCTCGAATCCCTCTACGGGTTCGAGGTGGAGAAGGTTCAGACTCTGAACATGGAGGGTAAGAAGAAGAAACGGGGCGGGGTGTTGATCGCCAAACCCGATTACAAAAAGGCCTATGTCACTCTCAAGAACCCGCTCTCCATTTCGCCCGATCTCTACCCGATCCGAATCATCGAGGAGGATAAGAAGAGGCTCAACAAGCAAACCAAGTCCAGCGTCGTCGAGGAAGAGACCCATGCCCGTAGTCACTGGCTCGATGACAGGAAGGAGGCCCAACAGCCCTTCAGGGCCCGACAGCCCTTCAGGGCCCAACAGCATGGACGTTTCGGCCGCCGCCACGAGAGTGCCGATCATGCTAAGTTCCCCTGGTCCAGCATGAGGTCCGGTAGTAGTTCTACTAGATAGTTGTTGTTGTTTTCTAGGTGTTGGTTGTAGCTGTTAACATGTTTGGTCTGTTTAAGTGTAACAGAAATGGTGTGAGGTGTGATGGGTTTCATAGGGTTTTGTTCATTAGTGGTGATTATGCTAATAAATTTTTTACTTAAACTCTGTTGATTTTGTTCAAGTAGAATCACATGTTTCTTATTTACTTATCTTCTTATTTCTTTGCCACTGTGTCAGCCATTTGCACCCAATTTTGGTGAGTGTAATATGCCCTATCAATGTCTATAGATTCTAACTCTTACTAATTCCTAGGTTGCAGTGTTTTCTCCATTTTCAACTGAACATTGATTTTAATAAAGTTGATACAGTGATATAGTTTATCTGTTTTAGGAATCTTGTTATCTCTGAAGGCTGAATGAAAGCTGGACAGGTTTGGATTGGGTTGTCAACGTTTTTTATTGTTTGTCCATAGTTCCAAATCTGTGCGTAATACCCTCTTCTCTATCCTTCCAAGATCACGCCATATTTGTGCTATTTGTCAAAAGTTTCATGAAGTGATTGAAAATGGAGTAAACAAGATTTAATTGTTAAAAGCTGTAAAATCAACCGGAATAACTTCGGAAACTCGTAAAATCAAGATAGCCAGGCGAAACAAATTTGAACATTTAAACTGAGTTTGGCGTAGATGATCACATGTATTGAAGTTTTCGGATTATGAATCTACTGGCCTGTTTCAGGTGACTTCTAATTTATATTCCGCTTCCTTTCAGAAGAATGATATATGCAAGGTGCTTCTTCATGTTCCTTGTTTAGGCAATGTTAGTTCATGCAATTTACGCTTACACGTATATTAACTCTGAAATGCTCTGGTGAAGGTTATATTTACTCAAGGGTCATAAATTTGTTTGATTTGATAGGGAAGTATAACTGGGATACAAAAGTAGTTCTAGTACTTGCTGCTTTTGCCCAAGAAAGTTCTCTAAAATGTAGGTCATGCTAAGGATTTATTGGAGCGCTAAGGGCATTGAAGGAACGAACTGAACCGTTGGGGTTGATTGCTGAAATGAAGAACCAATAACCAAGTAGGGCTATCTTTAGGGAAAACTTTGATCCAGTAAGTTTTCCATGCTTTCCTTTATTATTTTTACAGATAGAATTGTTTTCTCTCTACAATTGTAATGTTTATAATGTTGTTGCGGATGTAATGTGGTAAATGTTTTAACTGGCCTGAACTTGCCGACACCCAATTGCTTTTTGTTGGTTAGAGTTAGTCTGTTCAATTTTTTTTTTTTATTTGGTGGCCTCCATGAATCTTCTTGTTGCAGAATAGGTGTTTTGATCTGACTCATGTTTGCAGAGACAGGTCTTGGTTTATGCCACATTCAATTTCTTCTCCTTTGCATCTACAAAACGTAATAGTCTATACTCATTATTCTCATTTCTCGCAATATTAAAGTATTTCTTAAGTAACTCCCTGTACATATTGTGATATACGTAATGAAAACAATTCTGATTTTATTAACATAAGAATTTTAAATTTAGATTATACAACTATGTGTATATATATATGTGTGTGTGTGTGTGTATATGTGTGTGTGTGTGTGTGTATAAAACTATGGTTTTAGATTTGTTAAAATATTTCTGAAGATGCAACTTATGAAGGTATTCTTTCTAGCCTAAGTAATCTTCTAATATTAATCCTCTGCTGTCTACAGTTAGGTGTGTCTGAGCTGAAAAATAAGATAGTTCTGTTGTTGATCACAAAACCATAACTACTTAACCCAGTGGATATATTCTTACTGGCCAGCAAACATATGAATGTGATCATCCTCTGAATGAGAGGTTGAGGAAGAGTTATAAGATTGTGTGGATTCCCTATCGATCTTCTGATTAATGGACTGAAGCTGATGAAAGTAGTTTTATTTTTTTTACAAGAAGATCTAGTCTTTTGTCTCCAATCTTTGTTCAGGATATGAATTTTCTCAAAAATCTGTTCTATTTTAGCAGATTGTCTACTTGTCGAGGATGGTCTACTGAAGATAGACTTTTTCTCTATACTTTTGTTTTACAAAATCCATGAATTATTTTTATTTTATTATTTCAAAAATTTTACATAGATTCTTGGGTTGTTCGGTAAGTTATGCATCTCTATGTCGAATGCTTAATATTTTCCTCCCATGATTTGGTCCGTGGTCTGATAGGTTCTCGAGGGTTACCTGAAAATGTGAAATGGAGGTTCTCGGTCTCGATATTATCCAAGTCAGCATTTGTTTGAGACTTGGTAGCAGTAACTGTCCCCAAAAGCAGTGTCGCTTATAGCAGGATCCTCCATACACAATGGTAATTTGGGGCACGAACCTTGGGTGTGCCATACCGCCTTGCATGCTATGTAGCACTATCCGAAAAAAGGGGATGTAGACATAAACCATTCCCACACTTGTATATAGCATTTAACAGATCATTAAGGGGACACGAAAAAAATACCCATAGCTACTTTCTAAAAGCAACCTCCAGAACAGAAGAAAATACCTTTACATTGAAATATACTAGAAGTGCTCTAGCTTAAGGGGTGCCTTACACCTTTGGCTAGAACAACTCTTAAGACTTTATTTAACCTTTTTGTTTACTTCGAATAGTTTTATATTTGATTTTCTCAGCTCTGGATTTGGAGTGATTAGATTATTTGTAGAGCTGGACTTGATTTTCAAATGTTGAGCTCTTTAGTCACAACTCTTAAATCCTAGCAATTAAAAAAAGCTTTCAAAACTAGAGAAGTGTTTTATAGAAGCTCATTATGTGCTTGTGTGATAAAATGAATGTCAATAAAGTCTACCTCTTTGTCAGACACGTCAAAAGGTGGCTTAGACTCCACGTCTATCATAAAGATAGAGTTGTGATTCTTCTCTTATGTCATCATCTTCGAAGTCACTTAAGTCCAATCTCCTATGTGAAGTTTTCTCTTGATGAAAGAAAATCTGTCATCTGTCTTGCTCAGAGACTTCTAACAAATTGTTGGATAAATCTTCTATATTGAATGTGTTTTAACTTATGTTTGTTTCACAAGTAGAGCATTTAAGGCCAAAGACTTTCCTTTTTTCAGTTTTGCATCTTGTTGAAGTTCTATCTTATAAACATTTAAGACTCATACTAGTTTCTCTAGAATAAAACTCTCCAAATTAACCTACAACCTCAATTATCTTGGTAAGCTTTTGAGGATTTTATAATTTTTTTTATATAATATTCTAAAAGATTGCAACTCGTTTGATATTATGGTTTGGAATATGTTAAACATGTTTTTGTATATTTTCATTCACTTCCATATTAATCATATAGTACTTTCTATTATTCCTTTTGATATTGGTAAAACCCTCTATTATTCCTTTAAACATATGTACCTTAGTATGTTCTTTAGTCAAAGCACACATCAAGACATTTCTAGCCTTTGAATTTAACAAATATCCGAACTCTTAGATTTTCTATCCATTTCACTGTTGGAAGCAATTTCTTTTCACCATCAACAGGAATTGTATTTTTTTGTAAAACAGAATAATTTTACACTAATAATGTTGTTATGATTTTTAAGGTAATTATGATACAATTCAATAAATTTATCAAACATGACAATTTGTCACTACAATGACAACAAGTATTTTTTATTGTTAGTGTACAATCTTTTCTCTATGTTTATATACACATGAATTTACTAACATATCTACTCACTTATTTTATAAAATAACTATTTTAACAGAGTATACCTTAAATATATTTATAAAATATTTGAAAGTATAGCTTAGTAAAATATTTATTTAAAAATATGATATTATATGAAAATATATTTCAATATACATTTGATAGTATGTGGCACTTGTCTTTATAATTTTTTTTATTAATTTTTCACTTACTAGTTCCATAACAATAATAAAGGAGATATTTTAATTGGTGAATATATTTTTGTTTTCCAAAATTACTACAGGATAACTATTAATTTTTTGTGAGACAGAAAAAGGTTTATTACTCGCACATTACAATTAAACAATATATTAGCTTTCAAATAATAATGTCGTTTAAAATCTAACGTTAATAGAATCTAATGCAATGCAAAAGGTTAATTTGAAAAAAATTAAAAAGTATAAATTATTTTTAAATATAATTTTATATTATGTAAAACATTTATGTTAGTTAAGCTTAAGTTAATTACAAAAGTAGAGTCGACTTATCTAATATTAAGTTAACCCTAACTTTTTAATAAATAAAAATATTTATTTTAATGTCGGATTAGTGTTGCTTACATTTAACCAATTAAAAAATATTTATCATAACATTAATTTAACCAATTATAAGATAACATAAACTATTTTTTTTAATAGATAATAGTGTCAGTTTATTTGCTTAGCCAAACGTTAATTAAAATAAAAATTATAAATAAATAAGATTAACATCAACAAGATTTAGTATCTATGTATATTTGGAACAATTAATAGGAATAGTGAATTATTTTAATCCAAAGGTTAAGATAATAAATTTCATTATTCATAATTTTCTTCTCATTTTTTAAAATAAATCTTCTTACTCATCTTATTTATCTACATTTATCTTATTTACTTACACATTAACATGTATTGTCTTTTTTTACATTCATTTTCTTCATTTACACTTTTCTTTTTTATTCATATTTATCTCTTTCGTTCACATTCATCTCCTTTAACCACATCTTTATCTTTTACGTACACTCACTTTTTTTTATTCATATCCATCTCTTTCATTCACTATTATTTTTTTGTTTTATTTTTATTGAAGATAGAAGTATTATAAAAAAAACATTTTCTTAAATTATTTTCATTAACATCGAATATATCAATGTAAATTAAATTTATATTAAAAATAAATTTCATTTAACATCAACTTAGTTAATAATAAATTAAATAAATTTTAAATAAAAGCACATTAGTATTGAGTTAACCAACTCAATTGCATATGTAAAAACAAATATGATTTATTTACTAAATAGGATAAAGTTTTCATGATTAGCATTAACTTTTAGTGACACTAAACACTAATTTTTTAGTAGTGGTATGACTACTCACAAATCATAAACTTGCATTTGAAGAAACCATTCTCTGTTCTCTATTTTTTAACTTTCATGATCGTCTTCCCTTCCAAGCAATAAAAAAAGTTTTATATTGTTATTTTATTTTAATATAATAAAAACACAAGAGTAAAATAAAATAGTGACACGTGCATATGTTTCAGCTGGTTCTTATAAAGCAACATAATAAAATATTGAATTTGGAGTTAGATGTTTGATAAACTTAGTAAAGTTGGTGAATGTGAGTACTCGGTTTAGGACTAGCAGATTCGATCTTATCGCATGTTGCTTGAGGCATGAAATATGAATAATTGAGCAAAATAATGTGACTGAAAATTCCACTGCATTTGATACCATTACATTTGAGTGATGCCATTGCTATCAATTTTGATGTGATTGTGTTATCGTTTTAAATGCGTTAGAACAACAGTATATAACATTAGTGGTACAACAGTTCTTACAAAACATGCTGTGAATCGATCTCTCATACTTTCTTTTAACATTTTAAAACAAAAACTGCTGTGTGATGATGATAGGTACAATATGCAATTTGTCTTTATTCATAAATAATCTCCAACAATACTTTATTTTGCTAATACAAGGGATAACCTTAAAATCCGAGACTGTATAAACTAATATGCACTTCATTGCGTGCTAAGCACGGGATTGTGTAAGTTTAAATATATCCTAATTAATTAATTCATTGCACTTTTTCTTCTTCTAAAAGATAAAAGAGTGTAACCTAGCAAAATTATTAAAAAACCAAGGATTGTTTTCTAAATAGTTATTTGATTATAAACTAATTTTTAATATATATATATATATATAAATCATTAAATAGAAATCAATTTTAAAAATAAAAAATAATTAATTATTATATTAACAAAATTATATATAATTTTAGAGACTACAAAAATTATTGATATTTAAATTAATTTTTATTATTAATAAATAATTTCTAAATTGACATCTAATTAGATATCAAAGTTTTAGATACCAACTTTAAAATCTAAATAATTGGTAGCTAAAACTTAGGTATTTCTAATTAGATACCAATTTAAAAACTATTTATCAATAATATAAACTAATTTAGATAACAATAATTATTTTAGTTTTTAAAATAATATCTAATTTAGTCACTATAGAAATTAATAATTTTTTTTAAAATTAATTTTTATTTAATGATTTTTTAGTAATGAAGCTTTATGAGGTGACATTGTTGAGAATAAATTGATGATGTATTAATGGTGGTGATAATGAGAAAAAAATAGTTATTTGTAAGTTCATGTATTTTTAAAATAATTTTTTATTTATTAGATGGTTTTATTCTATTTTAGATAACCATTCTATTACATTTGTATTTTCATGAATTGGTGATGAATAATGCTAAAAATAAATTTATAAGACCATAGTGGATGAAGTCGAAAATAAATTAATCATTTATTAGTAAATTTTAGATATTTATATAAATATTAATTGTGAATAATTTAGTTAAACTATGACCCGCATGAACACTACTTAGAGCTCTTAAATAACAAATATTTAATGAAGTAAAATCTTAAAAATGACAAATATATACTTAAATGATGTTTAAATTATAATTAAAGTTTATTTTCGAATGGTGATATCCACAATCCATTTTTCAGTTTCCTTTCTATATTTTTTTTCCCCTTTTTTAAACTCTTTACAACTCCATTTACTCCTATCATAACCAATTTTTCTTTTTCTTTTTTTCATGTTCCTCTTCAAAACAAATACAAGAATAATTCTTTAAAAATTATTAATAAATTAATTTGTTTAAGAACATTTTCATTTTAGAAAAAGGTAATTTATTTAAGCACATTTTCATTTTAAAGAAGGTAAAATTTGTATTATATCACTTTTTATATAAATTTCAGTGACAATAAGTTTTAAAATGTCAAATTTAATAAGAAACTAAATTTTTTTAAAATTTTATTATATATATTAATCATTATTGTAAAATAAAGTTATGATGAAATGTTTTAAGACATACATCATTTTAAATAGTAATTTACTGAAAATATTTAAATGATACAAAAATTCAAAAGACGGATTAATAACTAAATTTTTTAAAATTTTAACATAACAATATAATATAATATTTTTTAGCATGAATTTATTATTATATAATTTATCATATATTAAATGTTAATTTTATCATTAGACACACACACACATATATATATATATATATATATATATATATATATATATATTGTACTCATGCTATATTAGCATTTAGAATTTCATAGATGAGTAATAAATTTTAACGTGGTACTCATGATAAAAAAAATATATTATATTAGAATTTTAAAAACATTTAGTTATCAATTAGTATTCGTTTTTTTTTTAATTTTTGAAATATTTTTCAATAAGTTATAACATTTAAAATAATTAATTTTATTAAATCTAGTGGGAACAGGCTATGTATTCACATTTTTTATTTATCTTTTTTGAATTTTTTTTATTCTTCACAAATTAATTTCTTCCACATTTTTTTATTTTTCTTTCTTTGATTTTTTTTTTCAAAAATAAATTCAAAACATTAAAATGAGAAGTTAAAAAAGAATACGTGAGATTAATGAAGAAATGGGGAATGGTAGTTAAAAAAAATATTACATGTAGAAAAGAGAAAGAATGAAATTTTAAAATTTTAAAACTGCTTATACCAAATATTTTAAAATTTTAAAATTAAAAAATTATTTTATTAACTTTTAAAATTATAAAATGTTCAAATAACCTTAATAAATTAATAAAATAAAATATTAAGCAAAGATAAAATAAAAAAATAATTTAGAACAAGTGAGGAATCCCTTTATATATAGGTATAGATAACTGTTAAAATAGTTTTATCATAATTTTAATTTTGTAATAATAATCAAACTTTTTTCAATTTTAGTTTTAATATAATATAACTTTTTAAAAATATTATATTTTAAGATTTTTTTAATGAAGGTTAATATCATAATTTTTTTAAAAACCGAAATTACAGTATAGGTAAATGAGAATGGATTGTGAGCATCATTAAATTAAAATATACTTTAATTACTATGAAAATATCACTTAAATATTTATTATGTTTTAAAATTTTGGTTTATTAAAAGAAAAATTTAAAAGGTTTATGCATATAATGCATAGATTAGCAAAAGAAATTCACAACGAGAATGACAATAAATTGAGTTGTTATTATAAGTATATCTATATCACCTTGGTCAATTAGTAGTCCATCTTAGAGTACCGTAAAAATATATACACATTTCTCATTTATTATTTATGTATTGTGGTGTAAATAATAAATTGGTGATGATGAATGACCATAACAATAAATTAGTCATTTATTTGTGAATAATAAATTTACGTGAATTTATTATTGATTGATTTGTGTGAGTAATAAAAAAATAATGGGACCATTTTAGATTATTATAAGAGTGTATAACTTTTTCTGATAATGAATAAATTTTGAGTGAAAATTTTTTTTTTGAATTTTAGATTTATTAAATATGATATTTTAAGTTTTCTTACATGAAGATTAATACAATAGAATTTTTTTATTGTAATATAAAAAAAATCCAAAAAGGTATTACGTAAAAAATGGAAAGAAAAACAAAATTATAAACTGATTAAAAAACTTCAAACAAAATAACACATTCAGATATATGTGAAAAAAAAGAAAAAGAACTTGATATATAGATATGTAATACATAATGATTTGTAAATAAAAAAAATAACAAAAATTCATGTTGACATTTTAAAAGAAAATAATATTGTTCCAAACAAAGAAAACACTATACAAAAACAAAGAAATGGAAGAAAGCAAGCAAATAACACATTAGATATTATTATAAGGAAACATTCCAGTTCAGATTTAAAGAGAATATAATTATTAACAAAAAAAGAAAAACATTATACGAAAAAAATATATATCACATTCATATATGTAAAAAATATACGCATTTAGAAAGATAATAGGTAAAAAAAATGAACAAAGAAAAAATTCTAAACTGACATTAAAAGATGTAAAAAATATCAAACGAAACAACACATTCAGATATGTAAAAAATAGAAAGAGAACTTCCTATAAAAAAGATTTAATACAGAATAAGACATGAGATATTATAAGAAAATATTTCAATTGACATTTAAAAAGAAAATACGCGTTACAAAAAAAAAGGAAAACATTATACAAAAATATAAGACACAAAAAAAGTATTTCCAAAAAGGCAATAGGTTAAAAAAAGGAAAGAAAGAAAAAAAAATCTGAACTATGACATTAAAAAATTAAAGAATATGATAAAAATATCAGTTGGCATTTAAAGAGAATATAAAAAGTTACAAAACAAATAATTTTTTTATACAAAATCATCAAGAAACAGAAAAACTAATTATTTCCAGAAATGTGATATTAAACCAATTGAAAGAAAAAACAAAATTCTAAACTTATATTAAAAAATCAAAAAAATTCAATCGAAATGACAGATAGATATTCCTCAAAAACAGTTAAGAACTTGATATATAAATATGTAAAAAAAATGAGTTCACATCTTAAAAAAACAATATTGTTTCAAAGGAAGAAAGAAAATATACTAAAAAAACAAAATGGAAGAAATAAAATATATAAAACATATACTTATATTACAGGTGATGCAGTAATAATGCAGAAAAAAATAGGAATAGTCGATTAGAAGAAGAAATGAAACTATCTGAAAAAAAGAAAGTGATTTACGGATTCAAAAGATTTTTCACTCTCCAAGATTAAACAATTAATTTTTGAAAAATTGGTAAGACAATACAATTTTAAAATTTTGAAGTTCGAAGTATGATCGACGTGCAAATACAAAATTCAATTAATATACACATATAGCCAAAAATATAAATATAAATATAAATGTAATAAATGATAAATATGTATAAATTTAGAATTGACGTGCAAATACGAAATTCAATGAAATATGCATAAATGAAATGTAAATATGATTAAATTAGATATTGTAATATTCTTATACACTTAAAAAATATTACAACATTTAACAATGAAAAACTTTGTGCAGAATTGTTTAAAGTTAAATATTTTCCTTATATGAAGTTAAGTCGTAAATAGAAGATAAAAAAATTTTAGTTTAAAAACTATTTATTAGTAAGAAATTAATTTAAAAATTAATAATTTTTTTATTTATAAAATATCTTTAATTTAGTTAATATAGTAATTAATTATTTTTTGTTTTTAAAATTAGTTTTTATTTAATATTTTTTTATATTGATATTTGTTAGAGAAATTAAGTAGTATAAAATATGTGTTTGAGTAGTGAACAGGGAGAATGGGAAATGTTCATGTGTGGGAAATGAGAGAAGCATTGAATTTATTTTTTTAGTGGTACACGAGTCTCTTTTTGTAATTGTGTGTACATAATTTAAAATGACTAATAGGAGAAAGAAGATGTGTATATATGATTTTAAATATTTTGAGCACATCGAAATTCACAGAGCATTTACTATTTGAAAAGATTTCTCAGTATCCAAGATAAAACAAATAATTGTATAATTTAAGAAGAATTAAACAATCACTTAAATCATGTTAAAACAATTTTCCATTTCCAACTCTTATCCACCTTCAAATATAGAAAACATATGATTTAAAATTCAAATTAAGCAAATATATATATATATATATATATATATATATATATATATATATATATAAAGAACATAGAATTTGAAATTCAAATTAATTCAAAAGAGATTGTTATAAAAAAAATGTCATGAAATAAAATTACCACAAAATTATTCTCCTTTTTGTGTCTTTTGTCATACAACTCACATCAATTTAGTGTTGAACTTAAAAGAAAATATCAACAAGTATCTCAAAATAATAATGACACTACGTACATTACATCTGTATATTTATAAATATAATTTTACTTTAACAAACGTGATTTCAACTATAAAGTTATATTTTTTTAGTTGTTTCCTCTTCACAATGGACGTTGTATTATACCTTGTTCAATCAATACAATTTTGAACATACACCTTAACAAAATACAAAAATATAAGAATGTAATAGAAAATCATGAAACTTTATACATTAACCAATAACAGAATAAAATAGTATATATATACACATACCATAGTATATCTTGAAAACCTTTATCTTGGCAAAATATATACTTATAACAACATTCTCAATTTCTTCAGATAAAAGAAATGCATTCATTTCATCCACATAAATTGGGAAAAATAACATTAGCTATTCGTATTCAAAAAGAAAATAATATTCTAAAATGTTTAAATTAAACATAATAAATCACTCATCAACCTCTATGCAGATGATTGTCTTTTTTGGTCTTTATAACTCTCTTTCAGTTACAACTCATGATATCTACATAAAATAAAAACTTCATTAAATTTCAAAAATATAATTAACTTCATATGAAAGTTAACTTCAAATTTCAACCATAAAATGAGCCATATCTTCTTTACTTTTTTGACGAATTTGATCTTTTTTATTTAAATTTTCTTAAACTCTCACATGATAAAAAATTCTTTTCGTACCCCATGAATTTTATATTTATAGATCCTTAAATTGTTATATTTATAGATGTCCTTTTTTTCCGTTTCCATCAAAGTCATCTCCTATCTAAACTATATTGATCTAACAAATAATTAATTATATAAAGCACCCAAATTTATTGAATCTCAATTTTTAACAAAAATGAATAAAAAGTTTTAATTAGTATAATTTAAAAAAGAAAATGTTATAAAATATAATAAAAATGTATAAGCATTGGAAAAGTATATGGTGTTAGTGTAGATTAGCATATAGGTTTTTGGATGCACATTGTTCCCTGGTAGGTGAAAGTACAGAGGTAGCAACACATAGGGACAGGGAGAGGGAAAAAGAAAGAAAAGAGAAGAAAGGGGAAGAGAAGGTGAGAATGAATTAATAAATAAAAAAGTGGTTGGGTTGGGTGATTTCATTGAGGGTTAAGCTAAAAGCATTGACTGTTGTTTGCGGGGAAGACAAAGAGAACCACCCCAACGTGTGAAACAAAAATGCCTTCTTTCATGGCCCACCCAAAAGGAAATTAAAACACTCTTTGAAAACAACATCAACGGGAAATGCTCGTCATCTTCTTGGGAACAACCTTCTTCTCCCTTTCTCTCACTCTTTCTTATAAACTCACACCACCATCATCATTATTATCTTCTTTGAGGAACCAATATCACCATTGTCATGAGCATATGAACATCAACATGGACATGATGAAGAAGAAGAAGAAGAAGTTGTTCTTGGGTGGCGCCAGTTGGAACAAAAATGCCATTGCAATTCATGGGGGGTCTGTGGAGATTCATTTTCGACCGTTTGATGATGTTTTTTGCCACCAACATGGGCGAAAGACGCGGTTTTGAGGAGGAGGGATCTCGTTTCTGGTGGAGAATTCACCACTGGAAGATTAGGCGTACATGGGAAAGCCAGGCATTTTTTCAACCTCATATCATCAACTTTTATTTTTCTTTGATTTTCTTCTCTGTTGCAATTCATTCACCATCACTTTTTTCATATTCAGTAACCCTTAGAAAATAGCTCCTGCTACAAGACATTTGTAAACCGTTCAAGAACATCAATGCTTATCAAATTATAACAGTGAAATAAAGATCTGTGGCTGGTTTTCCATGTCCCTCTTCATTTGCATGTTACTCTCTCTCTCTCCTTCCCTCTCTCTTCTTGTGTATGTCCAGATTATTATTACTACACAGAATTGATTAGGTTTAATGGGTGAGAATCAAGATTGAT
This sequence comes from Phaseolus lunatus, assembly GCA_013389735.1. Classification (NCBI taxonomy): domain Eukaryota; kingdom Viridiplantae; phylum Streptophyta; class Magnoliopsida; order Fabales; family Fabaceae; genus Phaseolus; species Phaseolus lunatus. The sequence continues at coordinate 50,418,584 of CM023864.1, forward strand.
GAGTTTTTTTTTTCTTCTTCTTCTTCTATGTATTACGTAATCAATTTCTTTTGTTTTGAGATCACAAATAATAAAAGGGTAATGTTGTGGGTGATTTGCAAGCCTATATTTGGGGGAAAATCTACATAATTAGGAAGTTGTAAAACATAGATGTTTCTGCTAAAAGCCTAAACTTCGTTTTCATTATTTTCTACAAATTTTTTGCTTCATTAGTTTGTCGGTAACACTGCATTATTTCTCGTGTTTTGATAATTCAAAAACCCCACCTAACAAAACTTCGCATGTTTCAAAGAAAAGACGATTTAACCAATGGAATAGACGACCACTAGTTGATGTATGTAGTAATTATATAGATGTGCATGTGCTTTGATTATTTAGGTTTTTGGCCAATGGTTCTACCAATTAATTACGTCTCTAAACGCACCAACTAATAAACATTTAATTAATTAATCTTCCGCTAAATCTCATCTAAATTTATTCTTATTTGTTTGATTCTCAAATTTACACGTCTTCTTCTCAATCTAACACCCAAATCCTGAGTTCATTCTCTCCAATAATACCTTTTTGTTATTTTAAGCCTTTAAGTTTATAGTTTTATATAATTTGGGAATTCTTCTTCTTACAATAGTACCTCGATACTCTTACGTATAGTGGTCAAATTATTACAAATTTATTTCATTGCTTTCTATATATAATCTAAATCTTTGTCTTCATATGTTTTTGGATAAAAGGATTGACGGAGATGTAAAGAGCTAAACGTTACTAATTAAACAAGTGTAATCTCAAAGCATGGAATCAAAAGACATCAATATTTTACCTTGTAATTAATGAGTGAAATTTGACAAGAAGAAAATATATTTTTAATCTCACTAAATATAATTTCCTCAAAAAAATATTAGTAAATATAATTCAGATTTTATTTTTCCAAACCTCATTTTCTGGACGGTGATATTATGAAATGTTAAAATATATAAAATAATCGCAACCACTAAATAATATGACATGCATCCTATAATATTGTGTCACATATAAAAAAAAATGATTATCTTATAGTAGCTGACATGACATGCCACTACTAAGTGATTATTTTAGAAAAGTTAAATAAAAGGGCACTCATAATTTGATATAAATAAATAAAAAGTTGAAAGAACAGCCCCTATATGTACTCATAATTATAATAACTAATAACATGAATGATAAGCAAATTACCTTGTGAATTCTTCAATATAAAATGTACTCCTAATTCTTTAGAGAAAGAAAAAAAAATACCAAATATGACTCGTAAAAAAGGAATTGCTAGTTTATATACATGCTCCCAAAGCATTACAAGATTAGGTTTTGAAAATGTTCACATGAATAGTGTTTTAATTAATTATTTAATCATTTCCTACGTCAAAAGATTAATTTGATAACTAAAACTGCAGAAATGCTTAATGATTGAGGTACAGTGTAAAACCTGATAGGATTTGACACGAGAAACAGAAACTAGAAAACAATAATTATTACATATATCAGTTAAATCTGATTAAAGTTGACGCTGCCTCATTATAAAACTGGTGGGGTCTGCATCTTTCATATTTGACATAGGAACTACTACGTTCACGATACCAAACATGTTTTCTTTTAATATTTGATCTTCACCTTTCACTTTTTTTATATAGATGCTTCTTACCACCATCTTAACAGCCATGGAAAACAATTTCTAACTACAGAATATTATTTAAAGAGAAAGGGAAATGCATATATGTGAAAAAGAGAGAAAGGCATAAAAGTGATTTTAAATATAAACTTTAGTCAGAGATTTTTTGTGCATAATATTTTTTACTATTTATTGTCTTCACCTTCTCTGTTTATACCACCATCATGGTGCATGGTTACATATAGTACTCCTATCAATTTTCATATCACAAATTGTTGAATTTGCTTTTAAAGAGTAATAAATGCTGCACTGTACTTCAAATTTGGATGCATATATAAAAATTTTGTTCTTGGTAGAGGTAATTAATCCTTTTCAGAATTATACGGCATACATTACGCTCGAGGAACTTGTTGACTTTCTTTTTCTCCCATGATATTCTTACAATTGTCTCTAGCAACACATATTTTTTTCTTTCAACATTTTTTTTAAATAAATTCAAATTAAATTAGAGGATTTATCAACTCATCATAAAAATGAGATCAGCTCAATTTTTTTGTTTGAAGTGCTCAAAGAGGCAAACACTTTTGTTCCTATTGTTGCTGGCTTGTTTGAACGAATGATCATTTAACACAAGTGCCAAATATATAAGGTCCATCGCATGGATACCTACGAATACAGAATACATGTACAAATATATTAATTTAAAATTAAGTTAATTTATTGATATTAGAAGGTATATTTTAAATTTAACTCAATCTTAAAAAATTAGTTATAAAATAAGATTTATATTCACTTTATATATTATTAAATATTTTTATCTTTATTACACTATATCTCTAATCATTAAAAAAACTAATACTAATTAAATAAATTTAAAAAAATTATTGAGATTCAATATGTTAGTATAATACTTTAGAAAAAGTGTATTGCAAACTAAAACAATAAAAAATTATATTTATGAGAAAATAGAAACATTGAACTTTAGTATATGAATATTAGTGAAAAAAATATATTATAAGGGGAATTGAATAGAAGCATGAGAGCTTAGATGTAGTAATGAAGGAGATGAGAGATTGAAAGGGTATGTCATGTAGATGTCATATGGTAAAGTGGGTTTATTTAAAGTTTTGAGTTTTTGAGGTTTTGGGGATTGGGAAGGAGAGACATTGAACGACAGAAATGCCTGGAATTCTGTACGCGATTAAAGCTTGTCAAACTGGGTTTTGTTTAATTTTGACATTGTGTTCCATCCCTTTCACACAGGGATTTAATAATTTTGTCCCTATATGTCTCTGACTGTTTGCACGTGTATGCTTGTTTCTTCATTTCAGAGGTAATTAATTTGACTTCATCCTTCTTCAATCCAAAACCAGGGTTTCTTGGAAAACTTTGACTCATTCAAACCACGCCGATGCATCACAACACTCACTCATCAATACTGTTCAAAATCAACTGGTTTGCCCCAGGTTGGTCGTGTTTTCATCTCAGCAAAATTTCACAATGCCACCACCCTCCAACCCTCTTCACATGCAATATACCCTTCAAAAATGAAGAAGCAGCAAGTCAAACTCCACAAGCTTGGTCATGGCTTGCTAGCTTCATCAACCATTTGTTGGAACATGTATTCTTCTTACCATCATATTTTATTTTATCAGCATATACATAAACAAATTTTCATGTACATGGAAATAGATTTCTATTTAATAACCCATGCTCTGTGTAACCAAGTTTCATAAAAATCGCTATGAGATTTGTGTTGTTGCTTTAATGAACAAAGTTTACTATTGTTGCAGTTTTCTTGGGAGTGGTAATTCAAATAAATATTGGAGTTTCTCTTTTTTATTTGGTTTAAATTTTCTGCTGTGATTCAGTGTTTTGGTAGACTGGAAAATTGGATAATCCGAAAATTTTTTTAAAAATATTTGTTTCAGATTATATATTTATACGTTTTTAAGTATTTACAAACTTATTCCTTTGTTTTTATTGATTGATTGTCTGATTTTATGTATGAGTTGAGATACCCATTTTTATTTAATAACTCATATTTTTGTGTTAAGTTTCTTAAAAATCAAAAGTGAATATGATTAAGAAATAATCTTAAAATTTTGTAAAAGTTTGAAATTTTTTTAAAATATTTCATTTTTTTTAAAATTTTTTTGTTAATAAAAAAATTAATTAGTAATAATATTTTTTTAGTTAAAATCCATGCTTCTTTATTCTCATATCTATATCTGTATGTATAATTTAGAAATTTGTTCTCTATATTAGTAGGGCTACATGTATGACTCTGTAGGTCACAGGTATCTGAGATGTGAGAGTACATGTGGGTACAGATTGTAATGTGAAGAAACAAGTTTTGTATTATTGAGTATATATCACGTTTATACATAAGCTTATCTCACAAGCATTGAATATGAATTCACTTTATAAATGATTAGGATGAAATAAATGATTAAATTTTGTTGGAAGATATTAGTGTCGATGAAAAGTCAATATTATGTAATTATAGTTGACGTTATCTTTTACATTGGTGTTGGCTAAGTTTTGGTGTCATGACCGACACTGATGCATTTCATCATTAAACAAACATGTTCTAAAGAAGTACATTGGGGTTGTAACAAAATGTTGGCTTGGTGGGCCTTCGGCTGGCTCCATAGATAAAAAAATTTGAATCCTAATTGGCATAATTGTGTAAACAAAAAACCTAAATTCCTTCCATAATTTGAAATCACAATTCCATATGCATTCAAATTATAATTTTATCCTTTAAAATTGTATTCTTGATTATTTCGGAACTTATAATACACAATAATCTTCTATTTCATATATACATTATGGATTATACATTTTAAAATATATCCTTTATATTTTAAATTATACAATATAAAATATATTATTTATTAAATTTTATTTTTTTATTTACAAGTCATTTAATACAAAATAAATTATTTTAATATAAAATAATTTTTTAATAGTAACAATATTGATGTAATCTAAGTACATATTTCAGATAAATAATAAGAATATGTCATATTAATGATTAAAAATTATCGTATAATAAATTTTTTAATTTTAAAATACAAAAATTAAGTACATAAAGAAAACTATATAAGACTTATGTCTTTATCGTCCACCTTGTACGATACGTGAAAATCTGGTGTAAATGGTTCCTTCATTTGTGATGTCATGGGTTATCTAAAATGCACTAGATTTCGTCTCATGCTGAAGTACCTTCTAACACATGTTCATAATCAATCATGTGTTGTAGGATGCTGATGATCCTTCTGAATATATTCTGCCTTCATTTAAATGACATTAAATACTTAAAATATTAAATCAAATAACCATGCTAAAATAACAATAAATATAGAACAAAGAGAAATTACTCATCAAACAAGCATGTTTCTACTATAAGGTCGGTCATGTATCGACATCATTCGAAGCATGTGGAAGATGATGTGGCAATACAAGCGATTTATTTTCATCTCGCCCATGAAGTAAGTATGGGTGTGATACTGATTTAAACTAATGCATGTATATGACTACACATGTCGATGAGTGTGAAGTCAGTGTTACACCAATAACAAGGTGGTTGTCAAAGTGCAAACATCAATCATCAATAATAACATATACATCTACTTGTACCTAAACTAGCGCAACATACGCTCCGACAATGGTGTTTTGAGTAGGTCTTGAGCTGCATATATCCCGAGAACAAAGACATCACCTCAAACGGCCTATTAGGATGATGGTCTTCACAAAGAGTTTAGGTCACTCCGACATAGGTAACACAATCTCTAGATGTGCATAATGCCAACTATGCGTATATGACATTCGGTCACATAACATGATGCCCAATGGATAATATTTTGATATGTGGAATTCATCCCTCTCCTCCTCTTCCTTAGGAAGTGCTCATATATCTATGTTTGTTTCATCATGAACAAAACATTATTGATATATTATTTACCTATAAAAGTGTGACATAACCTCCCAACTGCTTCATCTCAGTAAAGATACTATCCTCCATTTAGTCAAACGTGTGGTGAGTGTGGCTGCTCCCATGCATACCTACCGCCCATCCCTAGATTACTGAAAAGAGACAAGTATGACACACTAATATATTTCACACTTTTATCTACAAATTTTGTGCACTCAACAAGGTGCAACAAATAAGTCTGAGTTACATACTCCCATCTTTGGTGGATGATGCACTCCTTCTACACCTGGTGCAGCCAACTCAGTCTGACATGAGCACCACAACACTGTCACAACTATGTTGTGGTATCACTAAACTCCACCGCAAGGAGCTCAACCAACACTAATGATGTTGATGTGAAATCCAACACTACATACGAAAAAAAACTCTTCAGGGAGATGTAGGGATGACAACCCATCCCGCATTTGGTTCGTAAAATGCAAGTCGGGTTGGTGCGCCTCCACATAAAAAATGAGGGTTGATTTTGTTGGTCTACCCCACTTAGGGGCTAGCCCGGATAGGCAAAACGATTTTGAAAAAAATTATACATTCAAATGTATCTTAATGAAATTTCATTCATCATAAAAAAATAAACTTGTTGAACAATAAGATTACTTTGACTAGCTTTCCCAAGAACCCATGCATGCATCTAGTCCTTCAAAATTATAAGAAACAAAACTCTTACACCATACTTGCCTCTAATTCAACCAAAATGACATGAATACTTATTGGACTGCAATTTACAGTTGTTATACCATAGCTTGGAGGTTCCCACAATTGCATTATCATATCAAACATGGCCAATTTAATTACATCTTCCTTTTCTATTCATGGGTAAACTATATGGTAATAAGTGTTAGATTTAGGGATTGAAATTTTAAGATATGTGGGTTGATCTACCTCATCCCGTACTTGACCGACACAAGTTACGAATTTTACGGGAAAGACCTAAACGGATCAATAGATTAAAATATTCTATTTGTCTCGTATTTTTTTCTATCGAATTACGGGTCGACTCATTCTATATATTCATCCTTAGAAAAATACAATAATTCAGATACATTATCCATAATCATCCCATTCATAAAAAGATGAAAAGTTTGTAATACGTTTCAATTTATAATTGAAAAACAAATATATATATATATAATCATATTATCTTCACGTTGTTTTTAAGATTTTATCTTTGTTGTTTATCTATTTTATTTTCTTTTAAGTTATTAAACATTAATATCAAAGTTTTAATTTAAATTATTTTTAAAAATAATATCTTTTGTACATATTAAAAGATAATTTTAAATATAATAAAAGTTAAATTGAGTTATCTAAACTAAGAATTTAAAGTTTAAAAATATTCTAAAATTTATTTATTTTTCATCAAATACTACCTAAACGAATTTGAAATATCTTTTATCAAAATTATCTATATATAAATTTTAAAATAACTATTATAAAAGAAAATAACGCATTGTTTTTTGCTTAGATAAACAACCTGCCTCTATATAGAATAAAACTTTTCAGAAGAAAAAGAAAAAAGATCAACACCCATTTGCATTCTCGTATCCAAACCTGGGAGACAGAGAAAGAGTCTGTGTGAGAGAGAATGGACGCCATTGATTCCGTCTTCGATCCACTCAGAGAATTTGCAAAGGACAGCGTGAGGCTCGTGAAGCGCTGCCACAAGCCCGATCGCAAAGGTAAAACCCTAATTCCAATTCCACTTCTTCCTTTTCAATTCGATTCGAATCTATGTGCACTGGATCCTGATTTTTCCGATGCATTTTGTATTTTAGAATTCTCCAAGGTTGCCGTGCGTACCGCAATTGGTTTCGTCGTGATGGGGTTTGTGGGTTTCTTTGTGAAACTCATTTTCATTCCAATTAACAACATTATCGTCGGATCTGGTTAGGTAAATTATACTACTTCACACAAAAATGTTTGTTTTTTTAATTGTTTGTTATATGTCTTTTTTCGGCTACCTGGATCTCTCTGTTTATTTTCTGCTAAGTTAGAGATCGTCATTAAATTTGTGTGTATAGATTTTAAAAAAAATATTTGAAGGGCTTGTTTGGTTGGTTGATTGGGAAGAAATATTGTTTCAGTTATTAGCATTATTTTATCATGATTGCATTTGCATCTAACTATATGATGTGATGGATTGAAGCCAATATGGCTTCTATTCGATTGGATACCTAATGATGTGTGAACTGGATACCTAATGATGTGTGAACCGTGTGGAATATTTTTGTGTAAATCCCTGTGCTTGGAAATTTTATAATGGCTCAGACAGTTTTCATTCTTTCTATTGATTGATTGATAAGTGTAAGTGACGAAGTAAATTATGTTTTTTTTAAGTAAAATTGAAGTTAAATAAATAGATTAGGTGCTCTGTTTGGTACATTTGATCGTGTCAAGCAAGCCTATTGAATGGGAATGGTTGAGTTTTTGTTTGATTGAGGTTCTTTATATGCGTATGATGATATGAATGGGTGTACGATGACGGCAACAAAGTTAGAATCTTGAACCTTGTGCATGTTACTCAAATTCTCCACCTAACCCACCACCACTCCTTCCACTAAGCCGACCTTACTGGGATCAACTTCTGATTTTGCCCTGATCATATTATTGTCTAGATTAGATGGCATGGTAATAAAGAACGGTGAATTCCCTGCTCAAGTCTCTTCTTTCTATAAAACAAAATTCAGACACAGTATTTAGCCGATGTACAAGAGTTGTTTTCTTATATTTGTGCTTCCTGATGGAATTTCAACGAAAAATTATGGGGTTCATGGAGTTTGAGGTTGAACGGGGTTGAATGCCAAATCAAACATGTATTTCAATGAACTTTATGATATCTCTATTGGCTTTTAGGGTGCATAACTTTACTAGTTTTTATCTTGTCATAGTGCTTGCCGTTTGCTAATTGGCAGGTGACTTTCCCATCTTTGACTCTGTTATGTTCTAGGTTGTTCTTGCTTATTTTGAATAGTATTGCTTTTGATTTAAATTTTAGAATTTTTTTGAAGGGCCAATAACTAGATGAATTAATTGGTTGCATGGTAAAATGGTTTTCATAAGATAAATTCTACTGTCGTTATTTTCCAATGAACATACATGACAATAAGGTGCTACGATTTCATATTCAAACATCTGAGGTGGGGTGTGGGTGTGGGTGTGGTGGGGTTATTTTATGGGTACATGTGTAAGAGATTATGCATATCTATCCCCTCGGGGGCAATGTGAGAGTATTATCAAATAAATTGTTGTCGAGGACACTATTATGGAATTTCTATTTTCTTTGAAAAGGCATTTTTAGATAGTCTGGTTTTGTAACAATTCTCATTTATTTTGTCTGTTTCGAGATGTTGGCTGTGTTATTGATGAAATTGTGTTGAACGAAGTGTGCAAAATGAATGATTTAAATAAACCTTGGTTTTCTCCACAGGGTAAGGGGAACTGCAATCGCCTCAGGACTTCAAGGTGTCAAGAAAAAGGAGGCAGAAAGAATTCCCCCATGAATAGATAATTATTAATCTTAGTTCTGTCATATTTCATTTTTTGTTTTTCCTTATTACTGGAAGGAAGCAAGGAAAGTTTAAGGAAAGTTTGTGCTTTCTTTTGTTATATATACCTTTGACACATTGTTTTGATTTAGGATAAGGAGGAAGAAGGAATGGTGAAACTGTAGCTTTGTTTTTAGTCCATGTTAACTGTTTTCTTTCTTTTATGATCAATTCATGCTTCAACAGTGCAGCTGGCTATTTATTGGCCGCTCAACTGAATCCAAATTTAAAGTTTAAGAAAAGAAATACTTTCCTGTCACATGTAATAATTTTTTTTATCTTTTTTCAACAATCTCTGTAATTAATCAGGAGTTATTCATCAAGAACTGTTAAAGTTGATCTGAGGTTGAACAATATGAATATCTTTTCATCATAGCATTTTGTAGGTTTTTTCTTCCATCATCGATATCTTGCTTTGCACCCCTTAACCTTGTGAAATAGCTAAATTGCTTTTAAATGTTTTTCAAACTTTTTTGTACTTTCACAAAGATTATATCTTTTTCGGAAAGAATTAACAATCTTTATGAAAGGTAGTTTTGAAAACAAAATTAAGACTCCTACAAAATACTATTTCGTAAACAAATTTAATAGTCTTGCACGAAAATATCATTCTAGAATATTCTCTGAAGAGATTTATCATTTACAAAGTGATTTTCCCTAAACAATTTAGAATTCATTCTGGAAAAGTCAGTCTGAAACAAAACTTTTCAATAGTAACACCAAATTAGGCACTCATGAGACACTAAAGTAGGCACCAAATTTCAATAATAACGTTTTACGTAGTGAGACTTAACAATAGTTCTGAATTAAATTTTAATAAAGGGAATGACTAAGAATTGAAATTTACCGGCATGATCATACCTTTTTGTTATGATTGGAAAATATGTGAGAACTGAGACATGAAGTAGAGATAATATTGAATTAAACTTATAGAAAAGATAGTAAAAAAAAAGTGTGGGAAGTTAGTAACTACATAAATTCAAGTGAAAATAAAAAAAGTGAAAAAAAATTGATATTTTCCATTATTCCGGGATAAATTCAAAACTGTTACAGAAAAGCTCATTTTGTATGAATATTTGGTATGAATGTTAAGTTGCTTCTAAAATGACATTTTCAAGAGTGTTAATTCGTTCCAGAAGGAATTAAATTTTTGTGGGAAGAAAAGTGAAATTGGAAAAACAGTCAAGGGTAACTCAGTCATTTAACATTTTTTGAGATACAGAATGAGATTCTAAGGCCCAATGAACGTATAAAAACAGCATTTGGCAAAATAATGTGGATTAAAAATCCATTCAAATTTACGAACTATCTAACATTTCCTTTTTTATTATTATGCTAAAATTAAAATATATGGATTTGAACATTGTAAGATAATTAATATTTTCAAAAACAGCAATGTTTTTAAAATTATTTTAAAATAGTTTTAATCCCATAAAACCAAAAGCATTAATTATTAATTATATTAAAATGAAATCAATAAATATTTAATTTAACATATTCATTGTATTCATGAATAATTTAAAATAAAAACTCTAAAACAGTTACTCACCTTAATTATATACATTTTTCAAATTAACAATTCTGCTCCTCGCTTTAAAAAAAATCCTTTTTCCACATCTATGTAGAAGAATACACAAAAAGAAAAACTAACAATAAATGAATCATTTTTGTTACTTTATGGATCTTCTCACTTTCAAAAATTAATCATCTTTTAAAAAAGTATGAATATTAAAGAATTTGTAATATAAAAGTCTTAATTAAACAACTTCCAATAAATTTTATTTTACTTTAAAAATATTGTATTTGATTAATTTCTTTTTTCTAAGTTTTTATTATAAATTTAATTTTTTTATGGCAGAGATATTAGACTTAAATTTTTATTGATGATAAATCAATATGATACACTATTTTTGGATAAATGATCATATCAGTATAATCAATATCAATAATTTTTTTTTTTAGTATAATAAAAAAAATCTACCGTTTAGTACAATCTTAACTTTGTTAGTTTTCTTTTTGAATTATCTTAATAGTTGAAGTAATTGAATGATTATTTAATATTGACACGTGTTTATTAAATTTTTTTTATATTAATTACAATTAACTTTTGAAAGGAGTCTTTTTTTATTCTTTATTTTTTGTTGTGTAAATTTAATCCTAAATGATTTCTTCAAAATTATTTACATATTAATATTAATACTTTTATAATAAATATGTTAGATAACTAATAAAGACCAAACATATATTCAATTATCTCCATTATTAACAAAATTTAATCAAAATTAATAGAATTAAAAGATTTTTTACTAAAACTATAATTTTATTATTATTATCGACTATTTGATCAGTATTTTCTTACAAGACAATATTGCATTGTAATTTGGTAGTTTTGATGCCCTTTCAGTTTAATTTTATGCCATTTTTAGGTCTCAATGTGGCAATCCAATCCCAACTGGTGCGTGCTCTGTTTGGCCCAGAAAAAAGGAAAAACAGGGTGTGCCATCGGAACTGAATTTGCGCGCACGTGTTGAACGCAACAACAGTCTTCTCCTTCAAATCAATATAACATAGATAGACGGTGTGTTTTCTTGAACAACTGTTTCATTTTGATTCTCGTCTTCCTTTTATCACTCCCTCTCATTCTTCCTAGCGTTACCTGCTTCGATGGAAGGTTTGGCTTCTCTCAAGGCTCCCTTTCAGGCCACCCCATTCCTCTCTTCAAGACCCAAAACCTGGGATCTTCCGACCCAGCTCAATTTTTATAAAAGAAACTCCTTTTCAACATTTTCTGTTCGGGCCCAGGTGAGTTTTTTTGGCAAATTTTTTATCTTTCTGCAACATTTTGGGGCGTCTCCTTATGAATTAATCTGGGTATCTGTCTATTTTGTTTTGGGAGTTTGGGTTCACTAAGAAAAGAAATAGATGATAGGGAAGTACAATTTGGGTTCATTTTGGGGCCTATGAATGAATGCCGAATTTTATTTACGGTTACGGGGAACTCTTGTTAATTTGCCATGTGGGATTTGGCTTATGTGGTGTTTTGGTTGGAGTCTAATGATGCTACGTGGGTTAGGGAAGTATAGTTTTGGTTCATTTGGGGTGCATGAATGAATGCAGAATTTTATGTTCTGAGGAACTCTTTGTTGATTTGCCGTGTGAGTTTTGGATTATGTTTTGGTTAGGTGTTTCGTAAGTGGGTCAGGGAAGTAGAATTTGGGTTCAATTGGGGTGTATCAATGCTGACGTTTATGTTATGAGTAATTCTTACTGATTTGTGGTGTGTTGGTTAGGTGGAGTCTACTGATGGTTCCTCTACAGTATCCTCATCTGGTGAATCCGTGACAGAGACTCTCAAAATTAAGGAGTGGGAGGTAGGAATGTTACAAAATGAGGTTGCATCTAGCCAGGGCATAAGAATTAGGAGAAGGCCACCATCTGGACCCCCTTTGCATTATGTAGGACCCTTTCAATTCCGGTTGCAGAATGAGGGCAATACACCCCGGAACATTTTGGAAGAGATTGTGTGGAACAAGGACAAAGAAGTCTCACAAGTACTATGATTGATTTGCTTTGTGCTCTATTGTTCTTAATGTTCTTAATATATATGTTATTTTTCAATAAATAGGTTGAATGTATTACTGGTGACTATGTGATTTTCAGCTTAAAGAAAGAAAGCCCCTCATTGTTCTGAAGAAAGCTCTCGAAAATGCACCTCCTGCTAGGGATTTTATTGGAGCTCTAAGGGCAGCGAATGAACGAACTGGACTGCCGGGGTTGATTGCTGAAGTGAAGAAGGCATCACCAAGTAGGGGTATCTTGAGAGAAAATTTTGATCCAGTAAGTTTTCCGTGGTTTCCTTTATCATTTTTACAGATAGAATTGTTTTCTCTCTACATCTGTAACCTTTATGAAGCTGTTACTGATGTATTGTGGAAAATGTTTTAGCTGGCCTGAACTTGCTGATATGCCGTTGCTTCTTGTTGGTTAGAGTTAGTCCGTTCAATTATTTTTTATTTGGCCTCCCTGAATCTTCGTTACAGAATATGTGTTTGATGCGAGTCATGTTTTCAGACTGGTCCTGGTTTATGCTACATATCGATTTCTTCTCCTATGCATCTTAAGCTTTTTGCTTCCCTAATTAATTTTCTATCTACCCCTTTGAGATGCACGCTCATCAAAATAAATTTCGTCTCAAATCTATCTTTGTCACTCGGATTTTGCTTTTACTATTATTGCATTTATGAAGTCAAATCTATTATAGTTGTTAAATTTTGTCTTCAGAAAACAAGGACCTGTTGTAGTTTTAATTTATCAGGGAGATGTTATGTTTTCTCATTAAGTTGAGTATCTTGGTCTTGGTATTTTTTATCTTTGAATGTATTATGACCCTTCAAACAACTTACCCAACACTGTTGCTAGTCTGTATTTTTCTCTCTTTATGGTATATGCGATTATTTGAGCTGTTTCTGTGATAGGTTGAAATTGCTCAATCTTATGAGAAGGGTGGAGCAGCTTGCCTAAGTGTTTTGACTGATGAAAAGTATTTTAAGGTAAACCAACCAACGTTCAATTTGTTATAATGTGTGTACGGCTTGATAATATTTGGTTGCTTGAGTACTAGGTGATGCTTGAGTACTGCTTGATAATATTTGGCTGCAGCACAATGATAACTCACTCTTACTTAATATTGGTCCAGGGAAGCTTTGAAAATCTTGAGGCAATAAGAAAGGCTGGAGTAAAGGTTTGTTTTGTGATTTGTAAAGTCCCTGATCTAATGCCTTTTATAGACCATGTTGATGACTCCGGACAAAACATGCAGTGCCCTTTGTTGTGCAAAGAGTTCATCGTAGATGCATGGCAACTGTACTATGCTCGAACTAAAGGTGCAGATGCTGTCCTTTTAATTGCTGCTGTTTTGCCTGATCTTGACATCAAATACATGATTAAGATATGCAAGTTACTTGGACTGACTGCACTTGTTGAGGTAAAGTTGGCACTTTTTTATTTGTTTCCTAAATCTGAATTATGTCAACTTCAACATTAATTTTTTTAAGCTTTCTGATATCTGACGTTTAATATGAATGTAGTGCCAAATCTATGTAGAGTTTATCCAATGTTGTGTAAACTTGGTTCTAAAGTAGGTCGCTTAGAATTTTGAATAGTGTAGTTGTTATAGTTATAAAAATAAGGAGCTAATCATATACAATAAAAACATAGGACCTCTCTAGCATAATGATTCTGTACTTGAAAGCAAGAAATAAATTATGTTAGATTTACAATTATAGAATCTATAGATTGAATGGGCCTGTGTTGAAACCAGAAATAGACCAATTTAGCTTCAATCAAAACTCTGGATTGTCATGACTGATTCGATGATTGCAATACCTGATGGACAGAAGGATTTTTTCACATTTTATGTTGTTTTGTCAGGTCCACGATGAGAGGGAATTTGATCGTGTTCTTGCAATTGAGGGGATTGAGCTTATTGGCATTAACAACCGAAATCTTGGTATGTCTTATCGCTCTACTCTCCTCCCCTTGCATTTTTTTTTTCTTTTTGATGAAATGTTAACCAGTTTTTCTCGTGCTTGTACTCTAAATGGAATTTAATTGTAATTATATAATGCAATTTATCTTTTAATTAGTAGTTTAGGAAATCCTTTTGGTGTTTGATCAGCTTGTTTTCCCTCTCCAATTGGATGTGCCTTTAATTTCTACTTTTGCTTTCATATTCTGTATAATTTTTCCAGTTTTCTTCATCGATGTCATTTGTCTTTCTTATCCTTCTACATGGATACATATCACTTCCTTAAATCCTATCTGTACCTTTTTACTACAATCTTTTAGAACTCATAAAACTTTGAAGCACTGCAATTACTTTTATCTGTATGTATACTTTCTGCTATTACTTCACCTAGCAACCATTTTTTGACTTAGTTGTACTTTAGATTGAACTATGAACACATTTCGTCACCTAAGTTTTTTAAGCCTATTAAGTTCCTCTATTTTTTTAATCAAGCAAATTTGGCTTCTATTTTCTTATATCTGAAATCTTCAAATTCTCTTTCATTTCCTTCTAAATATTTTAGAGTTCATGATGGATTCAGGATATAAAATCATTTTACAAACTAGAATTAAACATAAATCGTTAGTCTTGAGTAGTAGCAGGTTTTAAACAGTTTAAACAATTTATATTGCAAAGGTTTCAAGTAGAAAGTGAGAAATTAAGGATTAGGTAGAAAACATTATTGGAAGGACTTAACTAGACAGAAAAAAATAAAAGGGACCAAAATCCAAAGTAAAGAAATAAAAGTGCAATAAAGTATTTTTTTTCTTTCTCACGCACAAATACATGTTTGAGAACACTAATAATTTTCTACTTTGATTTTTATCTTTCTGTGCCAATCTCTGAATATTGAAACTTGAGGATCTGAGTCATCACCCGTGGCTTTCTTTTTGGGGATTGCAGAAACATTTGAGCTGGATATTAGCATCACAAAGAAGCTTCTTGAAGGAGAGCGAGGCAAAATAATCCGTGAGAGAGACATCATTGTACGTGGCCTTTCCTTTCCTCTGTTTAGAGCTTACTCCCTCTGTTACTATGTAATAGTCGTGTTTTGAAGAAAAAAAATGTTCCTTTTTATCGCTCATTTTTTTAATTTCAAGATAATATAAGTTTTTTTTAAATTACATCTTTATTATGCATTGAAAATTGTTTAGAGAGAAAACTCAAACAGGTATAATAGATGACTTATTTAAAATTGCATTGAAAATAAAAAAAAAAAGTTTAATGTTCTCTTTAGAAAAAGAGCCTTAAATGACTGTTATATAGAAAACGAGGGAGTATTTAAAACACATTTTCTTTTAGTTTATCAACATCATGCTGATGATCATATGGTTTGTTTAGATGGTTGGAGAATCTGGTCTATTCAACCCTGAGGACATTGCCTATGTTCAAGAAGCAGGTGTCAGAGCTGTAAGTATTGGCAATTGAATTTCATTAAAGCATGCGTTCTCATAACTGTCAAGCTTTTGTAATCCAACATCAACAGATGCTTTGCAACTCACCTCAGTTACAGTAATACCTTTATGGTATCAAACTCATTGTTTTACCATTTTTTTCAGATATTGGTTGGAGAATCTATCGTGAAACAAAGTGATCCTGGGAAGGGAATCAGCAATCTCTTTGGCAAAGATATATCTGTCTGAGTTGAAGCGAACTATCTTGAGATACAGGCATCTGAGATGACTGATTATGATAAAGTTCTTGATTTGATGCCTTTATGTACCAAGTCATCAAAATCTTATCAACGGCAAGCATGTACCAAAAGAAACTTTCAATGTTCAATTATAGTTCCCACCTAAATACTATATCATTAAGATATTACTGTCAACTTTGAATCTCATTTCATTTTGCACTATCATATATTTTCCCTAACAAATTCGAGTAGTTGTGTTGTAATTATGCTAATATCCATTAAGGTGAATTATATCATAAATTTGACAGGAGATGCCTGTCAAACCCATTTGATGATCTCACATGATAAAGTTCAAAAAGCAATAAAAAAGAACAAAAAAGTTTCTCATTATACTTACTGATCAGAATGATAAAAGAAACCTAAAATAGGGAAAGTACTCTTATTTATATTAGTACTAACCACTATCAGTAAGTAACTAATTCAGTGGGTGGAAATGATGAACACTATTTTTGTACATAATTTTGTGTAAAAATATTTAACCAAAAAAACACTTTTGTCGGTCGAAAAAGTAGTCTTTGAAGTTTTTCATGATTCTACACTCACCTTGCTAGTATAAACAAGTTTGAATAAAATTTCCCACAAACATGGGAGAAAAAAACAAAGAGGTAAAAATAAAATTTAGTTAAATCAACTTATCCTACCTATGATGCTACCAATTACCTTTCTATAAAATGAATGGGCTTTCTTTTAAATCAAATAAGCAATTGATCTCCAGTTGCATGACAGTTGGTCATACTCAATGGCCATAGCTGGTAGAAGGAAAAACAATGTGAAATAAGCAAAAGCAGGAATTTAAAGGTGAAAAGTTAAAAAGGGCATAGGATCATTCGGACCTCTTTCCTCACAATTGTCAAAGCTTCTCCAACATATGGAACTAAATCTTCATGAACAAATTCCCTCACTTCGTCAACCTGGGCAGCTGTTCGAATAGGATCAAACATGATACAACTCTTTCACAATGTTTATTCATATCCGTTCGTACAATACCTTTTCATTCACTAGATGTTTGTCCCGTGTTCAGCCTCGGGCTTAGTTTCTTTCTCTTGTTTGCACCGCTTTTCGGTTTTGTCCCTGTAATTGCTACTGTTTGAGCAGAAAATATCAAAGAGTGATGCAGTTAATTAATATATAGTTTTTTCATTACAATTTGGTATAATTCCAATCCCTGGAACTTTCGTGTCAATTTGTTTCTGGTAACGGATACAGATGATTACAGGTTTTTTAATTGGGGCCCAATTGACAACAAATTATAATCCAATGGAAAACAATCTTCTTCGTGTAACAAGTGTATTAAATTTAAATTGTAAAGAACATTGCAAAACAAACGCAGCTCCCATGTTTCAAACTAGCATTCCCAACAGGAGGTAGAGGGGGTTCGCGGGGATGAATCGTAAAATCAACAGAAGTAAAATCCATTAGCCCTGTTAAAACCGAGCTAGTTGTATAAATCACACGAGAAAAACATAGTTCACAAAATCAAACAACAGCAAATGTAGCCTTATCCCACTAAGTGAGGACTTTACAAAGTTATACAAGAGTCACAGATTCTATGACTTACAAAAAGCAGACATAACATAAGAATAAAGAAAGAACGGCAAAACACTGATGCGAGTTGTGGATATTGACCCATGCATAGGCCTCAGGATTCATGTCTTCTTCTTACTTCGCTTTCCCAAGGGGAGTGAAATTTGAATGAAACTGAACTTTTTCCTAGACGCTATGAACTGCTTTTGCTTTTGATTACTCTTCCCATCTTTCTCGGGTATTGTAGGTAGAGTTTGTTCCTCCTTCAATGCTCGAAGCATTTGACTCAATGCAACCGTCTTTTCAGAATGCTCTTGCATATCCTTTGTTGTAGTGTAATCTTCAAGAACTTGCTTTTTGCTAAGTACATCTCTCATTGAAACTGAAGACCTCAAGGCATGCTTCGGATCATTGGTAGTTGTATTTGATCGGATTACATCTGGTAGAGGAGAATCTTGACAAATTCCAGCTTGATTGAAAGTCCTGCTCTTAATCAATGGCTGTCCTTTTAGATCATTCTCAGGAATCCATCTCCTAAGAGCCTCTTCAGCAGCAAGCTGCTTTATGTTTGCACTTTCAACACTATTTAATGCCTCAGTCAAGACTTGTTTGCTGCGTAGAACTTCTTCTGTTGCTTCCTCAAACTTTTTCAAAATACCCAGTTCAGAAATACCTATTCTGTCAATTTGGAATTTGGAATCTGTTACCTTCTTCAAAGTTGACTCTTGATGAAATTGAACTACGGGATTTAGAGGAGAGCACTCCCCTAAGGCAAAAGCCACTTTCTGATGTTCTGGAAGAGAAAATTCAGGGCAACATAGAGCCTCAATTTCAGCAAGAGCAACGGCTTCTGCCGCCACTGCAGCTTCTTCCATCTTTTTCGCTGCAAACCACCTCATCTCAGCAGTCTTAATACTAAATCCATTCTCTCCAAACTCAGGCAAGGGCCTTAAAACTTCAGAGCTTCTTGTTTCATTCATTCCATTGCACTGTCCAGTATCAAATTCGAAACTCCTCCCACCATTTAGGGGATGATGACAAGTGCAACCTGTTCCTGCAGTAGCTTCAGGAGGATTAAACCCTGCTTCCGTTTTGGTAACTTCTTGAGTAGAGACAGCTGCAAACTTCGACGCTAGTTTCTCCCGTGTCCTCTCAACAAAAAGCCTTTCCTTCTTCATCTTCTTATTTAAATCTTCAACAGAAGATTGTATCACTTCAAGATCATTAATCGTTTTACCAAGGCTCATTTTAGCTTGTCTTAACTCCACTAAGAACAGATCAGATGAAGTTGCACACGGACTCGAACTTTGCAATGTCTGCTCTTCATTGTTGATACCATTCACACAATTTCTAACAGCAACTCCAACCTTTTCACATGAATTTTCACCTCGAGTTGCTAAGCAATTCAATGCTTCTGATTGTAGCTGCAGCTTTAATTCCTCCAAAATTGCTTTGGTTGCTCCCAGTTCTTCAAGCACATCAAGTGTCTCGAGTTCTTTCACTATCAAATCCTTTTCTAACTTTGCTGCTTCTTCCTCCACTCTCTTTATGTCAAAGTCTTCAGCACTGTTCTGTTAACAGCAACCTTCAACATCAGAGAGTAAATCACCACAGGAAAAATTCTAAATCAAGAACTGCCGTATAATAGAACGGAATGCATCCCAATTAGTTTAGTAAATGGTAAATAACAAATAACACCATAAAACAGAACCTAAGCCAGCACCGGCAACATTTTGAACATGCACCAACAAAAAAGGAAAACTGATAGCGAAACACATTCATTACTCAAAATTAAAAAACCAAAATAGAAACAAAAATTTTACACGAGCCTCTCCGAATTTGTAAAAGGGTGTCCAAGGTCCGGTTCCTTCGAAACGGGTCACCGCTTCCTTGACAGACCCGAACGGCGGCGAAGTATCAATTTCAGCTCTCAAACCAAACCTTATAATCCCCGGGTTCTGACCTGACCCTGATACAATACCAGGCTCGCATTTCGCCCTTGGCGTCGCCGGGAAACCGACTGCGCCAATTTTCGGGGTCTCGGTCATTGGCACAAAGTTCCAAGCATACGCGGGTTTCAGAGCAGCATCGAGAACTAAAGCCACATAAAGGTTCGAGCTTTGACCTTTTTTGGTTACCCATTTGTGTGATTTATTGCAATACCGAGGATGAAGGAGAAAGGGTGCGTGATGATGGTCTCGCGGGGCCGAGTTACGAACCGGGTCGAAAAGGGGTGTCGGGTGAGCGGAAAGGGAAAAGGGGAGCGGCAGCGGAAAGCGCTTCTAGGGTGCTTTTCGCGGTGGGAGATAGTGACGTGGAATTACTGTGTGGTTGGTTGGTAGAGGGAAATATCAAGGGCTGTGATTAATTGCGGTGAAGTGTGCCAATGAAGAGGAGCCACGTCATGGATTTAGGTGAGGGTGAGAGTGTTGTGTCGGTGACCTTTGCCCTGATTTCGAGCGTGATTAGCGCTCAGGGAAAAAAAGGGAACTAAATGCTGCTAATCTAATAGTGTAAAACGCGCTTAATTAATTTCATCTCTAAAAGCAGAAAAATTATAAAATTATCTTCGAACTGAAAAATGTGGGTGAATTTGATCTTATAATTAAATTGGATAGGTTAAACTTAAATTTTATTTCTATGGATATATTCTTTTTAGGTGGTATGTACACACTACACTTTATTCAACTGGACTGAAGATTGATTTTCTTTTACTGTTTTTAAGATTTGGTGATATCATAATATGTATAATTTTCAATCTAATTATATATTTTTATTTTGATGTTAAAAATACTTTCAATTTTTCACTTCACTTCACATTTTTTCTGCATTTTTATATATTTTACACTTTAATACAACCACTCTTGATAAAGACCATTTTCAACCTACAACATACAGAAAGAAAAGAGAGCTAACAGGATACATATGCAAAATAAAAGATATTGTCATACCCTAAGACCCTATTCAGATTAAACATTTCAAGCACACAAATTTGTTAAAATACCAATGAGAATAAGAAAATAAAGCATTATAGGGTACTTATGATTTATGCAAATCCATCTATTTACTTGTGCCATTGTGAAAGTTTCCTCCAAGTTTCAAATTGCACCTTTGAACATGACACCATTTCTCTGATTCCAAATCCCCATACAATTGCTACCCACACACACTTCTAGATCCTGATTAGCTTTTCCACTTATCTCACAAGTAGATCAAATTGATTGAAGTGGCTTGCAACCTCATTAGAATTTACAAAAGATCTTCCTACCCATTTATCTGTCATGTGCCATACTTTTAAGACCTCCTTACAGTAGAAAAATAATAAGTGGCAAGGATTCTCCAAAATCAATCCACATAAAACACATAATCCTTTCCCAATTTGTACACCCTTATGCAGTAAATTTTCAGATGTAGTTATTTTTCCTATAATAACTCTCCATCCAAATAATTGAGCTGAAGGTAGTGCTTTTGTTTTCTAGAAAGTACCAAAGTTAGTCCCAATCCTAGTGCTATTATGTGCATGTGAAATAAGTTTTGAGTGAGGCGATTTTACTGTGTATGTTTTTGATAGTTCATCTTTCCTGAACCACTCATCATCCTTAAGTGGGTTGATAGAGACACTATTTAAGTCCATCAAGAAGTCGTCTACCATATATATCTTTCTCCCATTTCAACTATTCTCTCCTCCAAGTAACCATTCATATCCATTGATTATCGTTCCCATCTTCCCAATTGATCCCATGTACCATCTTTCAACACAAAATTTAAAAACAGTCTTGGATATTTTGTTATTAGGGAATTTTCACCTTACCAGCATTCAATCTTATTTTGGCCTTCCTTATGTCTCTCCACCACCAAGAGTCTTCTATCTAACCCATGAATCATATTTTGATTCTAAAAGCTTTTTGAATGATAACAAAACTTTTAAATGAACCAGATTAAAAGTAAGTTAATTTTTAACTATTACAAGCAACAATTTGATATCAGTTATAGATTCGTGACAGTAACCATTCACTTAAAAGAAAATATTAAGATAGAATAAGATATTTATTAATGGAATTATTTAATCAGTGATGAAAGGATTCATAGTCTTATTATAGGTATTATGTAGAAAGTAAAAGATTAAGAAACTGTGGGGCTATGGCAGTGGCTTTAATGTGGTAGCCTTCCACAGGGACCTGCCTAATCCCTGCATGTTCGGTTGCCACTTCTAATTCAGACCATTCTTCCTGATAAATGTCCAAATCAAAGCAACTTTTCGTATCACAATTAATTTGTTTTTTTTTTCTGCCCCCACAACAGAGAAATGGCAGTAACAAAACCAGTGAGTTCTGATATTTAAAGTGCAATATATAGAAAAGAAAAAACATGATTAAGTATCATCTCAACGTGACCCCAAGCCTTTCAGTGGACTACTGTCTATTAAGCTTTCAGAATTAGTGATCAACACATTAAATCCTAATACATGCATAATTAATGCATGTTGTCGTTTAATATGTTAATATTTTTTCGCCATTCAATGTATCTGACCCACGGTAGAAGAGGAAATTCCTACATCAAAATCTCTTTCCAGCATTGGACCAGTGCATCATGGTCCTGCATGCCGTTAATTAATTCACCTAAAAGTGCTAATTTCTGTTTGTAGTAATGGGAAAGTTTTGATAACTCTCTCACACCTCATAGAATATCTAGCTAGTGAGGTGGTTGATAATGAACAAATTTTCATTTGGTGTAAAAAACACTATCCTTGATAGTAGAGTCCGTTTAAAACATGTGGTAGGAATTGAAATAATGGAATTTGTTCATAGTAAAATGCATAGGAAAGAAGCAGCTAACGGTATGAACGTGAAGCTTATTCTCCAATGGAGAAGAAGCAAAGGACTTTTCTGATGACACAGCTCATCCCATATGTGACATTTCATGGCTAATAAATAATAGTAATACCCTTCACACTGTTATGTACGGTGTGTGATATGTCTCTATCCAAGATGCCGGAGTAGGTCAACGTATTCATGAATTTCTTCCTGCTATTTAATGAGTGTGAATTGTTCAGCATCCAATATCCAAGCTTGGGTACAAAGCAAAGTTTGATTGGAGAAGGGCATGGTGCAAAATGCAGGCCCTCAACTACCTAACACATAGTAGAAACACCTTTAATTAGATCCATTTTTTTATTCAATTTTTAAGTTAGAAGAGATAAACATTGCCAATCAGATAATAATTCACGTGGCATGCATTCATTAATGTTGGGGCCTTTATGTCATTGGATTTTCTTTACTTTCATATTATGACATATAGCATAGCATTTTATAAGCAAAAACATCTTTTTGAGTATGATCTTTATAAGTTATAGCATCTTACTACAGAAAAAAAAAAAGTACTCTTGTTTGAGATACAATCTTTTGAGCCAAATTTCAAACCTCCTTAACGAATGAGTATTAGATTATTGGCATATACATAACGTATGAGATATGACAATTAGGTAGACATGAAAGCAATTACACAGTATAGTAGTATGTAGTAAAATATCTGCCAA